>BMAO01009818.1:0-308404 GCA_019973975.1 Trichonephila clavata | reverse complement strand
ATTTGATAAATAGATTCCTTTCGTAGAATAATGGTCAATTACAAAACGGGTTTTGTGAAAACACACCTCTAAGTGGCGTTCCGGGGGATAAGGGCGTAATAGATAAATATATCCGTTTTTATACTACTTGACCAACTTGCTTGAAATTTGGTAGGAATGTTTCTTTCATGGAGTAAATATCCGCTACAAAATGGGTTTTGGGAAAATTGCCCCCCCCCAAATGGTGTTGCGGGGGGGGGTTAAGGACAGATATAAATAATTATTTCTATTTTTAAACTATTAGACGCACAGTCTTGAAATTTGGTAAGCAGATACCTCTCATAGGATAGAGATATACTACAAAAAGGGTTTCGTGAACATCGACTCCCAAGTGGTGTTGCGGGGCTTAACGGGCGTTATTGATAATTATTTCCATTTTTGAACTGCTGGATGTACAGTCTTGAAATATGATAATCATAATCCTTTCATGGATTGAAGATCCCCTACATAATGTGTTTTGTGAAAATCGACCCTTAGGTACTGTTGCGGATGCTCAAGGGGCCTTATTGATAATTTTTAAGCATTTTTAATTTATTGGATGCACAGTCTTTATATTTGCTAAGAAGATTCCTTTCATAGAGTGCAGCTCCCCTACAAAATGGGTTTTGTGAAAACAGACCCCCAAGTGGCATCGCGGGGCTCAAATGGCGTTATAGATAATTATCTTCATTTTTAAATTATTAGACGTATAGTCCTGAAATTTAATAAGCAGGTTCCTTTCGTAAAGTAGAGAACCGCTACAAAATGGTTTCCGGGAATATCAACTTGAAGTTTAATTTCGGGAGATTAAGGGGCGTAATCGATAAATATTTCCATTTTTAAACTATTAGATCTCCCTGCTTGAAAATTGGTAGTCATGTTCCTTTCATGGAATAGAGTTCCTCTAACAAAGAGTAAAACGAAAATTGACCCCCAAAAAGGGTTGTGAGGGGTCAAGAGGAGTTATAGGAAAAAAATTCTATTTTTAATTGTTAGATCCATATACTTGAAATGTGTTAAGCATGTTTGTTTTGTTGAATAGGGATCCACTAAAAATGTATTTTACGGAAATCAACTCCTGGGGGGGACAGGGGGTTACTGGGACGTATTGACAAAAAAATTCCTTTTTTCGAACTACAAGGACTATAATAATGAAATTTGGTTTGCATTTTTCTTTTGTTGAATAGAAATCCGCTAAGAACGATTGTTTTGGAAAACGGCTCTCAATGGTATTACGGGGATATTGATAGTAAAACTTTCGTTTTTTTCTGTTAGATTTAGACTTTAAATTTGCCTTGCATTTTCAATTTACGGATTAGAGATCCACAGAAAATTGGTTTTGCGGGAATACACTTGGTTATAGGGTTACGAAAGAGCACATATCATTATTATACTTCAATTTTATAGATTTTTAGAAAATACAAATTAGACGGGTTCTGCCCCTTTTTTTTTATCAAGAAGCATTTATTACAGGTATATGTATATTTTTCAATACAATCTAATTATTAATGCTAGAACTTATATAACAATAATTTATATATATACATAAACAGTATAAATTTATCAAACATCATGGAATACCTAGCGAAGCGGGTGGGTAACAGCTAGTCACTCTAATAAATGTGAAGAATTTCTTAATAAATCTTCGAGGTAATACATTTTTAATTCGCGTTGATTTTGCAGTGAATGGAATAATGCATTTTTAAAGATCAACAAAGGAAATTGCACATTTTGAATTTATTTTTTAATAAGGATCTTCAATTCAACCTCTCAATTGCCCATTATTAAGATTTTGCTTTTATTTCACTTTACTAATTGTTTCATTTACCATAAAATTAATTTATGCGTAAGTGTCTTCATTAGGCAAAGCTTGATCTTTTCACAGTGTATGATGAAAAAGAATATCTAAGATTATTTTATACGAAATGAACAAAATTAGCAAACAAGAATGCTGAAAAACTTTAAAGAAATCACACGTATCCAGATCTAAGCAAAAATCTACAATTTTGAGTAGTAATATGGTAACATTTCGCTTACACAAAGAGGAAGAATGAAAATAGAAAGAAAACCCTCATGGGGGTTCGCGTGCGATGTCCATTTACCAACGACAGTCAATCTCATGGAATCCAAGAAATATTTTTAAGTACCGTGATAACTGAAGATGAGCCTTAGATGCTATCAAACATTCAAAATCACAATGGCACTATTCCGATGAATTGTTTATTTTCTATTCACATTTATTTTCAATCTTCTATTCCCATTAGTTGCCCACTTTCCGTCCCAAGGAGTTCTCTGTTTTCTATTCCGATTAGTAGCATATCTTTTATTCCCATTATTTGTCAATTTCACCGTACATGGAAGCCTATTTTCTTTCAATGGTTTCTCAGAAGCGATACATATTTTTGCATCCCATTCAATGGGTATTTTCGTTTCTTGGTAGAAGAAATCATCTTTTCGAACTAAACCATCAAATCTAACTATTTCCAATTTCTTTGAAACGTATTTTCTAAAGTTGCGTCCCTTCTATACGAGACGGACAAAAGAACCTCAATGACAAAACATTATTATTTCTTTTATTTAAGTTTACTTGGAGACTTAAAATTAGGGCTTGACTCTCTTTTGAGTATATATTGGAAAAACTAAACTTATACAAACTAAATTAAATTAATAATTAATCTAGGGTAAGATAGATTTTAATATTGTCCTTCATTAAAAAAAGTTTAAAATGTTAATCGTTACAAAACATATATAGTTGTATTTCTCTGAATATAATTGAGAATAATTTGTTACATTTAAAATTTCGGTCAATAATTTCACTAGTGAGCTGTAGTTTCGGTTAATATATCAGTTCTGATTAAGCTTTTACCAATTTTTTTTTTTCGTTTTAGAAAGAAAAATAAACTAATAATCCATACAAATTTAACGGAAAGCATGGTTGGAAAAGAATGAAGTATTAAACTTAAATTAAAACTAATAGGTTGTTTTCTAATAATAAAAAGTCTAAACATAGTTAATGATTTAAAAAATATTTTTACATGCTATTCTGAAATATATAAATACTTTTTTTTTTCATTTTCGATCTATTGAGTTAAATTTAGTTCACTAATATCGAAATATAATCTTTCAATAATAATAGGATGCAATTTTCACAAGAAAATAGTTTAATGTCTTAGATTATATTCTTATTTTTAGAGCAAGAAAAGATAATTATTTTTAATTCAAGTAAAATATCTTTTACATAATAATTTTAAAAATTTTAAAAATATAAATAAAATTATTTTTTTACTAATTTTATACTAATTATTTTTCATAATAAATTTTTATTAAAGAACCACTTAAAGAAAAATGCTTTTCTATTTTATTTAAATTTTGAATAAATTTTAAGCAAAAATTGCACATTGAAATACGAAAAATGTGTAAGAAATATTGCTACTTATTGAAATTTATAAGATTTTGTTCCAAAACACCCTTTACCAAAATTATTTGATATGTGTAACACTAAAAATACAACTTTCCGTTAAATATAAAACAAAATTTGGTAGAAAAACAAACGCACTACCCTTTTTATGTAAAGCGCAATTAAAAAAAAAAACTGTCCAGTTTAATGAAAGGATGAATAAAAAAATCGCTTTTCTGAAAGTATGAAGCAAATTTTAAATGAGGAAGATAAATTTGTTCTGTCCTTCATGGAGAAAGACTAGATTCATACAAATCACAGATTTAAGAAATTTTGCCTTGCAGTTGAAATATAAATAATTATCTTTGTTTGTCAACTCTCTCTTTTTTGCACTGTCTTTACATATATTCGTAAAACCAAAGTTCATTAATTTTACTGAAATGCTTACTGAAATGATAAATTTCTCAAACGTTTCATATAACCACCTTTATTTTTTACTTAGAGCATACATTTTTCATTTACATTATCTTGCATTTATTTTAAATAAATTTTTTAACAGCATGTATGTTTCCATTTCACTATAAAAATAAATTTACAATTTATAAATGTAGAAAATTCCTAGAGACCTGCATAAACTATGTTTAAACTGTACCTTGCTGCGAAAAAAAAGGTTATGTAATATGCAGTATTACTTAGGTAAATATTAGACTAAATTTATTTCGTGCATTTCGAAATGAAAAAAAGAGTATTTTTTACTTTTTAAAAATTGTGTTATATTGGTTAGGTAAATGATAAAGAAATTTAATTTCGACATAAATGTGGAATTATTTTTCTATCACTTTAATATTATTTGAGTAGTTATGTTTCATAGAAAAAAATGGAAATAATTATAAATTAAATGAGGTAAATATATGTTATGAAACTCCTTTTCAAGCGAAAACTATTTTTAATTTCCATAATGATATAAAATAGAATTTCTTAGGTTTTGCCAGTTGCATATCGTTTATAACAAAAGTTCAAACTACATTCTATGTGTGCTTTCAGCACTTCATTAACTTTATTTAAAATTCAGTTTGTGTGAACGTTTTCAACTCCAATGCATCTACTGTCAAATTTAATTTATGTAAACTATATAATATAGATTGTAAAAACAATTTTTATTGAATTTATTTTGAATGAAATCCACTTTTATTTATAAACATCAATGGTATTTTCAAATACGATATATGTAAACTATTATATTTGAGTATAAAATATATTAAAATTATGTATGGGATAAAATGTTGAATAGAATACTAGTTTAAAGGATTTTTGTAGCAATACAAATATGTATCAATTTATCTCTCTGTATATATATAGAGAGAGAGAAAGAAATTTTCCGTTTTTGTTCAATTCGGCTTATTTGTAGCTTCCACATATGATGTTAATGGAATGATTCTAAAAGAAATTCATAGCTAAACAATTCCTTTAAAATATAATAAAACGTTCACACTGTTTGGAAAAATTAATAAAACTTAAGGAAAAATTTACTATAAAATGGAATTATATATATATATGTGTGTGTGTGTGTGAGTGTGTGTTTGTGTCTTTTGAAGCTTGAAATCCTCAGACTAGTGTTGCATATTGTTAGTTTTTGCAATTCCAATTCTAGCGTTGCCCTCATCATTTCATAATTCTCCAAAATTACGAGTATGTCACTAATATCCCTTGGGTTGCCTCGGGATGCCAGTTTATGAAAAAATATGATTCACACATTATTTAAACTTTTGTTCTCTTTTTTAAAATTTATGTTGAAAAATAAATAACACTTTGTTAGGCTATTCCTGCTATAAATACTGAAGAACGCGATACAATATCGTTAATAGAAATTTATTTTTCAGTGAATAAACATCAGTTTATTTTTGTTGAAAAGTGTGAAATAAATCACTAACTCAAAAACTTGAGAAAAAATATGCCTTGGATATATTTTTTATTGAAAAATTATTTGAATGAAGCATCAAAATGGCTTCATACAAAAATGATAGAAAAATGGAAATAAAAGGTAATATCCTGAAAGTTATTGGCTAGGAAAAGAACTATCCACCTTTTATAAAACTGAGTGTAAAACGAACACCGTATCCATGGCAACATTTTTTTGAGGATAGAAAACTGATAAGAGTCTGAAAATGACATCTCTGTTGAATCAAACGTCACTTACATGCAAATACAAAAGAATATGAAATCGAATTTTATACCATGTAGTCTTCACACACACAATCTACTTTTCAATCTAGGTTAGAGTATCTAGAAAATGAAGAAAATTCAAAATTCAGTTAAGCTGATTTGTAATTTATATAGTACTGTGTGTTTCATAGTGAATTACTTTTAGATTAAGTAATAAAGTTTCAATGTTTTGTCACATTTAACAGAAGGTATTACTTTTTGTGAGACTAAGTTTATGTCACTATACAAAATTCCCTTTTATGGATGCTAACTGATACATTACATAAAAATTACCCGTAAGTGTCTGACAGTTATTTTTTAAATCAAATTTATGTCATGTTTCGACTTTCTTTCTTATTCAATGAACATCATTTCACAAAAATGTTTCTCATGATTTTTTTAGAAACCAAGACGGGTATTGTTTTAATAGTTACCGATATACCTATTTGGTTTATTCGGAAATAGTGAAGTGAAGAAGTTAAAAACTGCTAATTATTCTATTGATATCCAATTCTGTAAGTACAATTTATAAAAAAAGTAAATACATAAATAAAATTGTTGAGACGTATAAATGCCAACCAAACACTTTCAGAATTGAATAAGCGTTAATATTGGGCTACAATTTCTTATTTTATTATTACATCATTGATCTTCCCTAAATAATATTCATTTAACCTTTAAATATCGTATTTGCCTATTTTTTCTCTAGGGGCGTAGCTACCATCGTAACAGCCGTATCAATGATACGGGGGACGAGAAGCTACAGGGCGAAACATATACGAGGCAAATTTGTTGGTGCAAAATGGTGTGCAGGAAGATTTGATGTGGGCCACAATCAGGACTAGATGTGCCAGGGGTTTTATCGCAACATTTTTGTTTTCTTACTTTGCGGGTGATAGAATTGAAGAACCTAGAGATTAAAAAACAGTTAGTCCTCAGAAAAAGTGCTGTTGTACCGTAACCAAAGTAAACAAAATAAATTGCGATGTGTGTGGAACTATAAATTGTTGTACAAAAGGTAAAGAGCATGTACCTCTAGGCACTTTTCATGGATTTTTGAAAAACTAATTTACAATTAACATGAAACTCTTTCTATAACGCGAAATGATATTGTAAATATTGTAATAAAAAGTAATAGTATTTCCTCACCATCATAATTTAGGCTAATAAAAGCATAATAATCCAAATATGATGCATGGAAATTATTCTGGTTCGAGGTTAAAATGAAGTACCATCCCTTCTGACATCAATGAAAGTTCTAACAAGATTTCCCATGTGGTTTATAAGGCTGTTTATGAGGTCTTGGGAGAATAAATTTCACTGCTTCACGAAAGATTTGTTTCCAGGATGGTGTTTGCGAGTTGCAATTAATCAGCCAAGTGTGCTAAATTATTATCCATACTTACTATGCTTAACATGTTCCACAGCAGCGGTTCTTAAACTTTTATTCCCCTCCCCTTGAATGTCCCAGGGTGATATCGCTGACCCCCATGATTATAAATACCTCTCCGAAACTTAATATTCTTGATGAAAATGCAAGTTTTAGTATACTTTGTTTATTGGGAGCTATGTAGTATAGGTCAGTATATCAGTCAGTATCAGTCTAGTATAGGACATCTTTCAATTTTTCCACGAGGCCTTTCAAAGTCAGTAAATGAGGGAAATTTCAACATTACTTGAGGGATTCTGCATCTCCCTAAAGAGAGGCACTATGAACCCCCAGAGGTCCACGGACCATGTATTAAGAGACGCTGCTTTATAAGGTTTGGGTCTCAAAATCTAGTTTATAACTGCATCTTGTAACTTCGTCTCTTCAGTCTCGAGGTATTCGTCAATTAACCGATCCTTAGTCTTGTGTGCACGGGCTGTATTGTTCATAAACATAAACTTGCAACAATTGCTTCTCAGAAATTCCTGACACAGTGTTATAAGATATCCACTATTGTTTTTAACCCGGCACTTCTTGTGCAGGGTGTGTCATACCCACCGTCTAGCTTTATTCAACGCCCCTTCTAAAACTCTTTTAGAAAATGGATAGTTCCTCGTGTAGCTGATTTTAAGGTCATATCCTTTCAGGGAACTTAGCTTGCAAGCGAATTCTAAATATATATTGGATTATATTTAGGATATGTTTGGATATAACCTCTTCGAATATGTCATACCCTGCGCGTGAATCACCATTACAATTCGGAATGCATGGACACGTTTTAAATCTTTCTTATGCTATGGCGTATTATTGTATTATGATGAAGAAATGTGACACTTAAGTAAGTTAATAAATACAGTATTTAATAGATATAGTACAACCGTATTTTCGGATGAAGAAATCCTCTTCTTGGTTATGATGAGTAAAAATCAAATGAAGAGTATAACAGCAAGTATGATTCTTCCACTGAAGTCGATCCAGGTTTAGAAAAGGGAGACACTGTTGAAAATAAATGTTTTATATGTAGAGACACAAAATAATTTTAGAAGAACGTGATTTTAAAGGAGATAATTGGTACACATCTTATCTACTTTCAGATGAACTTTTGAAAAAAAAAACCTATTTCTGGGACAAAATAAGAAAAAATAAAGAAGAAATTCCATAATTTTTAAATTTTAAGAATAGAGAAGTTAACTCATATATGTTTAGTTTGAAATATATACAGATTAAAAAAAACTAATATCCAGTGAAAACATCGCACTCACTCATGACGCGATTAAAGGAGTGTACAAACAATGCACTGAATGCCTCATAAAAAGAACAGAAAAACTAAATTTACGTGTGAAAATTGTAATAAGCATGTCGTATTTCCTACTTTTCTTCATTTTTAACTTTTGAATACAAATTTTAAGAGTAGTCGGTACCCCCTATCCCGCTAATGTTAAATTGAGCATTTTTATGTACCTTTTTCTCAGAAACTATTAAATGTACAGACTTAATTTTTTTCTGTATATTAATTAGACTTCTTTATTTAAACTGATAGGAAGCTTTTTTCAAATATATTGTTTAGTTTTTTTTCAAAAACATTCATCGCAACAGTATCACTCTGAATTTTTTGAAAACTGTCATTTTTTTTTCACGATAACTGACTTTTACAAAAACATTATGGGAATATTAAAAAAAAGTTCTGTGCACTTTATATAGTTAGATATCAATAATATTTAGTGAAGATTGCAAGTGCTTCCGTTGAATAGGTTCTGAGAAAAAGGTGCACGCATTTTTAAAAACACCATGATAATTGCCTTTTTTATTATAAAATGTCACTTCATCAAAAAAATTATGAATTACAATCTGCATTTGCACTACTTTTTAAATATTAGCTTATTCTCTCAATAACTTTTAAGACTTTTTACTTATTTCTTTTACTTAGGTTTCTCAAAAAATACATATATAGCATTTTTCAATTTTAATCTATCGAGATATTTTACAGCATTTGCATCTTTTTTCCCAAACTATGCATCAATTTTTGAAGAAATTTCTGTTCTGATATATTATTGTCATCCAAGTTGAATATAAAGCATCATAAGTACCATGTGAAAATGTGTCAATACATGAAAAATGGCTTTAGTAATACATCATTATACGACATTTCGAAAAGTTCCATTAGAATAAATTCACATGTAAAGTACCAAAATTAAAAGGATTCTTAAAATATTACATAAATGGTATCCAAAACAACAACAAGAAAACTGATTTTATTTTTTTAAACATGAAATTTGTGTATTTTTTGGTATGTAATAAGTTTTGTGCAACGAAAAAGGGGATTGCATTTTGGAATATATTTATGTACCTTTTACTAAGAAACTATTGAATTCAAAGCTTAAAAATTTGTGTGTGCATTAAATAAACATTTATCTTTATACAGAAGTGAATTTTTTTTAAAAAATTGATCAGCCTGATAAAAAATGTAATTTTTGCAGAGTAGAATAATGAATTTTATAAAAATGTTCCTGTTCTATGTTACGACATCTGCTTTGTAGCTAAATATCTGAGGAATATCTCAAAAATTTCACTTCAGTATACACAACATAAATTAAATATAAAATAAAAATTTCCAGTTCATGCATACAATAAATTTATAGAAAAATAAAAAAAAACAAATTTAAAAAAATATATATATAATCTGCATAAGACAGTAATACATTAATATATGACATTTCGAAAAGTTTCATTAATGGTTTATATATTCACATGTAAACACAATTTCTTAAAGTATCAGAATTAAAAAGTTTCTTTAAATATTACATAAATAGTATCCAAAACAACAAGAAAACTATTTTTATATTTTTAAGCATGAAATTTATGTATTTTTTTGTATATAACGAGCTTCATGCAACGTATTTTGAGATATATTTTTGTACCTTTTACTATGAAACTATTGAACACTAAAGCTTTAAATTGGTGTGTGCATTAAATAAACATTTATCTTTATACAGAAGTGAAATTTCGTTTAAAAAATTCATCGGCCTGTTTAAAAATATAATTTTTGCAGAATACAATAATGAATTTAATAAAAATTTTCTTTTTCTGTGTTACGACATATGCTTTTTAGCTAAATGTCTGAGGAATATTTCAAAAACTTCAGTTCAGCATACAC
Source organism: Trichonephila clavata (assembly GCA_019973975.1). Lineage (NCBI taxonomy): Eukaryota > Metazoa > Arthropoda > Arachnida > Araneae > Nephilidae > Trichonephila > Trichonephila clavata. Next base: position 298,204 of record BMAO01009818.1, on the reverse strand, counting down.
AAGAACATAAATTAAATATAAAATAAAAATTTCCAGTTCAGGAATACAGTAGTTTTATAAAAAAAAACACAATAAAAATATAATTTTTAGGAAAAAGTAGCTTTTGTATTAAATTTTACCTCGTCAAAAACATTCTGCATTGTAACCGGTTTTTAAATTATTTTTCTTAGTATTATCTTCTTCTTTCTTTCTTTTTCTTCTTTTATCTTTTCAAATTTTCTTCGATCGTCCAAAATAAGCATAGATTGATTTCATGAATCTTTCCATATCGTGAATTTTCATATCACTAACCGTATATTCACCAGGTTCTACTACCATTTCTGAAATATTTTTAATTTGGATACATTACCATCATCAAAGGAACACACAGTTTTATAAACACCAAGTGAAAGTGTTTCAATCTATACAAATGTTGTTTTGTGAACACATGACCAAATGACGTTATGAAAACTTTCATTTGGGCTTTGTGTTTTCCGAAGCAAACCTTTTTTCAACAAATCAGGGTGAGAACAATCTCTAAATATAGGACACATTGCTACTACAACAGCGACTCGAAGATTATATTTATGTTTGTAAGACTTACCCGATTCTTCAGCCTTATTATATCCACACCATGAATCTTCACCGACAGGACAAAAACCATGTTTTTATGTGTCCATATTTTACATATACAATATTTCGAACGAATATCGACATCCATCACCTTACTTGTATCAATGCTGGTCACAGTAACTGCACCATTTGATGATGTGTAACCGCGCTACTGCCATGCCCCATCTCTACTGCCACCACACAATGTTATTATTACCTTCATTTTTACAAATAGCTTCCCACGCAGCATTTTGAATGGAGTCCTCGTAAACAAGTTTTGCAGCATTTGACATTTACTTACTGTAAGGAGAAAACCTTGTAGGTGGTTGCGTAAGATTCATTATGCCGGGAAATATTCTCCCAGCTTATGCTACCTCCACGTAGCATATACAAACCTGGTATTTATTGTAGCAATTTGCATTCCTTCATGAAAATTTAAAAAAGAGAATTCTATACGATATGGACAAGCACAACATTTCAGGACAAATGTCCAGTCCAGACTTACCTTTTAAAACTTGCATGTCTGAACCTCTTTTACACATTTTACAATGAACTTCATTCTTGAAAACAAATGGAAGTATATTCAAATTCATGATGGTATTTTAAATACCTACTCTTTCATGTAAAGAAGAAAAAGTCTAATTAAACTTTCTTTTGCACGACTCTTTTGAGTCATGTTCATGTCCAGCTTGAAGATTCAAATAACTATTATTAGTGTTTAAATAAATGTTAGTATGATTGAGAGTATTCCTACCTTCTTAAAACGTACATTTATGCTTTTTTTTTTAAATATTTGTTTTTCATCTAGGCATATTAAGAAACAAAACATTCAAAATTTCAAAATTTGTGAATTTTAGAAATTTTATACATTTAATTTAATAACCCAAACACGATAAAAACTTGTAAGCGCACCAAAATAGGTAAACAATCCAAACAGTTACGATTGCAGTCATTCTACAATTGATTGCGTATGAATAAATAAAACAGAGAGTGGCTTTGTAAGAGCTTCTTAGATTTAAAAAGTCAATGTTTACATTTCTATCTATCAAAGGGGGCGTGGCTCATCAGCTGATTATTTTTTAAAAATCTTTTTAACATACGTCTAATTAATATAATGGCAAGTATGTTATATCATTGGAAAGGTCCTGATTTGGGGATTTTAGAAATATCAAAAACTCAAAATCGATTTCACAAAGGTTTTCACCCTACTTCACCATCTTAAGGTAAAAACACAATGTAGGTATGGCAGACCCTGCGCGAGAGCTCTAGGTCGTTTTTTTCGAGCGAGTGATGCCAGGTTAAAGAAGCAACTCTGACTTCGTCCAGAGTGGCGTGACATACATTAAATAAATTTAAAATCCGTTGAAGTGGCGTGAGAGTTAAGAAAGTTAACTAGAGACACCCTGATCAGGTGTCGTCCTAGTTAATCGAGGCTCAAAATAATGAGGTCTGGATATGATGAAAATATCTTATAATGGTCTACTAGCATAAATCATACTAACATTAAGCATTTTTTGAACATATACCTAAAAACACAGCTTACCAGATAAGACATGGAGACTTTAGTCGAAGTCATTCCCTATCACGCCTTGCATCTATAGCAACATTGCTCCATCGAATAATTATCGGAACATCACATGAAAAAACATTTGCTACTTAAATTTTCATCACACTCCTGCAATAACATCAAAACGCTTTATCGTCATTGTGGCAAGCATATACAAAACCTATATCATTTTGTAATCTTCCAGGTCACCTTCCATTTAACGAAACAATTAATTGATAAACTAATTTAATTATTACCCCTAAATCACACACAATTACCAACAAACCATCACATAATTGATAGTTTGTTTAATTAAAAAATTTGAGGCTTCATTTAACAAAATGAAGTATTTTTTTAATCAATTTTTAGTATAAATATCGCAATTGCCTTAAGAATTATCAGGAAAGGTTTGACACACAATAAAATCTTTATCGAACCATATAATCACCATACTTAGCTTGTATTATATTCTTTATTTAAACCTGTGATAGTTATGTAGGTACTACTAGTTTAATTTATGCATTATATTGCCATTAATGTCCCAATAAATGCACCTAACGATGCTTTATGGTAATCCATCAAGCACTATAATTCATGATGGAGTACCACTGAATTTCTAGTGGTAACATCAGATCGCATTGATGAATTCTTTCTAGCATTTTGGGTGGCGGAAATGTCCATTAAAGCCCCGTTCCTACTTAATGGATATGGAATTGTGTTTATTCAAGATGAGATATGTACCCTTTGAGGCGCATTTGCTTATTACGCTGTGTATTAATTGTACGCGATCTATTTGATCATAATCCTGATGAATAGATTTGAGAACATGTGGATAAACATGTTAGCAGTTCAAATTACATTTAATGAAAGGTTGAAAGCTTTTAATTTAATTTAATTTGGAATTAAGATTGATTCAAGGTATTCATCATTGATGCCAGGCTTTAATTAAGTATCTTGGTGAATTTGTATATATTTTTGAGATCAGGAAATTTCATTGGAATAAGATTATCTTACTTTACATTTATTTTATTGTACTACCAGCTGAAAAATCCGTTATTATCCAGGCTTAATTGAAATCAAACGCATCAATCCTTACAGCTAGCTCGAATATAATTCTTTAGATGCTCTGTGAAAACTTATGAACTATTATTTACAAATGATATGCGTTGCTAATTTTATAAAATAATAACATTATGAATATAAATCAATCATAGTATTGATATAATAAGAAATCCCTTAAACAACTTCATAATTATATTACTTTAAACATATTATATAATATATAACAAAATAAATTAATATTGTATGGATTATAAATTGTAATTTATTATTAAACATACTGTATTGTTATTATTGGCAATTTTCTATTTGTACGTGATCCTTTATATAAGTTATCTTAACTTCTATCAATTTTTTATTGTTTTGAATTTTGCGCAAATAATCATTTTTATGCATAACCATGTAGCAGCACCAACGTAAAAGTATTTACCTTTTACGAAATAGCAACACTTTGTTCTAAAACTTGTTTAAATTGAAAGAATCTGGAGAGTACTGTTTAATATTGCTGTTAATCACTCGCTAGTGGAGGTTCAGCACTCAAAATTGCTGACAGTTGGTTAACGCTTTCTTAGCAAATTAAAATTGTTTAGTTATAAAATCAAGTGGTTTGTGTTCCTGAGTCGACTGAAATATATTATAATTAGCAATTTTTTTTAAATTTCATAATAATACTTTAACAAATACGGTAACTTCATTTTCAAAGATAGAATTGTCCAATAATTTTCTGTGGTTATAATATTAAATTGGTTTCTTATTCAAATGTTTCAAACATTTCAAGCTATCAAAAGTCAATAATAAATTGATATTTCATAAAATATAATGATACAATTTCAGTTCACTGCTTTTATTCCTGGTCGCTGTGTACATGCACTTATTCAGTTAATGTTCTCATTCCTCAAATTCCTCACGTTGGAATGGCGTGGCTTCAATTCGCTTGCTGTCTTGGTCGCATGGCCATGGTTCAAAATTTTGTGACCATTAACTCTAGTAAGACTTGCGATTGTGAAGTTATTGAAAGTCAAGTATAATACCTTCTTACTAACTTGAAATTATTTATCTTATCTTTCTAGAGATATTTTCCGATTCGATGTTATTTAAATTATATAAAGAATTTTCTCCATTCTAATAATTAATATATCTCGGTATAAAGATTCTCTATTGCTACTATGCAAAAAAAGGAACCCTATTGTATAAAATGTCTCATTAAAACACCATTTGATTGCTTACATCATGAAAATAATGACTCTATCTGTGTATTATGTTCAAAAATTTCATCTCATAAAAAATCGAATAAGATTTTATAGACAAAAAGGAGACATAATTGAAAAGCACATAATATTTTAAATAAATAAAACACTTCGTATCCCAATAAAGGCATAGCTTTATTTTTAAATCTATTTTAATTAAACTTACTTAAATATGTTAGTTAAGAATATACTAGAATCGGGGGGAATTATTTTATCAGTTATTTCATGTAAAATCTACTGTATAATCATCTAAGAAAAGTGAAATATAATTATAACTGTATTTTTCATTTGAAGCATACACTAACTTAAATCGTCTTATACTCATTTGTATAGGGGGGAAATCAACTAATTAATGGTAAAATTATTTTCTTAAGCATAACTTGTTTAAATTAAAATAATATTATTTGTCATGTTTAATCACAGAAAAGGATTCTTGTGCTATTAGAAATTATCTAACATTTGCCAAGCAGAGTTTAAGGATCTGGAAAGATGTTATTATTCTTATTATTATTACAACCCCCTCCCCGGTTAAATATTATCTGATTATGTTTCATTTGTGGTTGTACCCACAACTCAATACAGACATAAGGAATTTTGCATTCCCACTAGACAGGGCATCCATCATTGACCCATCTCAGCTCGTGATTTTCTAAACAATGACCTTCCATATCGATAAAATAGGTATATTGATAAGAAAGACCTAGCTTTGTTTCCCTGGTGTCCGGGATCCTACCAAATTCTTCCCAGTGAATTCTTCATGGGGGTGAGTACGTTAAGGACCTTGTTTACGTGTACCCATAGCCGCAATCCTTAGTTGAGCTGAAATAACACATAAGTGCTGCATTGCAGATATTTAACAGACCTATGCTACAAAATGTATGGAGTGAGCTTGATTATATTCTGAACGTGAGTCGCGTGTCCAAAAGGGTACACATTGAACATTCGTAGAAGATTTAAGGAATTAGTAAAATTGGGTTTTTTTTCACATACATTTATATGTGTACGTCAGTGCTTCTCAAACTTTCAATGTTTGCGACCCAACTTTCAATCATAATTTTTATATGGCGCCCCTATGCATACAATAGCAATGTTTTTAATTCAATAATAATATACTTTGGCGATAAAGCTACAATACGACGTTAATTATATGCCGTACAAATTATCAAGATAAGTATTAAAGTTTGTATATAATTTTGTATATGTGTGTGTGTGACAAGCCTATGTGTAAATTAATTTATATTAGCTTAACTCATTAATTTAGTATTGATGAATTAATCATGGAATACATTGTACAGTACTGATATATTTATAATTATATCATATCAGTGTAAATATGTAATTTTTTTTCTAAATTGTAATAAAGGAGGGCCCTTTGAATTTGGCGATTTTTCTTCGGGTTTGGCGATTTTTATGCATATATTATGGTAAGATAACGAATTCATTCTTATTTCCGGACACTTATCGCTAAGTGAAGTAGCTTGGCGATCTATTTTGGTCGCCAAAAGTAATTGACATCGCCAAGCCCTATACCACACTTTAAACATTTTTTTTTATTATGTCAGAATGTATCTCATTTTGCTTCCTTTCAAAAAATTAATATTATTTTAAATAATCTTTTATTTTCGATATACTCTCGCCCCCTGGTAGAATTATTACGCCTTCTTAGAGGGTGCACATCACAATTTGAGAAACGCTAGTTTATGTGCAATACTTTTGAAAATATAGCCTTTTCAAAATGAATGAATCATTTATGCTAATTCTGTATCCTTTCGGTGTCTAACGAAATAATTACTACAAGAGGAGCAGGTGTAAAATTATTAGAGATTCCACAAAAATAGAAAATAGATTATCCGTCTATTGTGGCAGAGTGCAATTATAGTTACTTCAGTAGCCACTAAATTGAAAGTCCTTACATGATAATGGAGAAAAGTCATTTTAGTTAGAACATTAGTGCCTCCTCCTGTGTAGAGGAATCACTGCTGTATGAAATTTTCACTAATTATCTAAATTAAGACGAAAAAGGATAAATATGTTATGTACGTGTTTTTCTAGTAAAACTAAATCTCGGGAACATTTATGTATGAAATAATGCAACTTGAGTCTTGTGCTAGATAAAATTCTGGTACTTATATATTATCACAACCTATTGGCTACGTTATGTGAAACAAAGCATTGATTGGCAATTCAGTGCCTATAACACATGCGAAAATAGAGGAGCGAACTTAGCTAGTTATCTTAAACGTTGGCAATTTTTGCGATAATGTAAGTACCAAAATTCCCATCCCAGTGCATATTATACCACTCTCCAAATTTCATGAAGTTCTTTTTGAGAGTTTTTTCTACAGGGATTCCAAAAATTTGAATTGTAATTTTAAAAAAAACGTAACATATACATAAATTTCTTAAAATTTTTATTCTCTATTACACACATTAAGTATTATTTAAAACGCATTCTATTTGTGTAAGACATTGATCAAAGTAAGACGGATTTTTTTTGCTCAAAATACCAATATTCAGCCAATATATAAGCTTCGTAGACAAGAGTGAAGTAGTTTGAACAAAAATTATACGTGCATTTAGAATTTGTTCACCTATTCTTTTTTTAATACAAAAACGTTTTCTAATTTTTTTCCCCACAATAAATAATTTAAATTTATTTCAACGAAAGGTGTGTATTTTCATTTTCTTACGCACAATAATGATATTTATGGTTATCAATTATATTGATAAAGAAAAAATAACGCTTTTAACTTAATTTTGGTAATTTTATAAATTACTTTTCTCATTACTTTCACGATAAATTATTATAAAATGAAATATAATTTTATTTCGTAATTATAGATGTACAAAAACATAAAAAATGCATTTTCTAAATTAAGAAATCTTTTTTATTGAGCAATTGAACAGAAACTTCTTTGTATATTGGTACCTAAATTGCCCTCAATTTTTTCTTCATTTGTGACCAAAACTTCTTTACTTTAATGTTTACCATGTGTGCTATTACACACAACTAAGTTTAAAATAATAGATCTTTCAAAAATAATATGTGTGTTAATATTTCAGATTTTAATGAAGTTTCATGTTTTAATTTTTAATTTTTTAGGAAGCTAACTGAATAGCATTATGATTCGGTAACAATATAATTCTATAGTAGTCAATTCTAATAATTGAAATTTTTTATAAAACCATAAAATTGTTTTTCAACAATGGTGCAGCTTAACACTAATTGTAAACGTTTTGTTGTGCTTCAATCTAGGTTTAAAATACTTTGGAGAGAACTATTTCAAAGCTAAAAAATTTGCCAAACCACCAACTTGGCCCTTGTATTTATTTTAACCGAAACTTAAGCAGCCTCGTAAAGGCAATATGCATGGTCCTCAAAGAATTTCAGCAGACAAAGAGTGAGCCATTTTTTAATATATTTCGCTACTTAAAGAATGATTACTTATGAACTGTGTATCATAACATGCAAGTTTATAATTAAAATGATAATAATTATGTAACTAAGCATTGTATAAACTTTATTATTTATATCTTTCGTGAGTATCATTAGTAAGCTTGATATTTATAATATTGAAATAATATGAAATAAACTATAGATTTCTCAGTAACTTTGCATAAATATTGCATTTTTTTTACTTCAACTCTCCCATTAAAGAAGAAATAATCTATACCAGGGGTCGGCAACCTTTCAGCTGTGGCGTGCCAAACCTACCTACCAACATGATTCAGCTTGCCAAGCAATAGCAAATATTTAAAACAATCTGATTCCCACGACAATACATGCAGTATTATGAGAAATAGAGGTCAAAAATACAAATTTAATTATATGCTATTTATGCATTATTTAAAGATATTTATTGACATAAAAATAAGCATAAAATACAACTATTCCTTCAATATAAATACAAATATTAAAACTCTGCACATAAATATGTATATTTTTTGATTTTTAAGGAAAAAAAAACTTAAATTATGACTGTTTTTCAATATAACTCAAAAATTAAAATTGTATATATATCATGCATTCTTAAAAATATTTATGAAACTTGAAATAAACAACATAAAGTATAAGTGTTCATGCAGCAAAGTTAAATAAAAAATTTTAATTTTAATGCGAACCTTGTCCCTCAGAGCTCTACTTAATGTCGCAATATCAGGGGTATAGTTCGTTACTTTCAATTTGATACAGGATTCAGAATGTTCAGCAGTTAAGCAATTTCTTAGTGGACTCAAAATTTATCTCATTTGAGAACAAATTTGTTCACATAGATATGAGGAACCAAAAACGGAAAAAGCAGGGTCCATGCTATTTTTTTCAAACAATTAAATCTTTCTGGCAATGACATCCAGCAATTTAAAATAGCTGTCGATTTATGGCTAGAGTTATCTTCCAAATTTTTCCATAACTCCGTAAACTTTGTTTTCCACAATTCTGAAGATATTAATTCAATAAGTTCCATTTCAAAATTATCAGTTTCCATCCACTCAAAAATTGACAAATCGAATGGGATTATTAACGGGTCTATTAAATCAGGTTTGATTAGAAAAGAAAATATGGACATACAAGCTTCAAAAAGTCTATGCATCTTTTAAAAAAACTCCTCATTAAGTGCTTCAACGTGGGTTTGAAGTTCATCTTTGTCTACGGTTGATGTATTTGCAAGCGCTTTAACATTTGGGAAGTATTTGTAGGTGCTAGTATTAATATCACGGGAAAATAAATTTAATTTTGTTGCAAAGCTCTTCCAATATTCAAAAAGTTCAAGTACTGTTTGACATTTTCCTTGCAATCTAAGTTTAGTTCATTGAGAGGTTTAGGTATATCTGTCAGAAACATCAATTTACATAACCATTCCTTGTCTAATTCGTGAAAATGTTGTCCCTTCACATTAAGAAAAATTTTAATGTGCTCCATGCATGACACAAACTTATTCAATACATTCCCACGACTAAGCCAACGGACATGACTGTACAAGGGAAGATCCCCATATTTACTTTCCATTTCTTCTAAAAGAGATTTAAATTGTCTGTGTGTACTAATGAAGATCGAGACACTATAAAATTAACTATTTTAACAACAGTATTTATTACAGAAATTAAGCGCTGAGACGAAATTTTGGCAACTAAACTTTCCTGATGTATTATGCAATGGAAGTTCAATATTTTATGTCCAATATGATTTTCAAGAAGTTTGACAAATCCTTTTTCCTTGCCAACCATTGCAGGAGCGCCTCAGTAGTTATACAAAATATTTTATTTATATTAATATTTTTTCTTTTAAAATGATTTATAAATGAAAAAAAGAATATCCTGCCCTTTAGTTGTACCAGACAGAGAATTCATACTGAATAATTCATCATAAATTCGATTTTTATCACAATATCGTACAATTACTGCAAGGCATGCAACATCAATCACGTCTTTACTTTCATCAAGAGCAATGCTAAATGCAACAGTTTCTTGTAAACCTGAATTTTGTTCCGCAGTTACATTTTCTGCCATTTATGTTATTCTTCTTTCAACAGTTCGCGCAGAAGCAGGTATTTCTTAAATTCGTGATAATATTGTTTGCAAGTTAGGTAAATCGCTGAACAATATTTCAGCACTTTTTAAAATTGTGTCCTGTATATGTTCACCATCTGTAAAAGGTTCTCCTATGGCTGCTAAACAATGAGCAATGACGAAACTACATTTTGTCACTTTTGGTTTGACTCCAATTGTTTGACACAAAAATGTAATTTCCTTTTTATATCCAGAAAATGCTCTTTCTAAAAAACTTCACATTTCTCATCAGAATTCTTACATGTGGTCTGGTGTTTAGATTGAAAATGTCTTTGTGTATTTGACGTATGCCATACGACACTTTCGTGACATAGCACACATACAGCGCGACATTTTTGTTGTATGAATCCAAATTCGTTAGTCCAAGAATCTTGGAAATAGTGAACATCAAGTTTTCTTTTTTTAGTCGCCATTTGATTCAATATGTAACTATTAACTGTCACAATGATAAAACAAACAATATACAAATTTTCACAATAAAACCAGCACAACGGACAAAGTTAAAAGTAACCAAAAAATCACATCGTGCATCAAACTAAATTTAACTTTCGACTGAATTCATACTCGGTATTCGTATATCGGGGTGACTAATAGAAAACATAAAACAATGCGTTCTAATAGCTATTTCTATTAGCTTAATTCGTTTCAAAAGTAAAACATAAAATAATTATGACTTCTTTGGCACAACATCCAAAACAAGATGTCAATCATTGCCTTGGCCAAGTAATTTTAGCGCGTTTTACACATGTTGTATTTTACAATAATGCAACTAATGAACTTTTTACTAACAGAAAGTAGTGTGTGTTCTGTACTTAAAAAAATAAAAATAATTAAATTTAAATATGATTCGGCTCATCTAGGGCACAAATGAGACCCAATGCCGAAAACCCGAGGTCAATTGGTTGCTTATTGGCTGAGAAAAAGGTACGACAATATATGGAACGACGAAGACGAAATTTGCGTCCTATTAGCGCTTTTGTTCCACTACGTGAAAAACGCATTAAAAATTACATTTTCTCTTAATATTTAGTTAAAAAGGACCTTTGTTATGAAATATGATTCACTTGCCTAATTAACCACATCATTGTGTGTTTTCTTGTCACCGAATTTATTTCCAGTCCAAATTATATATGTTGATAGAATAACTATTTTTCTTTAATACATTTCCGATGGAAAACGTCTGTTAAGCAGAATTGAATTTATACCTAAGACATTTGTTTTTTTCTTTTTCCGTCGATGCCCAAACTTTTGGTGGGTACAAGACAAACTACTTACTTTTTTTATTTACAGAGCCGTGATGAATGATTCTCAATTTTGCAAGTATTACTCAATAAATTTTTGTTTGTGTTGAATATTTAATGCTAATAACATTTAAACAGAAGATGTTTTCTTTTACATAAAGTATACAAACTACAGGCAAGCTGATTCAGCAGAATCGTTTTATGGCAGAGAATCGAAAATGGAAAATAACCTTTATATAAAAATGTACGAGGGGATGAAAGGAAAGACAGAACGATTTAGCTTTATATATTGTATATATCTTAGAATTTTGTAGAGTGGTGGCGTGTCACGAGAAATTGCTCCGCGTGCCACATCTGGCACGCGTGCCATATGTTGCCGACCCCTGATCTATACAATAGACGTTGTATTTGTTGAATGATTTTTATACTTCAAAACATTTTCTCGTTAATCATTATGATACTAAATTTTTGTTTATCTTCTTATAAGTTTTGGAAATTATCTTAAAGTCATCAAAAATTGCCAAAATCATTAACTTGCATTTTGTATTTTATGTTATGTGAAATCCTAAATGTCTAGTAAAGACATTAGGCAGACTTTTTGCTTATAAGATAGTTGAAGGCATCATTCTCACGTCATTCAGCAAACCAAGAAAAATTCTTGGTGAAATTGTGGAATCTGCCACTGGTCCGCCAAATTTTGAAAATTCTCTAATTTGGTGCGTTTTTGTGTGTTGTGTTTTGGAGTAGCAACCTTACCACAACACAATCCGACTTCTCCCTCACTGATACAAAAATAAAAAGGTTGCCAGATTTGGCGCACTTATCGATTTGTCGAGAAAACACTTGGGATGAGTGCCCGATTCGAAAATCCTACCAAATTCTTTTCTATTGGCTATTTATGACCAATGAAAACAAACAATCCATTCTTCATTTGTGTGTAAGGTCAAATTAGCATAATAAAACTATAAATACACGGTCTTTATTCAGGCCTTAGAAAAAAATGTTACTTTTAGACATGCATTAATACAAATGCTTTAAACATAACCTCAGTACAGTATCTAACAAAAATTTCCTTTTAAAAAGCTGACCAGTCCATTTTGTTCTAGTGTAAATGTGACTGGCGTAAACTCACTTTTTGGCTTTGAATGTCCCATTAAAGAAGAAACATTCACCAGTAAATTTTGAGAGAAGAAAGCATATTGGATCTTTTTTTTTTCAATTCTCTTTTTTTAAAGCAGTTTCCTAGAGTGGAAAGTAAACGTAAAATTTCATTAAAATAGCTTTTGGGTCTTTTGCATTGAATACCTCAAATTTAATTAAAGGATTTAATTAAATTTTGGAGGAGAACACACACACACACATGGATGATATTTTAAAAAAATGGTCATTTCTATAGACATTAAAAGGAATGTAGTGCCTTTTGTATTTTGCGTTAACGCTTTCCATCCTTTTTACGCGTCATTTATTAAGTCATTCGGTCAATTTCCCCTGATATAAACAACGAATGATTATTGAATTTTATGGAAATATATATCTGAGGGAAAAGGTAAATACCTAATCATATTTAATACATTGGATTTGACCTACCTGATGAAAAAAATCATATTTTTTGTAAAATAATAATATTTTATTTCATTTGTAGAATATTCCTATTTTTTTAAACCCACTTTATAGAAGGGCTGGATGCCATTAAATTCCCCGTGGCTCAAATGGAGCCCTTTGGCGTTTTGGAGTAGTTTGGTGAGGAATTGTTAGAGCACGTGTCGTAATCGGTTTCGTCTTTGGCTCAAAGTTACGAGGTCTGTGGCAATAGCCCTCGTGTTTCTTTAAAGTGTGACGTAGATAAACTCACTAACTCATTTTCGTCATGAACTGTGATGATTAGTTAATATTTTTTTTTTTCCTTTTAGTATAGTATAATTCATGAAATGTTTAACACCTTTTATTCGATTGAATCTATAAAGTAAACTTGGTATGAAACCATATTTTTTGAATCTGGAAGAAACATCCAAATTTGCAATTACGTACATCTTAATTTTAATACAATTTACAATATATTCATAATTATTCTGATGTATAAAAATAAGAAACTTATTCTCGCATGTTTTATTATTTAATAGAATCTTAATGAACTATAGCAAGATAAGTTAATAAAAAAGTTACAATTTCTGAGAGTTTTGTAAAAAAATTCTCTGTAAAAAGTAAAACACATTAAAATTATAGTGAAAAAATATTTTAAAGAATTTAAAGTTTTTTTCAATCATTATTTTTACCAATATTACAGTTATTTACCAATATTACATTATTTTTACCACAATCATGGACTTAAGCCCACCAAATGATTATTTCGTCTCTTTTTTTGAACCAAATAGCCATGGTATATATGGGGATAATGTATGTTGAATGTATAATAGCTCAAAGTATCGTCGTTGATGTTTTAGGAAAATTTAAAGACGAATTTCTAACACGAGTGTCACTTTACTTGTTAATTATGGTGAAAAATGCGAAGTCCATCGAAAACAATTCTGGCAAATTTTCAAAGAGTGACATCAAAAATAAAAGAAACACTCGTTCAATCAAAGGAAGGCAAGAAACCTAAATAACTACATTGGTCAGCAGGTAGTGCAATCATCTCCTGTTGTAATACATGCATTACAGGGATGTTTCGTGTTACGAATATTACTTTATATCAATTGCAGTATTGGGGGGATTCATTTCTCTTCCGAGTATTGCATAAGCATGTTCAGACGGATTTAAGCTTAATTATCTTGCCTAAGCTGAACTTCTCTTTTGGCACAATGGCTCTCAAACTTTCATTCAATCATAATTTTCAAAGCGTCTACTTCATACAATCACAATGTATATTCGATAAATCTGTAATGCCGCAATTATAAACCGTACAAATTATCATGATACGTATTACATTTCGTATATGTTACATTTAAGTAATAAAAGCTTTAAAAAATTACATTAATCTTTTCTTAAATAACCTTTTATTTTAGACTCTTTGATATGCTCGCGCCCCCAACATAGGGTTATCACGTCCCCTAGAGAGCGCGCACCACAGTTTGAGAATCGCTGCTTTAATACTTTCACTTGCAAAATAATCATCATAGACTTGAGAATAAGGTGACTGTGTGACATCATTCCGGAGTTACACTCCAAACACCTCTAAAGTGTTTCAGAAGCCCTAAGAAAATCTCCCATACTTTTTCCCATTTACATTACATTTTTCGAAAATGAGAAAGTCGATGCTCTCAACACACATTATGCCCACTTATACCACCATCGTAATACTGATCTATTTCTGTGAAGTAAGGAGAATGTGGTAACGCGTGTTCCACAAACTCCAGATTATTATAGCATAAGAATAAATTGTACATGGATTCACTGGACGCAACATGTCTTCATTGATTCTATGTCCAAATTCAGTGTTTTATACTTCATCATAAATGCACTTACAAGTTAGTGGTACACAAACTGCTGGGCACCTGGTATACGGTTACCTGGCCTTGTGTCTTCCGTAAACAGTTGTCATGGAAGTCATTGTTCTCGTGTTTGCTTCATTATCTGACGGCAGGTGTCAGGGAGCACATCATCCAATTATGTCGCTTTTTCATAAAGAATATATATATATTTTTTATTTATTTAAAACTATGCCTACTACTTGTCTGCCTTGTCCCTTACAATTTTAAATGGTTTTTTAATGTGTTCACGTTTTGGAATGTACGTACTGGGCAGCATTTTAGACAATGGACATCTGTCTCTGATCTTCCATTTTTTTTAAAATTACAAGGAGTGTGCTTTTTAAAATCAAATTCATATTTTGAGCCATGCGCATTATCTTGGTTACACAGATATGCCCCCAAGCTTTTTGATTACGCAGACAGCCAGAAATTTTGAATGCACATTCACATGAGTTGACTTGTAGCATTCCCAATAGTTCTTCCTCCTTAAAATTATGACACCGACAAAAATTATTTTCATAAACACTATCAGAGGTTAAAATCAATAGATAATGTACTCAGTACACCAAACTTTTATGTTCCTAAATTTTCTCAATTATGCTGAATGTTTGAACTCCAATGTAGTTAAGCTTCTATTTAAAAACCAAATGAAGTTAAGCTTTAAGAAAAATGATCAGAGTTTTTCTGCATTTTATAAACCTTTTCTGAACCTAGTGCTTTGGAAAATTTTCTAGCAAAATTGCATGGACTTACGTGGAAAAGGTTTCAGTTTACTTTTTAAGAATATAATGCAAAACTGTATTATATACAAAATGTTTTTTTTTTTACATTTTCTTCATGAATATTAATTATGAGTAAGTCTAAAGCAGTTTTGTGATAAAGTCGTAAGTGTGTGACAGTATTTAACGAGGAGTCATGTATACGAATCCTAATTTCACTAAAGATTAAGTTAAGTACCCACTATTTGACAAACGATCAGGAGAAATGCTACCAATTTATTTCATGAAATTGACAACTCTTACAATGTATCCATCACTAGCATCGAAAAATATACTCCTGATCTTACTTTCCACAAACTCAGATCAACTTTATATATAATTGATCCTGTGTTTCTTGAATTCCTAATTCTGCTCTATTTAACCTACATTATTTTTCTTTTATTTCTTTAATTATATTAATTTACTACTCAATAATTGGTCCAGTTTCTCACCTAAACTTAAAGGCAAAGATTGCCGATTTCTGTCATCAGCCATCCCCACAGAAGCTCCACTTGATACCAACGCATTTTTACTTTTTACATCTAAATATTTTCTTTCTTTAACTCGGATTTATTTTCTGCAACCGGATTGGCTAGGCGTCACTCCTCCCACTCCCATCACAGAAAATAAATAAATAAATAAATAAAATTGTTTTATAAGTCAAGATTTTTTTCATCATTTTTCATCTTTATTGTATTTATGTTTGTAAATTTATCCATATCAAAGTAATTACTTTTTACTATTTTTCTTTATTATTTTTTTTAATTTTATGTATTATTTATTGAAAAAGGCAATTTAAAAGCGTTTTAATATCATCAAAAATCTCATGAATAGAGTTGAAGGTTCAGAAGAACTATGGGCTTCCATCCCACAACCTAGAAGCAAACTGAAGATTCACTCCTGTACTCCCATATAGTTTTGCTATGTTGATAAAAAAAGTGAAATGGTGGTAACTATAGAAGTGAAAAAATAATTCTTTTAATTTATCCTAAATTTACAAGTTGCATTAATTAATAAACAGCAAAGTGATGTAGGTCTGTTACTGTTAATTTAAGTAAAAATAAAATGAGCCTAACCCTGATAAAATAAAACTTCAAACATTCCTTTCATCATGGGGGAAAAAAACCTTTAATATCTTAACACAATTAGTTCCTTGTTTTTTTGTATAAAACTCATTACAAAATCACTAAGTTAACTACTAAACATTTCATGATTAAATTTGTAAAACTTAATTGTTTTTTTAAGAATTTAATCTGAATTCGGATAATGAATTAGTTTCGTTTCAGTGTTTATTTTTTAAAGGAAAACTGACAAAGAAAGGAAATCCCGTATAAATAAAAATAATAAAATGATTTATTTTTTAAAAAAGAATACACAAGCAATCATTTTTACTTATTGGGTAATATAAAAGAATTAGCCAGTTACCTAAAATGGTTACAGAGTAACAAACAACTCGCGTTGCTGAAGATGAGGTGCAAATGAAATTAGAGGAAAATTAGGGGAATTAATCCATTTACTCTAAAGTACAGAAATTATATACTTATTTACTCAAGTGCCAGTTCTTAAAAAAATGTCTTGCATAAGATACGAGATTTTATTATTTGTGTTTTATGCGAGTATGCCCTTTTTTTAAGGAAAAAGTATTTCATTTTTATGCTTTTGCATTACGCGTAATTAGATGTTTTGAGGGAGACTATTGTAACAAATTAATTTTTACATTTAAGAAAAATAAGAGAGAAAACTCTTTGTATTTAAATGTTTGTTTTTAATAAAATTAGCATCTGCATACAAATGGAAAAAATTGCTTGGAAAAACCAATTGAACTGAAATAAGTAACACAAAGGAAGTTTCCTTGTAACAAATAAAAACTCTTTTTTGAATACGTATATATTTAAATTTATTTCACACAAATTTGTCGCGTGCAAATAGCATAGTGACAGCAAATATCTATCTATAAGTAGGCTTTCAATTTGCAATTATTTACATTGATTGCTGAGTAATATTTAATTAAGTATAGTAAGTTTTAAAATTATGAGACCACACAATATCGCATTATTTTTTTCAATAAATGCAACAATAATGTGGTTTCCAAAGCAGGTGCATGAAAGAAAACAGTTTTATAAAAAGTATACAGTTTTAAAAAGAAAAAAAAAATGGTATGTGTTTTGCAAGCCAAGCGACTTAATGAAATCATTGTACTAGATAAGATCGCTGTTTTCTTCACAATAATGCAGGCATTTTTTTTTCTGTTTACTCCTTATATTAAAACTATAACGCCAGGGATTTCGATTGCCCTTAAACTTCCAATCGTTTCGATTTAATTATATAAAATATAATAAAAGTATTACAATACCAAAATAATTGCAAGAAACAGTACTGTATAGTTTTAAGAATTTTTAATATTATTTCGTCTAATTATCATATATTGTGATGCTTTAAATCATATAAAAACACTAACAAAACAAATTACTTAATCTTGTAAATGGAAGTAAAACAATAATATTCAAAAATATTAGTTTTGCAGGCATAATTGTAATTTTTGTGAGAATTCCAGTTTTTAAATCATTATTTATCGTTTTTATGTGTAATACTTTGTACATACCTCATTTGCAATGAATGCAGTGATATTCAGTTTCTCTGTACATTTTTCGCATACACTCTTCTTTAGTTACATTTCCATTACTGTTTAATGTTGCACTTTTTGCGTTTTAGCGAATTTGTAATTCCTTTAAATTCAGTATTTACCTGGTTTCTCAAATACTTTGCACTTACTTAAATTGGACATAAGTCATTAGCTAAGTTTTGTACATAGTTTTTCTTGAAATATATTAACACAATACCGAGTGATAAATAATCCAAGAGTTGATTGCAGCAAGGTCCAAAATATTGTACAATGTATCTTCTTGATCCAGTTTTTAAAGAATATGTTCTTCCTATTTGTTTTACAATATCTAGACACATTTGGTTTCATTGCAGAAATTGACGGTTTTTGATATTTTCTGTGTTGTCTTTTTGAAATAGACAAATTCATTTTTTTTACATTTTTTTGCACAAAACATTTTTTATTCTTTCTTTGATACATAGTAAAAAAATGTACCGACATTAGGATGTTGATAAGTTTTAGTGCACTGACTTTCTTTTTTGCTTTTCACGCAATTTGCAACTTCTCTTATAGCTTTATTCATTGTTCCGACGAGACTGGTATTCTTACTTCATTAGTTCTTCTGCCAATTTTAAAGAAGTGAAAAAGTTATCCACTGTGAAGTTTCCCCCTTTGCTTGTTTTGCTTCCTTTCGGTAAATTAATAACTGTTTTATAAATCTTTTATTTTGGACTTTTAGATATGCTGGCGTCCCCCCTCCCCCCACAAGGGAGGCACACACCGCAATTTGAGAAACGCTGAGTTAAGTAAAATATTTTTTTTTCACATGCACGAGACTTTTTTATTTTCATTTTCAGAAAAATTAGACAATTGTTTATATCATGGTAGAAATTATTATCACACACGTTTTCGCTTTTACAGAGTTATAACTTAATCTTTTAGTCGCCAAATCTGGAAATGATATATGGAACTAGTCGTCAAATCTGAAAATGGTATATGCAATAAGTCGCCAAATATGGAAGTGGAATATGGAATTGGTCGCCAAATCTGAATAACCATTATTCCTGATATCCTGATCAGGACAATGGAACAAAATTATGAAATTATTGTATTGTCATCAGACCTTGATAAGTGTGCAAAATTTCGAATTCATCTGACCTTTTAAAGTGGGTAAAAATTGAGTGCCAAGATTCCGTTACATGCAAGAGGAACTTATAAAAGGGTGTTAAAAACACAAACGTCTGACGTGGCTAAGAGGTGGAAGAAATTTGGAAAAAAAATAATTTTAGTGACATTGGCATAGCGTAATTTCTGACAACGAAAGGGAAAGTGAAATTTTCCAGAAAAAAAAGGAAAGAAAGAAACATTTACACTCAAGGAAGGACGTGCAACGCCGAGACATGTAGCTAGTCTAAATATAAAATTAATGGATCTGAAACCAGTTTTATTTTAGATGATAGAAACGATAAAAAAATCTAACGAGCATATCGCATTACTATTAGAATTTATGTTGATTTCAAATAATAAATTTTTCGGGTAACTCAAATTTTGGATAAAAGGAAATAGAGGATGAACACCAAATTTGACGATTTTCTAAAATAGTCATCTTATTTTGGCAAACTTTTTAATCTTAAGTTGAACGATCTTGCAATCTAATCATTTACGTTCAACTTAGTTTGAGAAGTCGTGTTGAAATTTACAAATAAATAAAAAAATAGAATGATGGAATTTAGAGTAGAGCTAAAAAAGTACCGAACGCTGAAATCTCTCTTAACGCACGTGTATCTTACAGATCATATTCGAGTTCTTATTAACAACAACGAAAAACAAAATAATTACGAACATTTTTCAACCGTGTAAAAAAAAATGTGTTTCGAAACTGAATTGAGTGACAGGACGAAATAACTGTTTTATAGTTATCTTTTATATTTCATTTTCGTATTTTTTTATCTGCAACATTTATCACAGAAAAAAACAGAATTTTTACACACCAAACGACTGTGAAGTAAAATAAAAAAAATAAAACATTTATCAAAAAACAATAAATTTTAAAGATGTTCCGCTCGATATACAGGAAGACAAAAAAACAATTGATCGGGGAAAAAATTGCGAAGAAACAAAACACACTATCTCCAATGCTCTTTTTTTTGTTTGGTTTTTTGTTTCGCTAAGGTATGCTTTTATTTCCATACCTAGGAAAGAAAAACCATCTTCTTGTAAATGATAAGTTTTACTCCCAAGAGCAAAAGCATAAAAAAAGAAAGAAAGGAAAATAACGAAAAAGAATAATGCATCGTAGATGGTATCGTATCGATGAAATTTTTCACATCCTAAACAAAGAGAATGTGGAGTCCCTGATAAAAAAAGAGTTATCTTATTTCCCCCTCTGCTTTTGAGTATACAATTTATTTGAAGGGATAACCATCATCTTTGAAAGCATTAGCATCGAAATGCTTAAATAATATGAACTTGCATGCACAAATTTAAAATAATGGCTGTTGCTATATATGGAAAGAATACCTAATAATATCAACGTCAAAATTTGTCTGTTGTCATACAAGTCATACTAATACGAGAAGCAATTTGAAAGCGTTTTAATGCCATCTGAAATGTCATGAAAAGAGATGGAGGTTTGGAAGAACTACATATGTGCTCCCACCCCTCTAAACTTCAAACTACAATACGAGGCAAGTATTGATGTTATACTGAATTTAAAAGTGTGTTAGATGCAGTTATAAGATAATTTTTTTATCATAAATACTTATTTCATTGAAACATACATTGTTCATCTAATTACTTAAAAAGTCTCAATGGCTTCTTCTGGATAATATGCTCTGTATTAAATCAAACGATGGTCTCAAATCTAAAATGAGTAAAAATAGAGAGGAAATGACATTTAATCTCTTAAACCACGGATTAAAAGTTGCGCGATTCAC
This sequence comes from Trichonephila clavata, assembly GCA_019973975.1. NCBI lineage: Eukaryota > Metazoa > Arthropoda > Arachnida > Araneae > Nephilidae > Trichonephila > Trichonephila clavata. The sequence continues at coordinate 277,192 of BMAO01009818.1, read as the reverse complement.
TCCTCAGTGCCAACTTTTTCACATAAGTGTGCGAATACGGTGTATTCTTGGGGAGAGGGTAGTGGAGAAAAGGTACAAATAAGTAAATGTTTCTCTGAATTAATTAATTCCTTCACAAACACTACAAGCTCATTTTCTTGCATTCCAAATCCTTCAGAATTGTTAACTTAATGAAAAGAATCGTATTATTTTTTTGGAGGACATACCTATCCGTCCAGGGAACTTACAGCACCGTTTGAGGAAGACGGATATATACGTTGATTGTAGTTAAATAGCTAAATATTGGAATCTAATTATTAAAAACAATATTTTATCAAAAAACAATATGACGCTGAATAAACATCCATAGTGAATGACTTTTGATTCATTAAATTTTAATAACATGGATTTCAAACAGAAATGGAATATACATATATGCTCAATATTACTTTCAAGAATACGATAACTACGAAGAATGCACCGAAACAAAGTTTTGTTACTTTCGTAAAAAGTACGAAAGCATTAAGAAACCACACACCCATTGCTAATTCAATGGCCGAAGTATGATGATGACAGAGAGACGTGGTTAATGTCTGAAGTCCGTGTTGTTATCAGTTGTGAATAGACACATTTAACTTGTGTCTATCATCCATGAACGCCAACAGTCCGTGTATGGAGAAGAGTTCATATCTCGTCAAACGGTAGTCGCTTATGTTGCATGGTCAATGATGGAAGGCAGTGCGTTCAGGATAAAGGTCAGAGTGGAGGTTTCTTTCAATCGGCGTATGAAAACGACATTTCTAGAATGCAGGATACAGTTTTTAAGAGCTCCATGCTGTGTTGGTTAAGAAAAAAGGGAGTACGAGAGGAGAGTAGGGAAATCTGACCCTGGATCACTAGTGTACAAGGATGGGAATCAGTCTTAATCTCTTGATGTGTATCGCGCAAGAGAGAAATGAGAACTTGTGTTCAGAATCATCACAGGAGATAGATAATACATGGGTGCAATCCTTATCGCCGAAATCAAGGCTACCTCAAATACGTAGAAGAATCCCAGTTCACTAGTGAGGAGAAAGGTCTAAAACAATAATGAGGTTGAGCAGGCTGTGAAACAATTCCTTGCATCGCAGTTCACGGAATTTTACAAGAGAGGTCTATTTAACCTCATTGCATGCCACAAATAATATCAGTGAGAGTTATTTTGAAAAAATAGTGAAAGCTATATTGTTGTGATGCCATGATGTATTTGTTTCTGGCAAGAAGTTTATCGCGAGAAATAAGTGACAACACTTACATTCCGAACATCCTTTATATTATGAAATTCAATTCTTTCCTCTTCCGCAAATTAACGAAACTAATATAATGTCATGCCATCAAATCATCTTATTTCTCATGTCGCGCCGATCAGATAATGTGGCTAAATTGTCAATTTTCACACAATTGTAAGTTAAATTTATCGAAAAACTGTTATGCATTCATTATGTTTACCTGCGAACTTGTAAAAATCTAAGGAACTAAAGAAAGTCCATTAAAAATAGACACATTCAAATATTTTAGTTACAACTAGATGTTCAAATTTGCGCAGCTTAATTCTAGGAACTGTCGTTTAATTGAAAAAAAGCATCTTATTTCTGAAAATTAAAAACACATATAACCATATTTACAATGGTCTTTAAAATCAAAGTGTAATGAGGAAAATATTTTAAGTTAATAGTGCAACCAATGCTCAGTGCTACAGAGTGTTTATGTTAATTAAATATTAAATGCAATTAAATACAAAATTGTTTTTCCGCTCACACACACGTTAGCCCCCTGTCACTCATTAACTGCAATCTATTTGCTTATATATATATATATATATATATATATATATATATATATATATATATATATACATATATACATATATACATATATATATTCTCGACACCATTAAAGATAAAATACACTAATTTATATTATTTTCATTTTTTATTACTATTTATGGAGTAACAAACAAAAACCGAGTTTGTTTCCTTTAAGCAACATTTAGTTAAAGAGTCAGAATCTTCAGTACCGCAACAAATGCTTAAGTTCCTAAATAAAATTTTGATTTGTGTGCATCATAAGAATACCCCGCTTTTTTCACAAACATTGTTTGTAAACTCTCCATACTTCAAAAATTGATCTATCTTGTAGCACCAAAAGGTAGCGTTAGTACTTCAGTGTCTTTGTAGCGTCATCTAGATTTTTTTTTGTTTTTTTTGTACCATTTTTTTAGAGCTTGAGTTGGCTTAAAAACTACCGTGCGTGATTATGTTATAATACAAATTCCATAAATCTGACACGCTTTCAAACGGTGTGTCGGTTACAATGTACAGTGATATATATATATATATATATATATATATATAGTTTCCTGAATATGAAATTCTGCAATTGACAATATGGTGCAAAATAAAGGCCTTTTGAAATTCCAGTTTGTAGTGTTGCTTGAAGTAAACACAACATACATCATCTTCCATACGATATCGAACAACATCTACACTATTAAAAAATTCGAAGGTAAACAAACGTATCTATCTATGTATATATGTGCGTCTATCTTCTTACGAACCGCACCACGCAGAAACTCGCGGAAGGTACCAAAAGATCGGGAATTTTCCGGGGAAGCCGTATTGCCCATTTATGTTCCGATATTGTAATTAGTTGAAAATATATTAATTAAAAACCTTAAAACGCTTAATTGTTTTACTCCTGTCGGTTGTTTACTTGGCAGAACTTCCATTCCTTTTCAGCCGAGCGGTGATCGACGTTTTCCACCCTCTTAAAATTGCCATCCAATTTTCGATGTTGAAATCAGACAAAAAATAATTACAGGATCGGAAAGATCATTTATTTCGCCACGAAACGGTATAGTTTTTTTGCAAAATAACGATATTTTCTATTTTTTACGATTTTTTTAAAAAATGGTTGAAACTGATGCTTTTTTCTGAAAATTATTCCTAAATCAATGCGTGTGAATTTGTTTTCGCGTTTTTAAAACGATATTCTACTCTAAATAATTTCAGACCTTTTTCTTTTAGATCCAGTCATTTAAAAAATAAAATTCTCAAAACTTTTTTTTAAAGGATTTTGAAAAGAGTAGTCACAATTTTTACTAAACATTAAATAACTTCTTCATTTATTAAGGTAATAGTACAAAACTTTTTTCCGTGTGTAAAGCAAAAATATCCGTAACTTATATGAAGATTGAAAAAATTGCTTTAAAATTAAGGATTTAAAAAAAATTGTGATTTTCGTAAACTACTGGTTTTTTGAGAAATAACTTAAACAGTATTTTTTGTACATTTTTTACTTCAAAATACTTTAATTTTGCAATTAATTTGTAAAGTTTGAAAGCATTAACTTAAAAATTATGCCCTGAAAATTAAAAAAAATTAACTAAATATACGCGATTTTACATTTAGCCAAACATTAGCGTCGTTAAATAGTTTTGCGCCAAAGACCGTTGAACTGTTTAACCGTCGACCGCAACTAACTCAAGGGTTACACTAAAAAGTTCTGCCTTAAACAGGGGGACATCAGTAAATTTGGCGAGTAAAAAAAATGCGAGTGAAAAAGTTATTTATCCTTAAATTTTCGACAATTTTTCTTTGTATAATTTTCAAAATTAAATAATTATATATGTCAGATTAAGATGAATAAATGCATTCACACACAATGCATTTCTGAGATTCATTTAAAATATTTATCAGTATCAAAATTTTTGTTCTCTTTCATAAAACTTATAGTTTACTTTAAAGTAATGCCTAATGTATATTTCTTTTTTTTTTGACATATAATTTCATAATAAAAGTGAAAAATGTGCCCATTTTGAAATTTTTTTTGGAATTATTCAGGTAAATAAGCATAATTTCCTTAGAAAAAAAATAACAGTTTATGTTCACATTTTATATTCCTTATTATTAATTGCGTGTCCTTAATATGGCAAAAATCAATAAATTTTCTGCAATACATTTAAATGTAATCATCAATCGATATTTTTCAATCGTTATGTGAATATCCCCTCTTCAATTAAAAATTACTTTCAATTTTTACTTTCCATTCATCATTAAAGCCTATTTTCACTTTCCTATACGGGTCTCCGTGGTGCAGTCGATAGGATGACCGTTTCTTACAGATATTGTAAAATGACGAAGTGATATCATGTAGCTCTGGGTTCGAAGCCAGGGAACTCGATTTTTTTCATTTCTGCTTATTTTTCCCACGTAAATTAATTTTACTGATAAATACTTATTTTAACATGATCCTCTGTTATTTTAATGCATTTTTCATATTTTTTTGCCTTCAAAAAGGTTTTTTTCTGAGTTTTAATCAGACAAAGAAATTTTTCTCTTTTTCAACAATTCCTAACAAGAAGTTTTAATTTCTGTTTATTTTTCCCACGTAAATTTTCAGTGCTAAAATTAAGCAGACGGAATGTCACAATTAATTGCTAAATGAACATTTTTAATTAATTTTAATGTAAAATAATTAATAAGTTATAGTTTTATATTTTAAAAATATCGTTGAATTTAAAAGAAAATGATTTTTAAAAAGTTCATTGATCATTTAGAATCAGTGATTAAAAAATAACTGCCAAATGAGCATTTTTAATCAATTTTATTATAAAATAATAAGTTAGTTTTGTATAATATACTTTTTTTCGCTGATACGTGTTTAAATAACTTAATTAACACAGAGTGGAATGAAAAACTATAAAATTAAAATTAAAAAAATTAAATGTTTTTATTAAATAGTTTTATTTTCTTTTTGAATGTTATTTTCAGTGAATGTTAGCATATAACTAGGTTTTCCCCCAAAAGTGGATTTTTAACACTTACATGTTTAATCAAACATCCAATCGTTTCAAGAGCTATCTGTAGAATTATTTTTATTAGTATTTATTAATAATGGATTTAAATTAATATATTTTTTTAAATCAAAGGAATGTTTCTATCATTTTATTATTAAATTAATTATTTGTTAACAAAAAGTAAATCGCGTATTATTTAGGATAAAAATACGTTCTAGAAACATTTTTAAGCTAACTGTAAGTAACGATTGATTGATTAATGAAAACCTGAAAATTATTTTATTATTTTAGATTCCTAAAAACTATCTATTATAAAAAAATGATGATTTTTTTTTAAATCAAGCATCAAAAGAGTTTTCTTTTTACTGTTTAAATTCAGTATTTCCTTACTAAAGCAATATTGTTTTTCAAGTCAGTAATAGAAATTTGAAGATAAATCTTATATCTGAGGAGAGTTACGGTTAAAATAGTTCTACTCTCAAAAAAGCCACTGTAACACCGTGCTGTAGAGAGAGAGAGAGAAAAGATACCTGTTTGACATCAGTAAGAACTGGAAGATATTTTTTTCGAAAAAGGTAATTGTAATATATGACATTAATACTTGTATATATAAATCACACATTTACCAGGGACTTCGATAAAGGAAGGGGAATTTCCATGGCAATATGGTATGCATTCAAATATGTTCATGCATCGCCGTATTAAATGGAAAGGAATGAAGCCCGTCTCAGAACGAAAAAAAGTGAACAAACTTCGAGAATGGGAAATTTAATGACATTGTAACGGAAATCACTCACATACAGAAGTGTTGTCGTCCTGAGGGAAATAAATAGGATATTCCGGGTGGTGATTAAGTAATTCACTCGGTAAAAACCCGTGCAACGCCGAACTCAGCGGGGGGGGGGAGAAATAAGGAAGTCAAACTAATTTCTAAAAATAATATTGGAAGTGCTGATTTATTGAAGGGAAGGGAAAACGTTAAACGGGAAAGCCCGAGCGATGCCGGGCCATGCACTCACATCATACGTGTACATACCCACACAGAAGTTCTGGCATCATGAGGTAAAGAGGAACTTCTCATGGGGATTAAGTTATACACTCGGTAAAAGCCTGTGCAACGCCGGTCTTAGTGGAGGGGAAAAACATAGAAGCCAAAGTAATTTCGAAAAAGAATATTGTGGTCATGCTGATTTTGTGAAGAGAACGGAAAATTTATAAAAGTAGAGAAAGCCCGTGTAACGCCGGGCCATGAAAGCTAGTTTTAGAATAATTTATGACCTTTCCTAAGAAAGAGCCAATAAAGCAATTGTGAAATTCTATGTTATAAAGCAACATATATAACTAACTTTCGAAAGTATGCATTCTGGATGTTAAAGAAAATACAAGCATAAATGTCACAGCACAGAAAAAAAAATCGGCATAAAATTAGAGCTCAAAGTTAAAGATTATTTGTGTTACATGACTATTAAAAAACATTATATATTACAAGAAACATCGCCTTTTCGAGAATTTTTTCTGATCTAAAGCGATTTTTTTAAGACACACAAGACTATCATTTATAGTAATTTTACTTTTAGTTTCAATCGGAATATTTTTGTGAAATATTGAAGAGCAACTATCAAAAAAATGCAAAAAAAAAGCCAGTCGATTTTGGTATTTTGAATAAAACTTTCGCAGAACACGAGTGAATAATGTATAGGAAAATTCAAGCCTCTTTTTCTAAGCTTTTTATAAGAAAAACACTTTTAAGAAGTCTTGGTTTGACGAAACCACTCCCATCACTTTTTTTTAGAAATGCATTATTTCTTTGAGGATATAGGCTGAACGTGACTAGAAAGGCCGTAAAAAGGAATAAATATACCGCAATACAAACATGATCTCAGTATTAAAGTAATCCATCTTGTAACCGAAATACAAATTGTCCTGTAGGCAGACTCTTTCTTTAAAAGATACCGCAGAGCCTGCTTTAACTTACTTAGAGACAAAAAGAAGATGCTCATTTTTTATTTCTGCATAAAAAAGCTTGTTTTATGCAAGCCAATTGTTTTTTTCATCTACTAAAAGGTCTTAGCGTATACTCCAATTTTTTCTTTAAAAGTATTGAGAGTATGAATTTGTTTTACTTCCCTTTAGGAATAAATGCGAATTTTTTCATATATTTTTTTTCATTTATCCCTCATTAATTAAAAATTGTATTAAGTTAATTGAGATAGATTTAAGTTACACTTAAAAAGTTATGAACTTTAATTGTGGAAATCAAGAACGAATGCAAAATTATTCTAAGTCTGTACGTATGATTGTGAATTCACTGTTTTGACAAATGATAGATATAATCACATTTGAAGATTTCGTCAAGATTAGGTCAAAGGTACTGCTCGATGAGTTTGAAGTCTTCGGTAAGATTTGAAACGTTGGTCTTTGAACAATATTTAGAAAAGTTTACTTTATTCCACACCTTGTTTGTTTAACTAAGACAGATTACAAGATAATTTCTGAATATGTAAAACAATATTTATTGTTTTCCTAATCTTTACCCCGTTCTTCTGTAAAAAGTGTGAAAAGACAAAAAATAGATAAATAAAATCCCCCACTCTATTATTTGATTCCAGGTAATAACAAAAAATCATGGAAATTCTATAAAATATAGATAAAGAAAACGATTGGATATAAGTGCGGGAAATCAATTTAAAAATAAATATGGTAGTGATTATATGTATACAATTGTGTTTGTGTGTGTGTAAATAGCTATGCAGCATGACTCGTAACTCGCACATTGCACTTTTCCGTCCTCCAAATTGTCTATTGGACTTAAGCAGGCAGTGATCACATTTAGCACATCTTTGTCGATCAAATATATTATTTGCAATACCATGCGCACACACAGCTCAATATCCGTGGAAGATGTGTCTCAGTTATCTTACCAACTTCTGATAACATTCGTGTGTAAATTGTAACAAAAATATGCTACCCCTCCCCCTAATTATTGATGCATTTTCTATTCATTTGTAGTGGACCTTCTAATTCCACTTGAATACAGGGTCGCACTTTTTTTGTTGCTAGAGCTCTAAGTTAGCAATTGAAAACATATTTATGAAATAAATCAATCTTATCCATTTATATGCTTTCCATTTGCAGTGTTAGAATTTTCGATGTTTGTATTTTTTTCCTAAGCCAATGTTTCGCAAACTTTCAATATTAACAACCCGATTTTCACTCGTACTTTTCCTCGCCCTCCTTCCCCCTTTTTACAATGGTAATATATTGAACGCAATAATGAAGTACTTTAAAGCTAAAGCTACAATATGACCTTAATTATAACCCGTACAAATGATAATTATAAGTATTAAATCTGGTATGTTACTGTAAAGTACTAAATACTTTAAGTAATGAGATAAGAATGATGCTACTTATCATACTTTAGAATATATTTTGGTTTGCTTCCTCTCAATAAGTTAATAATTTTGAGACTCCACAGTTTCAGAAACGCTGTTTTAAACAATATTTCACATAAAGCCACTAAGCTAAAATACGATATACATTAAACCATCACTGATGCTGTAGCATAACCATTCAATTTAATAATGCTTATATCTTCATTTATTACTCCTTTTATGATTTATATAATTTGCCTTGTATAAGATTCTTACCTGATGTGCGTTGCCTTTTCCCTTTGTCAGTAAAAATATCAACAAATTCTTAAAATTTAAAATCTACTTATACAATAAATAAAATCCTTCGACAGCATTCTTAAAATTAATAAATTAAAATCTAGTTTAAATCACGAGAATTCTCACTAACTTTCCTTACTAGAAAACTAGCAAGACTTGGTGGCAAACCATTAAACTCCCATTCAAAAAATTTATTTTTGGAATTTACATTTTTTTAAATATTTATATCTTTAATTTAAACGTTAAATGTATAAAAAATGTATTTTCCAAATATTTATAATTTCTATGTATATATTAGTTTAAAACTAGATCTAAAGATAATTTTTTTAAAAAATATTAAAAAGGGTTTAAAATTAATCTAAAAATTCGATAACTCATCAAAATTAGAACTCATATTTAGTTACTCAAATAGTTACTCATATATATGATATAAAGACGATATGATATACAAATGAAGCCTTTTTCATGGACAGTATTAGCAAAATACCAATTTTATTTCATCTGCCCCCAATGTCTCGCTATCTTGTTCTGTATCATTTCATTTTTTTCTGTTTTTGTTTTTTTATCAATAGGAATGATATGTATCAGATATTAGCGTATGAAGTCTCATTTCATAAGAACTAGAGTCATTATCTATTTGAAGAACTGTCATTAATCTGTAATTCATTGCTCAGCTGGAATATAATGTGCTGTTTACTTCTACATTAACTGAGACGTCTTTAACAAATACGTTCAAAGTCCATCCGTAAATTATTCTAGGCACAAAATATATAGGGCTTTACAATATCTACTATACCGACTTCAGGAAGATTTTAACATCATAGTGGGGTGACTTTACCGGTGGTTTTGTCAATTATTATTATTATTTTTTTTTTGCAATTTCGGATTGTTTTGTTGTTTGCAAGAACCAATCAAAGAAATTGTTATTAACAATTGTGTAAAATTCTGTTATAAGTCAGGACGTTCTATTCGTAGTTATAGAAGTGAGACACTAATTTAAGAATAAAATATTTAAATCTAAACATAAAAAACGTCCATATCTGATCGATGAGGATAGTTCCGTTATTGGACGTTAAGCTGAAACCACATAACTCTCTCAAAGAGCAATTCTTTTATAAAAGTTGACTTGAATAAGAAAAACATCCATTAGCCACATACAAAGGTCAATCATGTTATTTTCAATGCATCGAACACTAATAGGAATTTTTGACACTCATATAAGAAAGCAATGCACGTATACCTGTAAGCTAAAGTGATATACTATAATGTGCTATTTTTTGAAAGTGTGAAAAAGTCTAATTTCCCATTTTTACGCCGATCATACCATAAAAAATGTAATAACAGTTGTCAAATCGCATTGAACATTATAAATAGCAATTATCTTGTTGCACCAAAGGACCTGCAATTGTTACTCTCCAATGGAAAAGAAACCAACCTAAAACGTTCGCATCGAATTCTTATTTAGATTTATTATTAAAAGTAAAACATAAAAAAAAAATTTCCATATATTGCCTGTGCAACACAATACAAGAAGATTTTTAATTTATTTTGTAAATATAGTTTAAAAAAGCATATCTAAAAATAATAGATTACAATTAATAGAATAAAATATACCATGTAAGGTTTTCAATAACTTTTTAACTAAATTTTGTGGTTAGTGAGCATTGAAAGTAATATGTTAAGAAGGATTTTTATAGTACAGAGACAAATATAATTTAACTGAGAATAACTGAAAATCCTGAATTTATCCCTTATTAATCCCTTTTATTAACCCCTATGAGTTGATTGATTTCTCTCCGTATATATTTTCATAATATTGTCAAATATATCTTTGATTTTAAAACAAAATATTTTCTTATTAATGTTGGTTCTGTGATATAATTATCTATGCTGTTATTCGGAATTTAAAATTGAGATTATGAAATGCTTTTCTCTAATATATACAATCATTTAATGTATTTAACAATTTCTGTGGACATATAATCACAATTATATTAACGCACACCAATGCAATAATAAATATATTCAAACAAAAATTTAAGAGGAAATGTTTAGCTTTTTTTAGCTTTTAAGGAAGAAAAAAGTTAATTGTAGTTAACGTATTGCTGAGATTAGATATTAAAGGCAAAGTTCTTAGATGCCTCAAAAACAAAAGGCTGCTTTTGGAATTCTGTTAAGCAATATCCTCACTCTATCTTGTGTACACAAAGTTTATTGACAACTTCTAGCTTACCATATACATAAATATATTGATTTTGGAAGAAAAAGAACAATATATATTGGTTTTGTTAGCGAATTTTCCCCATTTCTGGTCTATTCAGGTCTTATGAACTTTATCGGCTATTTTACGCAAGTCGATAGAAGAGCTTAAAGAGAGAAAAACAACAACAGACTTTCTCAAAGTTTGACACTTAGAAAGGTGATTTTACAAGAATTTTAGATTTCTTTTTTCATGAAGAAAGTTTGAAAGGCATTTATTTAATTTTATTATTGTTCGAAACTTTAAATTGTCAAGGGACCGTTCATAATTTTTTTGGAATATTTTCAAATAAATATTTCTGTTTTAAAAAATAACACACACACACACACAGAAATACGTTATCGCAATATACAGGGTGTTCCGAAAAAACGTGGACAAAATGACAAGGCAGTTCAATCATACAACAAGGATCAAATATCGCATATGAACATGGGGTCGAAAACGCCTGTAGAGGGCGCTAGAACCACGAGAGGGCGTTGCGGCGCAGACACGAGCCGAGCAAAAGAAGATTGAATTCATTCGAGTCTTGGATGCGTTGGGCGTAACATGGCTAGTTACACGCACCGCGAATTGGCTAACATGCATTTAGTTTACGGCATGGCCAACTGCAATGGACGAGAAGCCTTGCGAATGTATCGTCAAAAATATCCTAGTAGAAAGATGCCTAGCCTCTCATTCTTTGCCACTCTTCACCGAAGATTGTGTGAAACCGCCTCGTTAGACGTGCACAAGCCAGATTCAGGTCGCCAACGAATATCTCGGACAGTTGATGCTGAAGAAAGAGTTGTCCACGCACTTCAGCGTAATCCTTCAACAAGTATACGAGTTGTATCCCGAGAGACCCATATTCCCCAAACTATCGTCTGGTGCATTGTACACGACGAAGGACTTTACCCACATATCATTTACAACGCGTCCAGGCACTTCAACCGGGAGACTACAGAAGTCGTATGGATTTTGCGCGTGGGTATCTGCAAGAAAATGCTGCCGACAGACATTTCGCTGCAAGTGTTCTGTTCACGGATGAGGCTGCATTCTCATTAGAGGGTGTGATGAATTGTCACAACTTGCATAGGTGGGCAGATGAAAACCCGCATGCTACACGTCCGCACACCAAACAGCGAAGAATTTCCGTTAAAATTGTGGGCTGGCATTGTAGGAGACTGTTTACTAGGTCCGTACATTCTACCAGACAGACTGAACGGTCCCACGTATCTAACATTCTTACAAGAGGTTCTGCCAGGCATGCTGAATACTAATGTTCCGATGCCTATTCGTCGATGCATTAAATTTCAACACGATGGCACTCCCGCACATTTCAGTAGAGACATCTGCAGGCTACTTTTCCTGGCGGCTGGATTGGTCGCGGTGGACCAATTACATGGCCACCACGATCACCAGACCTGTCTCCCTTGGATTTCTTCTTATGGGCTTTTTAAAAGGACTTGTGTATGAAACACCTGTTGAAACGCCAGAGGACTTGGTAGGAAGAATCTTTGAGGCAGCTGGATGTGTTCGAGATACACTTGGTATCTTTGAGAGGGTGCGCAATTCCATGAAACGTCGATGCCAGGCATGTCTCGATGCATCTGGTAAACACTTTGAGCACCTCCTGTAGGCGCAACATTTGGCATGCATAAGTCGCATGTGTGTAGGTAATTATAAATAAAATGATCTGTAATGATTTTGTTTCTTCTCTTTGTGTTATGTATTATTTTCGACGCCCTTTAGCGGCTCCGCATCGCAGTTGCGACCCCATGTTCCTATGCAATTTTTTATCCTTGTTGTATGACTGATCTGCCATGTCATTTTGTCCACTTTTTTTCGGAACACCCTGTATAAATAGATACATTAGCTTTAAGACATTCTATTATACGTGTAAGTAATAATGATTTCCCTAAATTGCGATTATATTCCTCAATATCAATTCTGATAAAAATAATTTCTGAATTTAGCATTTTCAATTTTTGGGCGGACGTCTTTTTGAAAGAGTGATATACATGAATGCAAACAATATTCAATTTGTCCATGATTATAAAGCTCATTTAAAATCACATCAGCACAAATCATTTATTATCCGAAATTATTATTGGTCCGTTGGAAGTGATATTCGAAAATAAATTTTGAAACGATTGATACAAAATGAGAAATTATTTGAACATCATCCAAATTATAATGATTTCAAAGTATATTATGAGTTTAAAAGTATATTTACAGCTATAGTTAAAAATTATTAATAACGTAATATGTGTTTTAGTAGAGGCAAAAAAGTACTTGCTATTACCCCTTTAACCATCACCAAATTTTGTGGTTGATATTATTATCAAATTTTAAAAAAATGAGCAAAAAAAGAAAGAAAAAAAGTGAATAAAGTAGAATGTATCCTTTTTAAAGACATTTTTAAAGTAAAATATAGGTTATGTGATTATATATACTGTAAAGTAAAATTGTGGACACATTTTTGGAATTAATTAAAATTTGTGTGCTTATTAAAAGTGTTACGTTTCCCAAAATACAAAGTTTTATACATCATTTTAAACGTATTTTAATACTCAATTCAATGCAATAAACAAAATTCAAATATTTGCAAAACAAAAAAAAATAAGTTGCAATAATTACCAATATACATTACATACTGATGATTGCATTGTGTTATCAGTAATCGGAAGGGTAACCTTTATTTTTTTATTAGATTTTCACATGGATGTTTCATTTAGCTGAAAATGGTCTTAAGCTCTTCCTTCGTTTTCACTTGATGTCAGGAAACAGTTATAGCCTCATTTAACTCTTTTTTATTTGATGGATACCTCATTTAGATTTGGAGTTTTCAACAGTACGATTAAGATGAAGACTATTTCTTGGCCATGGCATACATTCAATGATCCTTGTACAAAACCATTCTTTCAATGATTTGGCTGTCTGGCAGGGAGGAGAATCCTGATGAAATGTAAACTAAACTTTGTTGGGAAAGATATCCTTAATGAAAGGTAGAAAATTGAGTTTTAGAATAATGCCAATGTATGTTCTGGGATTTAGTGTCTCATTGATGGTGTGAAGGCTATCAATACCATTTATTGACATGCCAGACCTAATCATAGCACTAAGTGGCTCTTCACAGCTACCTGAATTCTATCAAGACATAGCTCTTCACCCCTTCTATGACTTACAAATTTTTGCCCATCATTTCCAAATACTGATATCTTAGATTATTCACTTCATCTAACATGCGACTACTGATCATTTGTTCAATTAATGTGTTCCCTTGCCCAACGTATTATTTTTTACGCTGTGGAAAATATAGATAAGGCTTTCCTTCTGAAATTCTGCTTCTTAGTCCAACTTATAATAATCTTAATCTGGTTGTTCTTGAACTGATAAAAACACTAACATGATTGACATTCATTTTGATTGTCTTTGATGACCTTCTTCTATCTTGAAGATATAGTCTTTTTATTCTTCTGTCATTGACAGAAGTGGTGCATGTTTGTCTGTTTCGTTTTTATTGAATTTGAATCCTGGTACCATTAGCAAAATTTTAGGCTCTGGATGGAGTCACTGAACCAAAAACATTCTGCCAATTTTAGCGTAGGAACAACCACACTTTCTTGTAACACAATAATCTTACATTTCTTTCTTGGTGTTTAATCTACCATTTTATTTTATGTCATTCCTCCTTGAGTAAATATTATTGTTGTCCTGGCCAGAAAACAGTCCAGGCCTCATTCCTATGGGAACGCTTTGAGAAGCCTTTCCCAAATGAAGCTCCTCTCAAATAAAAGGAAACTATTCGTGGCTATAATTGTTTCCTGGCTTCCAGTAATAAAGAAGAAAGAGCTTAAGACCATTGCCATCTCGATGAATCATTGATTTGAAGCTGTAATAAAAAATAAAGGCTTCCCCACTAAGCATTGATAACTCACTGCTATCATTAGTATGTAATATATATTGATAATAATCGCCAATTAAACATTTTTTGTGTATCAAATATTTGAATGGTGTTCTTGTATTGAATTTAGTATTAAATACTCTTTAAAATTATACATTTGATTTTCCATTTTGTGAAGCGTAACATTTTCTATAAGCATACATATTTAAAAATATAAAAGTTTTCTAAAGTGTCCACAATTTTGGCCACTACTGTAATTGTATTCATAAGTTTAGTTTTTTTTTGGTGATGGTGTGATAAATTTACTTTGGGTCCCAAAATGGTCACTAAGTTGCCATATTTGGTATATAAAAATGATGCCAACTTAGAGCTATATAATACATGCAAATTGCAGTTTTACATTTTCAATAATAAATGTGAATAGTTTTGTAGTGCGTAAGAAGTGGGAGGTGGGATCGTAGTTATGAGAACAGAATATACCATCTTGTTGATTTTTTATTATTAATATATTACACATAATTAAGAACAATTAGGATTCTGTGTGTTGAAGGTTCACTGTTTAAACATTACACTATTGCTCTTCCAATTAAATAAAACGGATGTAAAATTAAATTATTTGGTGTTATTTAGCTTCCATTATCGTTTTAGTGGAAGAATGTAAATAATGTTTGTTCCAAGAATGAAATTTTCCAACAAATTTGAAATATGAAAACACGTCTCCTTTTTTATGCTACTGCCAGTGATTTCTAAATTTTATGATCTTTTTAAATGGGGTAAAATTTAGCCATTACATTTGAATGATTCTTTTTAAAGTTAAATCAAATATTTTAAATAATATAATTTGCAATTGTTGCAAAATTCTGTATACTTTGCCCGCATGGAAATTCAATGTATATTTTCTAAATACCATATTTCTATTGATAGAAATTAACTAACATTTACAGGTATTCTGAAATAATGAAATAAATTAGATAATTCCTAGCATAATTTATTCATGAGGATCTAGAAGATTTATAAATGATAAATAATATTTTTCACTTAAAATGTTATTTTAAATGTCCACTTTAATAATATTTTTCTGAGGATTTTTTATTATTATTTTTAATTATGTATTATGGCGTTTTCTTTTTTTCATTTTCATTCAACAGATAATACCAATGTTTCCTTACACGAAGTTTTTTGTGAAGTATATCTCAGAGGTAAATGCAGCAAAGCATAGGTTAAACATAATAGACACTTAAGACTACAAACTAAATGTGCAATTTCCATTTAAAAGGTAATGTTATCTGTAATTTTATTCAGACATTTATAATATATATATAATTCATCTTTATATATTTCTTCTACATATACTAGAATACTGCCAACTTTTCTGCTTGGTATCTGTTCCTATGTTAAGGATAATAATATATATATTACATGCGTTTAGTGATATATAATTTTAAAAAAAATAGTTTTTTGATGGTTTACCTTTTCTCAAAAATTTATTTGTTCATTTTATATTTATTTTTCATATTTTCTAAAATATTTTTCAGAACTCGAATGAAAGCTTTATTTTTTTTAAAACGATACATATTAGTATGCCTTTACCACACAAAATATCTTTCTTCAGTAAAAATTATCTTCAAAATATCTTTCCTGAAAATAAAGTGCAAAATATATAACACTACATTATTCCATGCGTACAGATACGAGAAATAATATTATTCGTCATTCTAAGTAAAAGTAATAAATAACAAACTCTGAGAAATTTGCAAAATAAGTAAGTAAATAAAATAAAATAAATTTAAAAAAAATAAAAAATATTCATTAATAATGAGCAACATTATATACTCCCCTTGCCTGCAGTAAATATTGATTAATACAATTTATATCGACAAGTAATTTAAAATTTATTTTTAAGTAATCAATTAAAGGTAACGGAATAAACAGAAAAAGTACTTCCATCTGGTCAATTTCTTTTTAAATTCATTCTTATTTATAGGTAATTAATTATCATTTATATATTATTCTTTCATAGGATTTAACTATGTATAAATCCCCAGTCTCTTGATTTAATTAAGGACGTATAACTATTCATTCCTAATCATTTAAGTCATATTTTTCTAAAAAGAATATTGCTATTTTTATAGAAATATACTTTAGAGGTTTTTAATTAATAAATAAAATGTTAAACGTTTCACTAACTGCTAATTTAATAGAAATTAACCTAATAAAAAAGTGTTTCAAGGATTTCACAAAGAAAAGGGACTTTATTTAAAACACAAACTACTTTTTTCTTAAATCTGAAAATATAATTTGTAGCACAAAAATATTTAAATTTAAAAATAAACGTAAATTTGAATTTTTATTAATAATTATAAATGAATAATGAACTTTATTTATTCATTTTACAATATATAAAAAGTCTATGATATTATGTGTTAAAAATATTTCTTCTTTCTTCAATTTGCTATATACTTTTAAAGTATTTGAATAATATAACTTTTCATATATCAAATGCTATTCACCCTTTTATTTAATTTTTTTCCTTTAATTCAATATAACCTTCCAAAGAATGCAACAATATGACTATTTCTAAAGTAGATTTTATTGCTTTCAAAGAATGCATTCGTATTTTGTTCAGAAAATTCTTAGCTAAGAGCTATCTTTGCATAATGTTAGTAAAAGTTCTTTCACTAAGTAAAATGTTGAAGAATAGTGTGCATTCATACAATATTAATACACAAATCCATTTATTATATTCCAGGATTGGCTTACCTTCTTCAGATAAGTATGGCTTGGGCGACCTCGAGGTGGCTGAGTTTTCTTTCCTTTCTTCCGGGGCGTTTCTGCATATGGTAAATGGATAACGGAACTCTGTAATGTCTTAACGATACTTCTCTTTTTTTATCTCTTTCTCTCATTTTCATTTTATTTGTCGTTTTACTTATTCATTGCATTTGGAGAGTTTTGTCTACAAAACTCATATACGTTTGTTCATACATTTGTAAATTGACATACTAGTTTCCACTATAAAATGAAGTGATCATCTCTTAAACTATGCCTTTGCAATGTAAGATCATTCAGTAAATTTAAGCCAATTTCAATTTAAGGTACCCGAACACGTTCGGAGCACTTTTTAACAAAATAGCATACTAAAACATTATAAATGCTCTTTTAGGACTCAATACCAATAAATATTACTATTTAACTATCAAAATTTACAATAAATTACCTGAATTTTACAAAAATCACAATTATAAGTGAAATTTTAGCATTATTTTTGAAGAACTTCAAAGCAGTTTGAGAAAAAAGCAATAAACAAATATTAGTAAAAGTATTACGGAAACAAACTAGATGCATTTATCTAGAAAATGTACTAAATTTTTAATTTTTCATTAAAATTTGAAAATTTTAGAGCTGATTGAGTAAACATTATAAGAAATATTACATTTTTTATGGGACATTATTTAAATAACAAGCCATAACTCAAAAAATATTCATACAATAAGAAATATTTTAGTACATTCTCTAGAAAATAACGTAAATATCAGGTTTAAAAAAGTTTTATAGAAATACATTCGTAATATTTCGAGTTATCAGACTCGCCATGATAGATTTTGAGTAATTTAAATGCCCACTTCTGGTAGATCAAAAACCCACTTCCTGTTTTTCTAACTATATAAAATTGATTGTAACTTGGCCTCTAGGTAATGTAGAAACAAAACAAAGTATGTTTCGTAAAGTCAAAAGATAGCTCTATTCAATAAAATAAAAAACAAAAATATCTGTCTTGGCTGAATTTGGTCATTTTCAACGTGTTCGAATACCTTAATACATAAAGTAAGAATTCTGCTTAAAAACTCAATTAGGATAATTACGGTTGTCAAAAATTGAGACACTTTTAAAAACTTTGAAAAACTGAGAATTTTTTATGGGGCTTCATACAAATTTAATAAACTTAGTTATATATCTCCTTATCGCACGTTAACAAAACATATAATATAAAACATAACCATATTCGAGCAGTAATATTGACATACTCAGAACAGACTTTCATCGAATATCATATTTCAAGAATATTTGGTAAGTGAAGCATGGTATATATTGTATTCGTATTTAAATATTTCTCTACCTTAATCTGGAAACATACAATTCTGTAATGGACATATTCTCTTAAAGAAGTTGATTATAATCATTTTTAATTCACACCGTATTCATTACCAACAGCAATTATGTTCCCCTTATTCATACTAAGAAAAAATTTGACAAGTCAACATTTTTAAAAAAGAATGATGCAATCTTGCATCTTCCGCGTATTTTGACTAATCAGAAGAGTCCTTATCGGGAATCATTTGATTCTAAAAGTTTCGGTTCGTAAAGAACACAGAACAAAAAATTGAGGTCTCCAAAGTGAATAGTTTTAATGCAACAAAAAGCGTGATTCACGGAAAAGGAATTATTATTATTCAGAAACCTATGAATGCATTCCACACGTATTCGAAGACAAGCACTGAGAGAATCACTGGAATGAAATACTGCTGGGAAAAAAAACAATGATGACTTGACCTACCATGCAATTCTGATGCAAGCTGTAATCCAGTTAGGTATTAACTCCCAGAGTTGGTGAATTGCCTAACATACTTTTTCTTATTGGCCTGTTAAGTCGACACAATTCAAGGATGTCTGATCATCAATGACTATAAAAAATCCCTTGGGGAGAAGACCAGTCGTATAAAGGCGTACCGTGTACATCTATTTATTTGTATATTACTATGGCAACCTATATGCCCATGAAAGGAATGTCGACCCTATGGGTTATAGAAACTCAGCAATGTTCCCTTGTTTATTAAGGGTGTTTCGGAGTATAACCAAAGAGGGCCAGCTATCAATGAAATGGCAGCCCCTACAATAACTCCTATTTCACTGCAGTGCAGATTGTCTCCAGGCACGTTAGTTTAATTCTGAAGGATGTTCCATTCCTAAAAATAATTATATTCCAATCCGTAAGATACCAGGACTAATATGTCCAATCTTAGTAGATGCATCTAGCGCTATGCAAAGGAGAGAGGCATATGGCGTAATGGCTTCCATTATCTTAGCCACCGATCGCTGAATCACCAGCGATGATCATTGCACGTCAGCTATTTGATAAGAAAAAAAAAATGATAGCTATGAATTACAAATGGACATTTACTATCATCGCATTCCGTCATCGCTTTTGGGCATGCATTGCCTTGTTGATGTTCGTTGCCGAGCTTTATTCCTTTATACTAACATCGTCAAACGATGGAATCTTTTGACCTAATTATCAACCTGCGTTATTTGGCCTAATTGCACATCATTTCAGAAATGGTCACATCTCTTCATACAGATTAGAAAACCCTTTGGATACTGCGCTGGGAAACTGGCTAGTCTATTGAACGTCAAATGCTAATAATTTCCGTATTTCTCGTAAGGTATGTGTATACGTAATTTCGTCCCATTCTAATAGACTGAAATAAGTAGAGAATAGCACAAAACTTATAACAAGACAAGTGATAAACCACACGTTTGTTGTACCAGTTAAACAAAAATGGAGATTTAGCCTTAATGTGTCGTAGTTGATCTCACGTTGATGTGAAGGATTCTATTTACGAGCGAAAGTTGATGGTATCGGAAATTCACTGTAAATAACAAAAACTGACAAGTTCAGACAAGTAGAACATGTTTTTCACTCTTTGGAGAAGAGTGTTTCTAATAAAAACAATTTGAGTAAAAATATGTACATTGGACAGCAGTAAAAAAAAATAGATTTAAGCATTGTGTCTCACCAGATGGTTTGTTGTACCTTTGATTTCCAATCAGTCTCCTGAGATAAATATGACTGCTGATTTGCTCATCGTATTTTCTTTGCACCGTGCCATAAAAAATTTGATATTCTTGAAATGGAATTGTGATAAAATACCATGTATGATGATGCGATGCTAATTTAAATCCAGAAGAAAATTTTTTCCATGAATGGCTGAATATCAAGGGACTCTTAACACCTAAGTAGACAAAATAATAAATTTTTTACTATCTCGATTTGAGAACTAGCGTCTCCAGGCCGCTTGATGTTGTACTCGTACAATAATTTGGGCCTCAGATTTAAGTTCTGATTCATTAAGCAATTCTTGGAGATTTGCTAGAAATGTTTACTTCAAACTCGTTATTCCTGACTTTGGGTCTTTTGAATGTAACTTGTTTCAATTAAATAACAGCTGTTTCAGTGGAGATTTCATTGATGATTTTATTTAAAAGCTACCATTCCCAAGTTTTCTTCCAAACTCCAGGTCGTCTACTGAGGTAGTGTTCATATTGTAAGAAAAAGATGGCAAGGAATCATATGAAATATTGGAGTAAATGCATAATCGTTTTTTAAGTGTAAGTAGTGATTTTTGCATTTTGTTATCATCACAAAAATCGGTACGCACGACTGTTGTCTCAACCGAATAACAGAACAACTTGAAAGGTTAAAGTAAAAGAGAGTCATTGTATTGAATTTTTCTATACAAATAGAATGGTAGGAGTAATATTTTAATTTTGATAACTAATCATTAAAAATAAAACATCTAACATCATTTCAAAGGAATTGATATGAAAATTTTTCAATTCGAATTAAAAGTACTTTAAAGATATTTCTTCTTTATATGTCGATCACGTCACTTTCTTAATACAGTAAAGAAGCTCCTTTCCTTTTTACTGAAGCATTTATTTTAACTTTAGTTCGATTCGCTGTATTTTTTGTTGAAATATAAATGCGACTGTGAACAATAATTTAAGGATGATGATTAGAATACAAAATGGTATCTGCATGCTGCTGAATAATTCCAATGCGTCGATTCAGTTGCTTGCTTTTGTCATTCAAATGCTGTGTATTTTTATCAACAGAAGATGAAGACAGATCGAAAAAAAAAATGTGTTATCTTTTTTGCTAAGAGCGCCTGTGGGTAAACGTGATGTCGTTTAAAAGACGTGCTTTGTGTTTTCATTGCGTTTATTTTTGCTGTTTTAAATTCAATTTGCGTAAAAGATATAGCTCCGATATAGTCAGTCAAATGCCTATGCATTCACATTAACTCGCTAACTTTCTCTAGATACAGAAAGGTCAAAATAATTTAAATAAACAAATTAAGAAAATAATGAATATAGTGGATTCAGCATTTTAATGCTTTCCATGTCTGTGCGGTAAATATTACAAAATTTAAAGCACACTTTCTGAAAGTTAACACTGGTAAAATGTTTATTTTTTGTCGTATGAATTTAGGAAAATATTATTCATGTCAATTTATATGAAAAATTTTGAATTACTGAATTTTTTAAGAAAAGTAGTGTTTCTGGAGAGAGTGAAAACAAGCACGTCTAATTAAAGGCTAGTTCACAGGATATAGGGATGATTACTCATTAAGAATAGCACAATGGATTCTATTAGAATTTTCATAAGTCAAATAAAACAGAATATAATAATTTAAAATGATTGTAGAAGTCAAATACATTACGCAATTAAATGATTTTTCCGTTGTAAAGTTCAATGGAATTATTGAATGTCAAATGGAAGCTGCCCCGTTTGTCATCCTGCCAGGAACTCCGTCTTCAGTTAAACTTTTTTCTATGATTCTATTTCTCTAGCTTCTCTTTTTTTATTATGACAGTTACAGAATCTCAGATATTCAGTTGGCTTTACTAAGCGGCTACTTGACTTGCACAATGATAAATGAACTTCATTTATTTCATGGATTCCTACAGAATGTAAATGTGAAACAAAAGTGAACTCATATCGATCGTTCTTTCAAAGTTTACTTTAGTGATCTGTAAATATAATAACTAATTGAAATACATAATTATATTAATAAATTTAAACTTTTAATAATCTACGTTGAATTTTAAAATGTAGGTATTTAAAATCTGTGCTTGGGCTATTGTTATCTCACATCATGAATGATATTTTGTACAGAAGTTTTAACTCCAGGAATTATATATAACACAAAATTGTTAAGCTTTTTTTTTCCTTTGAAATGGATCAATTAATGATGTTTCTGTCCTGTTTTTTCCCATTATATAATGTATTCAATTTCATATTTATATTTTTCATTTATCAGTTTTTTCTATAAAAAAATGTATAATAATATATATCCTCGCTATTCATATATTGTGGAAGTAAAGCTGATAGCTACCCAGATTACACAAATTTATACAAATGTTTTTATTTCTTAAAAAAATAGGTCTCTTAAGAGAAAAATTCATATTATAAGATTCAATAATTTTATTTTGGAATTTTCTTACAATCCCTAGTATCATAAGACAGGTATGGGTTTACTGATGTTTAGTCTGTAGAACGCTAGAAAATTGTATTTTTAAATTAAATTAAGCTTAAGATGTTACAATTTTGAATAAGAAATGCAAAAAAAAAAAAAAAACACACACACACACATACAATAAAAAATCTAAAGCATGAAAAATATTAAAAAACAACAAAAAAAGAAATACCGGGAAATTTGTTAGTATCTATTATTTGAATTGTTATGTGTATTGAAAGAAGATGTGTATGTATGTATGCATGTTTGTGTGTGTGTATGGGGAGGTTATAAAGCTGATACTATATCTACTTTCTAAAAATTTTAATTCTTTTTTACTTTTGTTCAGTGTGATAGTTTAGTTTTTCACATTTGAAAAGAAGAATGAGATAACTTAAAACTTTTTATTTGTTTAATTGCTTAGGTAATGCAAATTAGTAGCAACCAACAATATTTCAATCTAATAAAGACCGTTTGTCTATATGTTCTGTTAATATTGTATCAGGTAATATATGAAAACAAATTTTAAAAATTTCTTGCATTGAATTATAGATAATCTTTAATGTGCAATAATAATAACACTCAAATATGAGGTTAAAATTCTAATTCATTATATTAACAACAATTAGGCATTTTGAGTTCTATGCTATATTTCAAGAAATATATATGCTTTGCAGATAGCAAAATATGAAATAATGCATTTAGAAATTCAGGTTATCTTTGGTATACAAACTTGGCATAAAACCGTGCGTAGTTCATTTTTAAATTTTATCATGAAGTATTATTCACGAATCTTCAAGCCACTTTTTTTCTAATAAATTATTTTAATGGAGCCTAAAAATTATAGTTTTGTTTTTATTAGGAAATACACTGTTTTAAAAATATGTAGTTATATATTGCAGAAAATAGTACAACAAAGAAACAAAAAAAAGTGCCTCCTTTAACAGAAAATTTTAAATGGACAAACAATTTGTTTTATTAAAAAAAAAAAGCGTGACAGTTTTATGTAATGTGCAAAATATTCTTAAAAATAAATGTAATTATTTTAATAAATATTCAGTTCTAGTTACTTAAACGTTTAAATTTTAATTTTTTTTCAATTACGTAAAAAAATTCTGTATATATCATAGAATTTCATGAAATACGTTTATGTATATTTTTGAAAATACATTAAATTTATTCATAGACTTAAAAATTTTAAATTTTATTTTCTGTTTAAAATAAGTTAACTACATTAATTGAAAATATGGATATATCTTACACTCCGTAAAATAAGCTTAATTCTTAACCCCCAAAAAGTAACAAACATGCATAATTTCAACACACATTACTAACTTTACACGAAACCAACCTTTGCAATGCTATAATTCAGTAAATATTCCAGACTTATACAAAATACAATGTCTCGATTCCTTTCGCATAACTATGTCATTCATCTATAAATCTCTGCGAATCAGTGATGGACTGCACCACAACTTTCAGTGACAACGTTGGACCCTATTGATGGATGATGGCTACCATTTCGGATTGCGGATGGGTACATTAAACTTCCGGTCATACGTAATGGACATGAAACTATATTCACTCCTGATAAAATATGCATCATTCGAATCTCATTAGAGCACGGCACAACGTTTTCCATTTGGAACTGAGTTCACCTGCGTTATTTGAACGTAAAACGGATGCAAAATATTTGCTAGGGACGTTAAGGTTGAGAGATGGCACCTGCATGTCATTTTCGAAAAATCACAGAATGATTCTCAAGGTTAAAATGTACTTTTGTTACGATTTTGAATCACATTTTCTGAAAATAAAATCATAATGAATTGAAATTTTAGATATAGATTACACCAACAATTCCCAAATTGGGGGCGCACCCCCTCGAAGGGCATGATAGCCGTACGAGAGGAGACAGATCATATTGAAAAGTCGAAAATAAAAAATTTACTTAAAAACATTAATTTACTTACAGGAAGCGAAACACAATACATAATGTCATAATAAAGAATATAATTTATATTTGTGACGGATCTATCCGCGACTATACTAATACCTTGGAGATTCTTCTGGGGAAAAATATTTTATCTCAACCAACTTTCGCCGAGTAAGAAAGCGCGATTATGTAAATGAAGTATATTATATAAATGCTGTTTTCGCGAGTTTGAGGAGATGGAAAGTTGGAGTTAGCAATTAGTTGGCAAATTGGAGTTTGCAAGGGATTTGCGAGTTAGTTTGTGAGTTGAAGATTGAAAGATCATGAATTTATTAGGAGATTTTAGAGTTTGTCCAGGAAAAATGGATTACGGAGGGTGGATCCGACGACATTGATTAAATACAGATAAAGATCTCCTGCTAAGATTTAAGTGTAGGATCCACTTCATAGAAGTACAGGTATTGTGAGCCTTGATTAATTAGAAGTTAGCTTAATAATGTGAGACGTAGTTTATATTGAGCGTATGTAAGCTATCGTAGATTCAGTTGAGGGTTCGTAGTAGTACCCACGTGTTATTGAATCTCACCTCCACGGTCTACTATTTGATCACCTATCTTAATTAGACTGTTATTGTGTCTGATTGATATTTTGGTAACAATAAATTAATTAGATTGAAATCAAGTCTGTTGATTATTCAATTTCTCCCACGCACCTATCCGGGTCTGCGGGTAGACAAGGGGTTTCAGATGGAAGCAGGAACCGACAGGCATTACATATTTATTTTGGATACATGCTAGTAAATGTAGCAGTGCTGCACAATATATTTGATAAACAACGTATCAATACTAAATTAAGAACACGTTTAATAATTACTAGTGAAGCCCATGGGATTGTGTTAAGGAGCAAAGTTTTCCCAAGTAAGATTTCATATTAGGAATTGACATTCTAATTCCTTTAACTGAGATCATAATTTCGAAGTAACAAAAAATATTTTAATTAAAATTATTTTGCAGTATGATCTATTTTAAAAATTAGGATGGAAATGTAACGCATAAGGCTTATTCTTTTATTTGAAAGCAACTTCCTTAAAATATCTCTTACTTAAAAGTAACATATACAATACTTAATACTTGTTATGATAATTTGTACCATATTAAAATTAATGTTGTATTTTAGTTTTAGTGCCAAAGTACATTGTTATTGTATTCAAAACATAGTTATTGTATGGAGGGGTTATGAAAATTATGATTTAAAATTGCGTCACAAATATTGTAAGTTTGATGTGTACTGGATTGCATTACATTTCCAATACGATTCTAAAGTTACGTAGTCTGATAGATGAGACAAGTCTGAATGAAATAAATGTATAAAAAATGAAATAACTTTATTAATATAAAAAATAAAACGGGTTTTTTCTTGTTATTAACTTTTGCTGTTATATGTATCACTTTGTACCACGAATCAAATGGTGTAATATAAAATCAACAGCTGTTGGTTTTTGTACAATGCATTTGCTTTAGCAATCGCTATCACTATTCGTGCTAATCTCTTATATACCTCACAAATAGCTATGAAATTGGACTCAGAAAAGGAGTAGTACAATCGCAACCATATAGTAGTTACACTCCAGTTACGATTAATATACTTACTTAAATATAATACATTGCATTCATTTTATTACCGCAATCTTAAAACTATTGATCAAAAATATGATTTAAATAAAATATATTATAAGCAATATAAAGTGATAGTTTAAACTTTGTCCCTATATGAAATCAATATACATGAAGTGCATTTGAAGGATCCTTAATGTCTGGTGCCAAGGATCTTGTCAAATTCGCCCACACCCCCTCAGAGTCACCTTCTTTAGGTGAGTACAGGTATCACAATCGAGGTGCCTAGTGATCTTTTCTTTTCCATGGGTTTACTGTCTTTAGTAAACACGGGCTTCACAGAACCAGGGTACCCACAAGTGATCCTTCTCTATTTTCGATCCTCTTTCTTGTCATTCCAGTCTTTCTTTCTCTTCCCGTCTAGACCTGTGAATATTAAAACAAATGTTTAACAGTATAGCCGGCTCTTGCGCCAATAAACCCCAAAATCA
Organism: Trichonephila clavata; assembly: GCA_019973975.1. NCBI lineage: Eukaryota > Metazoa > Arthropoda > Arachnida > Araneae > Nephilidae > Trichonephila > Trichonephila clavata. The sequence goes on along the minus strand of BMAO01009818.1, from coordinate 250,228 downwards.
CTCCTCCTCCTCCGGTAGCCCACACAACGGCGTAACAACCATATGACTCAAAGACGAAATATTACTCAAAGCAGAACAACATGGAACGCTTTGCCACAATTTTACTTAATACTTTTGGCTGAGACTTTTAAACTTAGAGTTTAACAATGAATTATCCATATGGTATATCCTCTCTAACATGGGTTTTCTTCCATCCAGCCAAATTGGCACTTGAAGGCCGAGTCTGAACCAAGTGAATATCAATATCAAATAGTAGATAAATAATCATTGAGAAAATATAATAATATAAAGGATCTTAGAGTGGGTAGACGTTAGTGGACTATATTGTCCCATTAATTAATGCCTGAATCATAGTTACCTTGCCACTTGTATAATACGAGGACGTGGAGAATTATCACTTTACCTATGAGATGTAGCTTCTCATTTGAGAAGTAAATACTGAGTAATAAACCTTAGCTTGCCTTGTTAGCACGTGGTGTGCACTCAGGCAACATTTAATTAAAAGTTATGCATTGAAAATACCTATTTTATCTCTATATTTTTCTTAAGGCGTATGCATTACAATGGGAGAAAGAAATGACATAAATATAAACAAATTATCAAGAATTATCAAACAAAATTTATCAAGATCATTTAGTGTTTCAAAGCCTTAAATTTTGGTGATATCAATACTACAAAAATGAGCATTTTCAGAAGATGTATATAACATACACCTGTTATGCTCTATTTGAGCCAGGGCATATACAAAGGATATGACCGTTAAAGGGTAAATCGCTTTTCTAAACTATCCCTCTAGAATCGAATAAGTGCTTGATATTCAGCACAACCAAGATAAAAAGATTTACACAACGACAAAGTCGTCAATCTTTGACTGGTAAAAAGATAAATATGTAAGAGTACTGGGATATTATCTTGTAATGGATGTTACTTTCACGCGAGCTTTTTCAGCTACACAAATAAAAAGATGTTATAATTTAGTTGTACTCACATTATGTAAATGTTGACAAGTGTTGATTATTGGTTATATATGAAAGATATTTTATAAATAAGTATTTAATTATATATGTCACACAGTGTGTGTGTATGCATTATAAAAGCCTTAATGTATTTTACTTAAAATAATTTCACGTATTCTGTGAAAAAAGTTATATATTTTTACAGCATATTTCAGTTGTATAGATTCAGTTTTTAGGCATTATAAAGAATTTCCCCTTTTCATATTGCCAACTATAACTCAGCAGCTTGCAAATGCTGTTTCTCTCTCTACCTTTATACATCTGCAGCTAGTAAATGTTTTGCAGTTAATGATTTGTGATTCTTGGAACCAAATTGTCTCACCCCTGGGTTGTTTTATGTCTCCCTTCGTTTTTCTATGATTTATTTTCTTTATTCATTAAAAATGCAGTCTTATTTTGAAAACTCTAAATGAATTTAAATAGCTTTTCATTTGTAAAGATTGCTAATATAATGGAGATTTAAAAAGTCACCCAATTTCTGTAAAATCAGTGAATCTGACAATTTCAAATAACAGAAAAAATAGAATTGATATATTTAGAGGACAATTCAACCCAATATGTGTTTTATCGAAGCGTGGTAAGTTTAAAATTTAGGACATGTGTCAAAAATCTTCATATACATTGAGAGAGAAAGGCATTTGTTAGAGCCATTGACAATACGAGTTCATGCAGTTTTATAGCCTATGTTTCACTCCAGAATAAGATCCGCATTGAAAGTTTAATCACAGACTGGAGTCACCTTCCACTCTAACATTTTGAGCTTTTCATTATATATCTCTCAAGCACGATAAATTGACATAGAGTTATAATGTTGTTAAGTTATGTTGTTACTTATGACACCTGTCTGACGTAATCAGATCGAGGCCCACGAAATCCACCAGGGCAACAGGCTAGATCTACGCCTGTCGTTAGCCTAAGCTTGGAGCCCCCATAAAATACGATTTTGCTCGGTACAACATGACAGATGGTGACACCGTTCGGATCCACTGATTTGACGAGCACTTTCTCGGTGTGTACTCGGAGGATATTTGGTGGCATCGGGGATCGAAGTTATAATAACTCCGCAATATAAAGCAGCATGAGGGCTATTGAAGACATTCCTTGGTCAGGTGGCACCCTCCCCCACTTCAGCTAACAACCACACAAATGGACTTCAATGGATTTAACCTGGATTGGCCTGCTCGTCAGCGGCGTGTCTTTAATGGCCGAGGACTTAAACCCACGACACTCTGACCGAGACTTCGTGAATATAACCTCTATGCTACCTCAACCTCCAGAATGGTCAAAATTCAGGGGATGAAGTTCGCATATTGCAAATCTATTTTGCTAGATTTTAAAGCAATCCATGTTCATGTAGGATCAATAAAAATGAATATCATGGTGCAGGTGATCAAAATTTATATCAATTTAAATTTATTTTATTTGTATAATAGCTCTATTTTCTGACATTTGTAAAGTTTCAAGATTAGGGAGCGATTCCTTCAAGAAGCGATTATATAATTGGATGCAAAAGAATACCTAATTTTTGTTTTCTTTCTTTATAATATAATAAATATAAATTACGAAATAAATTATTCTCCAGATTCAGGAATGTTTTTGTCTGGCCTCTAAGAATAGTAATAAATATTAACACACATTAGTTTGAATTAGAATTGATTCTGAATGAATTAATCAGCATTTCTTATTTTTCTTGGTTGAAAATGTTCCAATCAAATCAATTTTATTATTACTGTTACCAGGCCTTTGATATAAAATTAACTTCTACTTGTGTACTTCTAAAATTTGTGAATATATCTAGTTCGTAAACTTTAGTTAACTGAATATTGGATTTAATAGTATAATTTGTTTTTAATGGAAGAAACCTTTCACACTTTTGTTTTTGACTATATTCAGGTATTCTGTTTATAATAAATTTATATTAGAGTAATATTCTCTTTTTTTAAAGAATAGTTTATTTTAAAAAATACTTTCTCTCTGAAAGTAATTCCCACATCAACCCAAAAAGTTAAGTAATGGTTTGTGTCTGAGCTCTAAAATCGTAAAAGGGACACAGAAAATATAACATTTCATTTAGCATCATTTATCTACGCAATTAATTATATTGATTTCAGAGAGAGATTCAGAGAAATCATCAGAAAGGATACTTTCACAGAATTTATACTTTTCTTTCAAAAATACGATATATCTGATCCAAAATAAACTAAAAATATCTAGTATACAATATATGTATCGATTTCTGACCAAAAAGAAAAGTATTGGTTTCTAAAGTAAAAAGAGGTTCTGTTTCTGGTCACTTTTAGGGCTGGCGTTACTAGTTTAACATCCTAAGAGACGGAAGAGATTTAAAGGAAAAGCCATAACAGCTCTTCGAAAAGTTTGACATTAAAGAAAGTAATTTCAGGACATTCTAGGATTTGTTACATTTTCTGACGTTTATAGTTTGTGTGTGAAATATTTTTACTTATAGTTATTGCATTTCACAATATAACAATATCTAAAAGAGGAGTTTTTCAAAACAATTACGTAGCAATAGTAGGTTTTCTTAAGAAAAAGAAATTTTGCACAAATATTTGAACTTACTTCATCCAACCTATCCGTCTGCTGTTCCATTGTACGTAGCATAGTCTCTCCCAATAAAATAAAAAGCGACTGCTGATTAAAATTTCCTTGTTTTATATTTTCTGAATTAAATCCTTTGCTGTTAAATAATGAAGGTTTTTCAGCGAGCAGTATCAATTATTTGGTAATTTTTTAAAAGAAAGAAAAAATGTAGAACAAAGATAAAAATCGAAATATTTTTTTTCTTCGAATTAATATGCAATGACCAAATAATGTTTGCCAAAGCTCATTGAAGAATACAGTTTAAACACAGAAAAAAGTGGAGCGGGTTCTCACATATGTTTTCTCTTAACTAACTTTGAGGTTCGTATATGGCATTATTTGATGTGAGAACCTGTTTTGTGAAAGAGCCGTGACATATGCCAATAGGCGTTACTATTTTAACAGATCTAAAGCTATGGAGGATTACCTAAGAATAGCACGAAGTATCATTGAAGAATAGCAAAAGATTAATACAAATTTTCTGCTTATTATCCGTTTCACAGGGACTTACATCAGCTTTTCTCAAACTGTGGGGCCCACCCCCTTTGGGGTCGTGATGACTCTGCGAGGGGACGCGAGAGTATTGAAAAGTCAAAAACAAAATATTATTTTAAAAAATTAATTTACTGAAAGTAAACAAACAAAATGCATATTCTGGCATAGTAAAAAATAAAATTTACATTTACACTTATAAATGTATCTGTACTGTACAATATATTTTATAATTAATTTAAGAATACCAAGTTAAGCGAAAAAGTTCAATAACCACCAGTAACCGCATGGGCTTTGCATATATAACATTGCATACAAAAATTAACCCTTTTCTTAATAATTTGTACTGTTTATAAATAATCTCTTAGCTGCCGATTAAAAGTTACGCGATTCGCTCCCAAATGAATTCGTTTTCCGCGTAGGAGCGCGTATTTGATGCATTGGGGTGGGTGGAAGAAAATGAATAAAAATAAGCCAATTCTGTGAAATAAATAAATCTTTCGCAAACACCGTGAAGGTCCTTTTATTGTATACCAAAGCCTTCGGAATAAATTTATAGATAACAGTGCACAGAAAAGATCGCACTTCGCAAAGACGTATATGTACGTCCGGGGAATGTAACGCATGGGTTGTGTGAGACGGATATATATACGTTAGGGAGAATGTAACGTGAGGGGTGAGATAAACGTATATATACGCCGGTGGTAGTCGTATTGTAGCTTTAGCTTCAAAGTATAGTATTATTGAATTTCTGCATTGTTATTTGTATGGAAATTTTAATTGAATATTAAGTCACAAATATTGAAAGTTTGAGAAGCACTGACTTACATGAAAGTCTTTACCTAGCTTTTTCTTTAACTCTAGAACTTCTTTCGGTGTCGATTCGACACTGTTTAATTTATTCTCCTTTTCGCACTTTGGCTGGGATATTGAAATCCTTTCGTGGCTTTCTATCATTTCTTATGGTGATTGCAAAAAAATGTTGTGTGGTTCTAGGACAATTAGAAGAGATTTTACAACTAAATATACGTAGAAGGTCCACTAGTGTCGTTTCGACACCAATGCAATGTATCATTATAAATAGCAGATGTTCAGAAAAAGATATTTCCTTAAGTAGATACAATTAGTAAAACAAACTTTCAGAAGTAATACCGTACATTTATGTGACCGTGAATGCAGTATTATTGGGTTCTGTATGGAAATGAGTCAGTTGTGCTGAAATCGTTGTCTCTAAGTGCTTCGTTACACAACATTTGTTTATCTGCTGATACATTTAAACCTCATAAGTGCAAGAAGTTTGAAAAATCAAGTAAGTTATGAATTTAAAGGAATTGCAAATTCATTCGAACTCAAAAAAAGTTTGAAATTAACTAATGCATTGAAAATGCAACTGAAAAAATGTGTGTCTCTTGCATGAAAATGGTGTGCGAAAAATGTATAGGAAAAATTGAACATTGTTGTATTCATTGTAAACAAGGTATGTTCAAAATATTATGCATAAAAACGATAAATATTGATGCAAAGACTAGCATTCTCACAAAAATTACGATTTTGCTTACTATACTAATATTTATGGATTTTATTGTTTTATTCCATCTTACAAGATTAAGTATTTTGTTTTGTTGCAGTTTTCTATGATGTAAAGGGTCATAACATATGATTATTACATGAAATAATATCAAAAGTCTTAGAACTGAACCCTACTGAATCGTAGTATAGCAATTATTTTATATATATTCATTAACGACACCAGTGGATGTTTAAGGGTATTCGAAATTCCAGGCGCTCTAGTGTTAAGCGGTTGTGTAGACGCTTCTATTTTAAACAAGTAATATTTAGACTTCATTATAGGATTGAGATAAGTAAACCTCTGTATGATTATAAGTATTTTTGATATTTGATCAAGCATATAAAACATAATTTATACTTTTACAATATCTATGTATACTTTCTGATCCAATGCCGTGAAGTTTTATTTGATCACAAAGGTATTCGAAAGTCTTAACCCTAAGCATGAAGATCCCTCAAGTTATTATTATACATTTTTATACATAATACTTATTTAGGTAAACATTTTATCCTTTTATTCATTATTCATTAATAAAAGAATCGTATAAAATATTCAACATACTTAGCAGCCAACTGAATTACCTATAGGTAATTGATTTCGGATAACGCAATTAATAAAAATTGTTATTCAACAAGTCTTCTTTCTTCTCTAGTTTGCTTGCAACTCTTTCATTTAATCTCCCTCGTGCGTTCATTCTTTTCTTTAATTAGGTTGTACGCAAATCCTCTACACTTGGCTTTTAATTATGTGTAGAACGGTCGTGTTCTCGCTATTCAACTACTCATCGATTAGTTCATTTTTTCAAAGAGAAAGTAACTAATTTTAATCGTTCCTCCATTTTCAAAAGTTCCTTAATTAATTAATCGAGTATTGTGTGTGCACACTAATTACCCAATCTCAAGGGATGTTGTTCATCAAATTTTTTTCTTAAAATTTCTATCGCTTTTACTTGAGTTCAAATAGAAACAACGTACACTTCAATGAACAGGAGAGGTTTCAAAATTGTATATCTTAAAGATAAAATCTCATTTTTAAGGAAAACATATTTTTATTTAGAGTATTATTGTTTCGTATTAATAAAATACCAAAAGTGAGCTAATTGACGGAGTTTTGTACTGGAATTCATGATTCTCTCAAGAGTTAAAATAGAAGTTGATATGAGAGAAGTTATATATATATTTTTCTCATTTTTATATAAATTTATTTTACTATATATTATTTTAATTCAAGATTCTCTTTCTGCTTTGTCGTAAATCAGAATTCTTAGCTAAAACAGGTTTTTAGATAAAAAGGGTATCGAAATATTTTCATATGATTTGTTCTTTTATTCCATTTTAAACTAAAGACAGGTAAACTTTAGCTTTCTTTTGCCCTGAATAAACTATTCTCTAGTAAATCTTCTAAAAATGATTCTGAGATTTTGCAATGTGTTTTTGTTGTTAATGCCTCTTGTTCGACAAGTCAAATCGATGCTTAAGAAATGTTTCTGACTTTGCAACACATTTAAGAAATGTTTTATTATCAAGAAGAATATTCTCAGAAAAAATATTGTAGTAATATTCTTCGACTTAAGACACTTTTTAGTAGACATGAATATTTATGTTGTTATTGTTATACTAATGTCACCTAATCCAGCAATGTGAGATCATAGTACACGAATTTCATCCTGGCAAAGGGCAAGTATTTACACCTTTGAGCACACTACAGGTGACAGTACGATTTGGCTCAGTAGAAACCAGTGTTAAAATGGAGAACACTCTGGGGGTGGTCAGGGACCCTCTAACACTTTTCTCTTTTCCATCAGCCTCACGAGAGGATTTGCGTCCCAACGAATATTTAGAGGTTCCATCTGCCTCTCCAAGGCATTATACATTTAAAAATATTCCTCCTTCTTCAGGATTCAAATACAGTCCCTACGACACAGCAATCAGCGTCACTGACCACTATAATGTCTGAGTGGTACACTGTTAAATTTAATTACACCCATGTGCAAAATTAAGGCACAAACATGTCTTACATCATAATTTTAAACTTTCTAAAAAAAACTATTAAAATTTGGTATTTTATATATTGTGAAGAACGGGTAGTATAAAATATCAACCTTAGGTTTTGGAAAAGATGTTTTTTTAGCGTTTGTTTTCTAAAATTACTGCATTGAGACTGTTTAAGCATATCAACTTTTTCCTGTAGTTTTATGAATACACCGCTTTAAAACAAACAAGTTAGCCGGTTAGCAGTGAGGACTTATCTTGGCCATTTTCAGGCTTGAAGCTGGCCAGTCTCAAGAGGAGGTGGCTCGATCATTGCAAATGGCATGAAAGTGGGCTCCCAGCTGTGGAATCAATTCCAAACAAGTGACACTGTCACCAGGAAGATACGCAAAGGTCATCACAGATCATCAACATCTGCACAGGATCGTTGCTTGGCCTTAAGTGGACAATGGCTCCTCAGCATACTCGTGACTTTGCTGCTGCGTCTGGAAGAAAAAATTCCTCGCAAATATTCTACGACCATGTTGCAGAGCCTGTCATTTAAGCCCGACGTCCAGTCTTCTGAGTTTCTTTGACAGTCTTACAGGGAAGACAGGATATTTGGGTTGAAATCATCAATCGTAGGCAGCACAAGAATGAGAGCACGTACTTTTCAAACTGCTCTTTTCTGACTTAGTTTTGGACATTAGTATACATTTTATTGTAGTAATCCTGTTTCTGGCACATTTGAAATGTTTCGAATTCTATCATGAACTCCTTTACTAATAAGGTCTCGACATTAACACAATTCATAACATCATTTTTTCCGTAATCATTTGTGCAACAAGATGAATAACTGACAAACATCTCTCCGAGTTCTCAATTCTAACTGGCAAAAATATTTTTTAGAGTTCAAAAAACTTTTGAGTAATTCGATAAAATCCTAACTGACAAAAAACTTTTATAAAGTAGAACAGCTTTTATATAATTTGAATAATTCGGCAGAATCCTAATAGAAAAAATCTTTTGTATTTAAAAAGAAATGATAGAAAAAGGAAAAAAAAATTCGACCCATTCGACAAGTTTTAACTCACAAAACATTTGTTTACACAAATTCCATTTTTAATAATTTAAGAAACAATTATCATTTCAGTATTATATCCAAAATATTTATCTATAGAGGGAAAAAACTGCCGTTTCGACCTCATAATTACAAAAAAAAAAAAAAAAAAAAAAACTATTGAAAAGGCAATGTAAAACAGATTAATGAAAAAATAGATTTGATTATAATTTTCTAAAGATATATTTTTTCATAACATATTTAACATTAATAATACTTACTCTTTTGTAGCTGGACTTGCGAACGAGGTCACTGCAATATTAATAAAAAGCAAAATTGTACATTTATATCTACTAAGTTATTCAAAATATTTTTGGGGGATTCAAAGCTATGTTTTTACTGAAAAATGAATGATTTAGCTTAAGAACATATTTATTAAACACACTATAAATATAATATAATGTAAAAATAATTTTGTAAATAAAATTGGGGAATACATTTTTTAAATAAGCGTGACATTATTTGCTAGTGTATGCTGATGAATTTGTAAATTTGTTTCGTTTTTCAGGTCTATCTGCATTAAAAATATTTTTTCACGTATGATTGATTAATTTATATCCAGGATAACTGAAACATTGAAAGCTAAATATACTAGAGACAAGAGGTTTTAAAAATGTAGCAAATTTGACCACTAAAAATGCCAAATAAAAACTACATAGAATTCTTTATGCCTGGTTGAAGAGGAATATCACATCTTATAAATTCTACATAAAATAGCAGAACATAATATTAAATTTAAAGCCCATAAAAGAAAAATATTTAAATATATAACAATTAATTATGTGTATTGGAATTAAATAAAAAGGTACTCGGGTGAATTGGTTTTATTTTATGTCAAAAAGTAATTTATTAAGATATTTAAGGAAAACAACATAATTATACATTTTTTTAATAGAGAATCATGTAATAAAAACAATATTTTTTTAATGAATGTTATTAAAATTTAAATATGTATCACATACTCACTCAAACAGTCTGAATAATATCCTTAAAAGCCTAAAATGGCTCACGATAGAGCAGCATTTGTTTGATTACCACAATAGAAAGTGAACAGTAAAAAATCAATAATGAGAGGGAGATGATATTTTACATCCGAATAATACAGAATTTTGTTAGGTAAAATGAAAATTCATTAAATATTTTGGTAACATTCAAACATTTTGGAATGTGATGCATTCAAAAACGTAATGAGTAAAACTGTTATTTTGTATCGTCCAGAAAAAAGGCAAATGCAAATACCCTTTGTCTAAAAAAATAAACAAAATCAGAAAACTAGTAATAAAATCAAAATAATGATTTGGAACGCAACAGAACTTTGGGAAGTTTTTTTTTAAACAGAAAAATATACTATTCAGCTCAAAATAAAAGAAGAAAACAACAAATTGTTTTCATTTTGTTGGATTTGTGCCTGTTCCAAGAAGACATATAGTCAAGACATAAAGCTTTTGAGGAAGACTCCAATCTGAGAAAGCCATCTCTCGAACATGTCTCACAAATGCATTGTTAGGTTCAAGTCCTGTGAAAGGGCAGGTCATTCCAGTCTACTCAATTATTAGCTTAAAACGTGAGCTTTAGCGTTCTCATCCATAAACAAGGCATCAGGGCTCCTGACTGTCAGATATGGATAAACACATTTTAGCCTAGATTTGCGTCGCCATATATAATAGTTATCACTGAAACGGGACAAAAGGCGTGAAAACGAATTCATTTACCGACTAATATCTCTACTTTAACCATCATGACTGTAAATTTGTTTTTCAGTAAAATTGTGAGCTTGTGGCCGAATTTCTGTTGTTCTTTAGATCCATATCCGTTGGGTTTTTTGATCAATATCCGGTTTTTTTTTTAAATACAGAGTTGGAATTTATTGGTGAACAATGCATTTGTCCATTACTGTGATGCCCAAATGGATGTTATCCAGAACCCACTGTAACTGAGCTCTTCTCTGAGATAGCATAAAGACACCTGAAATGATGGTTGCTTGGAATACGGATAATTTTCATGTAGGCATTTACAAAAAGGCTCTAGGGTTATCGCTATCCGTGATGAAGTCGCAACGCTGGAAGAAAGTTCATAGGTTGAACTCCGCTGATAACGTTGAGCTTAGAAGCACAGACAATGGTCTTCGTCAGCAGTTATAACTCAGGGACAACCCATATCAGGTTTTTGAACCAAACATATGAGCTCATTTTGGAAGCCATTCCACAAATAACTGATGATCCAAAGGTTGACATTTAAGGCTTAGCAATAAACGGCGTTCGATGCATCAACAATGCTTCCGATTGCATTCCGGACATCTCTCAAATCTCGTCGACGATTTATTTTCAAAAATTTAGATCAAAGAAATGAAAACATGCGCGTCAAACAGACGTAACATCCAATCCAACGAATGAAATGGCAATTGCTGAATTGATCTTATTTCTATATACATCACATAGCACTACTTTTCGAGGTTATATAAATATGTTACTGAGGAACTGCTTTAACATCTCACTGTAAGAAACATAAGATCAATTTTGTTGCTGTAACCTTTAATCTCAAGTTATACCAATTTTACTGCTTATTTCTTACATTTTGAGACACAATGCAGATATTACCATATATATTTTACAAGAAATACATGATGTATCATATAAATCATAATTAAGACATCCGCTACTTGCGATATTTTTTTTTAAAAAAAAATGGAGATGGGGATTTTATGTGGTTCTTAGATTTGTTTAGTATATTTTAAGAACAAAATGCTAAAATTAAGAAGAGAAAAAGAAATTATTAGTACTAAAATGTGGGAAAAAAGGGTAAAAACATACAAAAAAATAACATAAACGTGGCCCATTCTGTACCAAAGGTTTATGAACAAATTTTAATTTTTTCAGTTCTGAAGTGTTGCTATGTTATTCATTTTTGAAATGATCTTTAGGATAAGATATTTCTAAATTTTTACAAAAACTACAGCCCTTTAGTTATTATATCTTAGTTATTATATGAAATTGCTTAGTGATTATATCCACATAAAGGACTGTAAATTTTGTAATAAGACATTGATTGATAAATCTGAAAGTTAAGACACTTCTACCATTATACAGGATATAAACAAAAAATTTATTTAATTATTTTCAAAACATTTTTTAGCAATCGCTGACCCCGTTCGTGCAATTAAAAAAAAAAGCACATTATCAGTAAGTCGCGTTTTAAAGTATGACATCTTGCTTAAAAAGTAATGACATCTGCTTTTACTAAAACATTTTTTAGTTCTGTTCCAATGGAAAAAAAAATTGGTGTTTTTATAAAGCTGATAAAATGGCCTATACGATAAAATCATGAAAAAAATGTCACTTTTTGGCAAAATTCACTCAGAATTTTAGGATAGTCGATTGAGTTAAAAAAAAAGCTTTGTGTGTGTGCCTTTGACATTATTACATAATAAATATCTCAAATTATTTTAAGAATTAATTATGTCATATACAATTAAAAGTAAAAATAATAAGTATCATATAAATATTGTTTATTTGTTTAAAATAATTATAAAACATGGTGAATTATTAATCCACCTAATCAGTAAAATGTTAATATTTGCAGAAAAACAACAATACTTGCATATTTTACTTGATAAAGTTAAAATAAAGAAGGTTCCATAAATTCTCAAGCTAAAAAATATACTGTTCTTTTCTTTTTTTCATTCAGGTTTAGGTATGTATTTTGTGTACCATACCTTAGGAAAATCTTTCCTTTTTGTAAATGATAAGCCTTTGTTCCCAAGAGCTGATCTATAAAAAAGAAGAAATAGAGAAAAAATCCGAAATAATAATGTATAGTTGATAGTATCGCATGGTGTGTGTGTGTGTCAGTTTTTTTTTCAACATCGTAAGTTACGAGTATGTGGGGATTCCTGATAAAAGAGGCAAGACAGTATTTTCTTTTTTTGTTTGTTTGTGTGTGCTTTTGAGCACATTTGTTTTTTGAGGTAGAACTATTTATTTTTTAGAAAAAGAGAAAATCCTTGATTTACAATAAACCTCTCGCTACTTTAAGAGCATTTTGCCATTTTCTAGTATATATTTGTAAATAAGTTATTTTATGAAAATATTTGAATATTTATTTTTGCTCTTTTAAGTTTCAGATTTTCTCTCCTTCGTATACATTGAATAAACAAACATTTTCACTAAAAAAATTTAAAACGTTGGCTTTTCTTTTTTTAAATTAAAAGAATAAAGAGATAGGTTGTATTTATCAATATTTAACCTTTCTTTACTACGCTTATATGTTTATAAACTACGAACTAACTAATTTATATTTCTCTGAATAATTAAAGCATCCAGAAGAAAAATCATAGAAACTAATAATGCACAGATACTTTAAGTTGCACAAAATGCAAAATTTTCATATTATTTTAAAGTATAAATCCGATTCTAAATTTAATACAAAAAAAATTTAATGTTTGCAAAGCAAAAAAAGTTATGCGGCAATAACTATCGATATATACATTAGATATACTGGTGATAGCAGTGAGTTATCAGTGATTAGTGGGGTTGCCATTATTTTTTATTGCAGCTTCACATTAAAGTTTCATTGAGCCGAAAATAGTTTTAAGCTCTTCCTTCGTTATTACATGATGCCAGGAAGCAATTATATCCTCAATAAGTTCCTTTTTATTTCATGGGTACCTCATTTGGGCAAGAGTTTTCAAACGGTACCACAAGTTTCGATAGCCTTAAGATCAGGACTGTTTCCTAGCCCGGACAACAATGATATTTAGTCAAGAAGTAATTACATCAAATAAAAGATTAGACTGCACACCTAGAAAGAGGTGTTTTAGGAGAAAAAGGGGTATTTACTAAGTTAAAACTGCAAGTTAGGTGGGTGGGTCAGTGACTACATCTGGAGACTGAAAGTTTTGTTTAAGATGCCAGTAGACAAATTTAATAAGGAATAAAACAGGAAAAAGCTGAAAAGGGTGAACCTCATCCTCAACTGTTAATGACGGAAAAAAAATATTATGTGCCCAATGTAAAAGAATGTCATCAATGGCATCAGAAGGGATTTGAAAGATGCTGGTGCTTCTGTCATTTCAAAAATTATCAGGAGAAAATTAGCAGATGTTCGACTGAGAGGTAGAATTCCACGAAAAAATCCGTATCTTAATTTACAGAAGGGTTAAAAAAGATTATAATAGTCGAAGGAACACATTAATTGGACAAATGATTAGTTTTCAGTAGTTATATGGAGGTATGAAATTAATATATCGTTATTCGGTAGTGAAGACCGAAAATATGTAAGACGTAGAGTAGGAGAAATGCAACTTCCTGACTGCATCCGGGCATTTGTGAAGTTCCTACATAGTTTTTATGATTTGGTCATGCATATCAGCAGATGGTATTGGTCGTCTTCATATCATCCATGGGACACTGAATGTCAGAAAATACATTGACACCATTCTAGAACCCAAACTTCTATCTTCCATCGGGGATCTATTTACGAACAATGCTTTACTTATTTTTAGTAAGATTCTGCTCCTTGCCACACAGTAAAGTATTCGAAAGACTGGTATCGTTCTAAGGTCATTGCGTTGTTGTGTTGCCTAGGAAACAGTTCTGATCTCAATGCTATCGAAAACGTGCGGTACCTTTTAAAAACTCTTGTCCACATGAGGTACCCATGAAATAAAAATGAACTTATTGGGTATATAATTGTTTCTGGCATCATATAATAACGAAAAAAGAGTTTAAAACTATTTTCGGCTCAATGAACTTCAATGTAAAGCTGTAATAAAAAATAAAGGCAACCCCACTAATCACTGATAACTCACTGCTATCATCAGTATATTCAAAGTATATCGATAGTAATTGTTGCATAACCTTTTTTGCTTTGAAAACCTTAACATTTTGTTTTTTGTATTGAATTTAGAATCGAACTTTCAATTTACAATTTTCAGTTTTTACTTTAAAATGTCTTTGAGACTTCTGGCATAGTTGTGCGCAGTTTTGAAACGATCTAATTATATTAAATGTAGTAAAATGTATTTTAAATACTTTGGCAGCTCTGGCAGCTGTTTAAATACCACGCCCACCTTAATGTTTACACTGTTTTACTTGAAAAATAAATCCAATTCTTTAGATAAAAAACTACATAGAAGAAGAGGAACCCGTTAAACTGTAACTATAACTATCAGCCAAGTTGTTAGTTTACTTTAGCTTTGCTATTTTTGCTCGCTGTGTGCTTTTTAGTTTGATTACTTTTTTATTTCATAGAAACCTGAAACAGCATTTTTTAATGCTATTTCAATCATAATTCATTCATTCTTTTAATTTTATTAGTAGTTATTTTCGCTAATATGCCTCTTAGGAAACGCGCATTATGTGCTTTGCAAATAAATGAAAAGCGATGGCGTAAAGAGAACGTTGATTGTGAAGTGATTGAACATTCTGTAGCGTCAAATGTACGCCTGGAAAAATTAAATACTGATTTAAAAAAACGATACCCTTGCTGTTGGACATTATATATTGGTGAACTTCAACCATGTTAATAATCTACTTCTAAGTGCTAAGTGAAAAACAAGCTTTGAAACTGGAGCTTGGAGCCAAATTGGGATTCTCATACAATTTAAAACTATTGTGTAGCAACTGTGAAGAAAACAAAACTGTTGTAAATACTTCTCTAAAGTCTGGTATTACCAGCCATGATGTGAATTTGAGAATAACTCTAGCCATTTCACACATTGGGAAAGGTTATTCAGCCATAGAAAAGTTTTGTATGGTGATGAATATGGATCCTTTTTCATCAACTACCTATGGGAAGTGTGCAAGAAGGCTGGATAACGCATACACTCTGGCATCTGAAAACATATTTGCGGAAACCCACAGAGAGATTAAAGATGCGTACAAGAATGAAGGTCATAGTTCTGCTGAAATCACAGTCCTAAGTGTTAGTTTTGATGGTACGTGGCTAACCCGTGGTCATTCCTCACTCATCGGTGTAGTGTGTGTTATAGATATGTTCACCAGATATGTGCCGTTGACTTTGAAGTGATGAGTAAGGTGTGTCGTCATTGCTCTACGGCAAAAAATAAGTTAGACGAGTCAAGTGCTGAATTCAGCATATGGTATGAAAGACATAAAAGCGAATGTTATACCACTGGGGCTTGTCTACATCGATGGAAATGGAAGCTGCATTAACTTTATGGAAAAGATCCACATCACTCAGATTTCGTTATATCACAGTTTTATCCGATGGTGACTGTAAAATGTTCCATTACTTGGTTGAGAAGAAGGTGTACGGACCGGATATTGTGATAAAAAAGGAAGAATGCATAAATCATGTCTGTAAGTGGTTAGAAAGAGCTTTGAGATCTACTGTTAAAGATTGTCATGCTCAAGGTATTTCTTAAGCGGTCAAGCTCGCGCTAGTTTGAAAGGATCTACAATTAAGAAATTGACCATTTATTATCAAAAGGTAGTTTTGAGAAACAAAGGGGATGTGAAAACTATGAAAACAGCAATATATGCTACCTTGTTTGATAACATTTCTACAGAGGCTAAATCTCAGCATTCAAAGTGTCCTGCAGGAGTAAACTCTCGGTGTTTCTACCAATCTGTAACTGCTAAAGGTGAAAAACCAAGCAATCCATCATAAATTAAATGTAGGAGCATAAATAAATGAAAAGTTTCTTCCAAAAATTCTTCCAATTTACCAAAGACTTGAATCTAATGAATTGTTTAAAGGTGTATTCTATGTGGAACACAAAATGCAAACGAAAGTTTGCATAGCATGATTTGGGCAAAGTGTCCAAAAGAAATTTTTGTGAAAATAAAGACGTAACATTAACGGAAGCAGTAAAGCAGTAACAGTAAAGCAGTAACAGAAGCTGTCTTCGAATTCAGTAAGTGTACGGTACGTACCATAGTGGAAACACAGAAAGCATTAGGTGTAGCTACTGGAGGTTCTACCAAACAAATTGCTACTATCATGGATTTTCGAAAACGACAATTTAGAAAACGTCGTCAAAATGCCAGTAATAAGCTGGCTGTTAAGCTAATTAATAAAAGCTATAGATAGAAAAGAATTATTAGCTAAGCGAAGAGAAGGAATGACTTTTGGCGCAGGCCAATTTTAAAACAAAACTGCTTTGGAAGAATGGTGAATTTTAGATTTAACATGTTTTACTTTAATTTATATTAGATATTGAATTAAATAGCAAATTAGTTTTTAAAAAGGTTTTTAAATTTTCTATTGTACATTTCATAAACATCCATTTTATATATTTTATGTATTTCATTTATTTTTGAATGCATTTAATATATGTTTCTCGCAAAAATAAATCTGATAATGATATTTCCTATTTTTCGTAAT
The DNA here is from genome assembly GCA_019973975.1 of Trichonephila clavata. Lineage (NCBI taxonomy): Eukaryota > Metazoa > Arthropoda > Arachnida > Araneae > Nephilidae > Trichonephila > Trichonephila clavata. The sequence continues at coordinate 233,113 of BMAO01009818.1, read as the reverse complement.
TTTGGTTTCAGACAGGCATTTTATAAAAATCTTATATTTTTGTTTAATGTTTTGAAATTGAATTGCATTATGTTTTATTTTAAAGGTATATGTCTATACAATATATTAACAAATTATTACAAAATTTAGATATTATTTTGATATTTATTTACTGATTGGTATTCTTCAAATTGCATTTTCTCAGTTTGAGTTTTTTCATGAAAACACGATTTAAAAGCACAAAACTTCTACATGTTTTTATCAAACAACTTGAATTTTGGTCCGTATATTTATTCAATGTGCATTATAAAATTAAAAATCCATTTTGATTAGAAAAAATTTTATAAAAGAAATTGTAGCAGAAATCATGCCTTTTTTTCATTGTTGTATACATTTAAATTTTTTTTCCCAAAACTAATTTGTTTTTGCAAAATTGATCCCTAAAGTTATTACTAATAGTCTTATAAGCCTAAAATAATTTTGGTGGGAAAACAATAATAATTGTAAAAAAAGAAAAAATTTGAAAATCATTAAAATTTTTTAAAAAATTTTATTTTGAAAATTTTATTAAATTTAGCTTTATTTTTCATGGTAAAATTTATCTGTTTAATAATAACTGTTTATAATATACACAAAAGATATTTTAAAACCCTTTACATAAAAAAAATTGAAAAAAAGGTGTCGCGAGTCCCATTACCTCATTATTTAGACAAAAAGGATTTCTAAATAATAATTTCACATATATCTAAAATTAAAATACAATTTTATTTTACACTCACATGACATAATCCCATAAAGTAGACCAATTTTTAGTGGATTTCTAACCAATAAATAAACATGCTTAAGAAATTTCAAGTTTAAATCTCATAATTAAGAAATCAAAATTTTTTATTAATTAACTCCATAATCCTATTAGAGGAGCGATTTCCATGTGACCCGTGTTTATTGGATTTCAATTGGGCAAAAGAAACATGCATACCTGACTTCGTTACTTTTGATCTAGTAGTTCAAACAAGAGATTTTTTTTATCCATAATTCCCAGTAAATTCCTCGCCATATAAGTCGACTTCTTTAAAATCCAATCTTTGAGGAACTCTATTCAACAACAAAAAAATGTACTTACTAAATTCCAAGAATATATGCCTAATTGTTCAAAATCGAAGATTTATTTATCTATAACACTCCTTGAGACCTTCAAAAGGCTATTGGGGCTCGATCTTCACAAAAACATCATTCAGACACAACTAACCGTGTCTAAAAATGCAAGTACGTAATGATAAACTCTATTCCCAAGCACTCGGTCATAGTCAGGCACATCAAAATGAACACTCAACAGCAGAAGTAGAACTAATTCAGGTTCAGGAAGCGATTCCACTCTACTTTCTCGACAATCCGTTGACGACGTAAGTCATGACGTCACAAATTCACTTCTCCAGTAATTTTGTAAAGTTTACATGTAGTCACCAAGTCCCCAAAAATGTTGTTAGCTTGTCCGTATCACCAATATTTTGTCAAGTTATTGAAATGAAATTATAATGTAAAGGACGGCGTTACCAGCGAAAAGTACAGTTTTTACCATTCATAAACGTAATACAAAAAAAGTGATATTAACTTAAGAAACAAGCGTATTTAAATAATGTATACTATTTTAATATAACATTAACTCCTAATTACACAAAATTTGTAAAAATATGTTAACTCTAATTAATATTTATATCATCTATGATTCTTATTTAAAGTACAGAAAAATATCCCTAACTATTATTTAAAATCTCCGTGTAGACCCTCTTATATCATGTATCCAAGCATCGCATGAATACATTTCATCAAATATTTTACTTTGACCAATACACTCTCAAATATTATATAAATTGATAAATTATAGTTTTACGAGCTTCTTTGACCAAAAGGCTTATTTTATGAGAACAACAGAAATTCGCACTTTAGTATAAGTCAAATACTTAAGATAATTGAATTAATGGCATCATTAATTCAAGCACAAAGTGGATAATTTTCTGAAATTTATGCATCTCAGATATATTTCTATGTTTCCCAGTTGTCCCATTTCACAGTAATTCACTTTTCCATTCGCAGAGATAATAGGCGACAAGTCTAATGTGGTTAGTGTATAAATCACTGACGCAATCATTATTCCATCCTTAATGTACGACTTATAAGAATTAAAGGCACCAAAGACACAAATTAAAGACACAAATTATTTACCAATAACTTTAAAATACATTTATTTTTGTTCTATTAATTTAACAATTTTTAATATAACAATGTTAAAATATGTATTGAATTAATTACTGATAATTACTTTTTATTTTAATTGAACTATTTGATAATAGCATTTTCCCCCCTATATTCGGCTTTAAAGTCAAATTACAACGGGTGTTCAACCGAAAAAGGTACGAAATGTTGGAACAACGTAACGTTAACATATTTGCCTGCGCCTCTATAGGAGAGACATATAAGAATGCAAAAATTGAGTCTCGGCATTGATCAGGGCATGCGCAGAAGAGAGCAGAGGCTTTTTTTAGAAAACGCCGTCCAAATGACGTGGCAGTGCGTATGAGGACATGAGTACGTTCATATAGCAAAATTCGATGATTGAGGAGCAGAGAGTAGTTACCCAATTTATGACAGCAGAAAAAAACCGATCACTTTTTATCGCTGGAAAGTGACTGTATACGTTGAAACACAGTGTGGATGCATGATCACATACGCAGAACTGGCCACGTTCAAGTGGGATCATATTCACCATCTACCCTACAACCCGAACATGCCACCACGCGTTTCTTATGTGTTCCGTCTGAAATGGAAGCGCATCAATTCCGATGACGAACTCAAAGATGTTGTGAAGGACCTGGTCTCGCCACGGTCATGTAAATTCTGGGAATAAGGATACCCTGGCCATTTCTATGTGTATAGGTCATGTGCTTTACATCTCTCTCTCTCTCACATATCCAAGAGTTCTCTTTCACTCAAGTATACGAATAAGCAAACGTTGCTGCAAATCAATTATAGAATTATAGATGTGTCTTCCCATGGTGGCATGTCTACCAATAAATTAGACTTTTATGATTGAAAACTAGTTTTAATAGTTTCAATGATTCCCCATATAATTTGCCAAATTAATTTTCTTATACTATTATGTCTTCCAAGATACTTTTCTGTCTGCCCTAAAAGTGCTGATATTGAGAAGGGAAGGTAAAATTTGTAAAAGTAGAGAAGCCCATGCAACGCCAGTTCATACAGTTAAGTTAATACATAAATCGTAAGCCAGCCAAATATCTATTTATAGACAAAAATATAAAATAAATATTTTTACTAAAAAAATTTAAAGAAAAAGCCAAAAGAGAACCAATTGTAAATAGATATAAATATATTTTTTTAGAAATTAATATTGCTAGACTATTGAAAGCCCACAATTGTCCTTACAGCCGCATGCGTCTCATGAGCCATGGATTGCCGTCACCTGGCTTAGAAGAAGGCTTAGTCTATCGGTCTTTCGTATGAATAATATGGAAACCTGTTTTAATGAACGGGTGGTAGAGCTGCGTATAAAACATGAATTCTGATACTCATGAAAAGGTACGACATTTACCAGAATAAAGGAGGTGGCTATGCAGAAAAGTAAAAGAAACTTCAATTACGAAAAAAAATTTTTATTCCAATAAATTTAGTGTCGTATTTTATGTCACTGTAGAATATTTATTTTCTGAATAACATTTTTGTGTATATATATATTTAGTTTTACAGATAGATATACAGATAGCGTGGAAATGGGAAAATATGAGGGGGACAAGACACTGATTAAAAATACGCGCATGGGATTAACATGAAAGCTTTTTAATTTTTTACATTTTTATTTGGATGTGTTTGTGCTTGTGCTTCGGATAGATATTTCAAACTCAAATTGTTTTCATTATCCCAGTGCTACTCAATTTTTCAGTGTTTGCGACTCAATTTTCAATCATGATTTTTGCCACGCTCCCACCGAAAAATATATAAATGCATTGAATGCAATAATAGTGTACTTCAAAGCCACTTAGGGGAAGTGCACCACAGTTTGAGAACCATTGCATTAACCTCAACCGATGCGATTTTTAATTTTAATCAAGCGAAGAAAGAAGCTGACAGTTATGTTAGCACCCACTCTTTACATTTACACTGCCCCAGCATGAGTTCTAAGGAATAGGCAGATTCCCCCGGCACAACAGTCCTTCTGTAAGATGTGTCTTTACAGGAAATTGGACTCACACAGCCACACTACTCAACTAAAAACATTGCCGTCTTCGAGGACGAAGGAAGGACCACTTGGCCACTACGTTCGCACTTTTCTCCCTAAAGATCGATACTCTAAACTTTTTATGGAAAACTCTTATTTATACTCTAAGGCCTTTTCGTGGATCAAAAACTTGCATAAAACATGTATCTTTTATCCAGAATCCAAATAAATGCCACCTCGGAAACGCATTTCTTTTTGTTTCTAGTCAGATAAAGTAAACTTCCTCGGTATCTTTTTTTGGAAAGAGTCTGCCTGCAGGACAATTTGTATTTCAGTTACGAGATGCATTACTTTGATACTGGGATCACGTTCACCTTGCCTGATGCTGTTTTTGATATCTTGTTTTGCTTCTTAAGGGGGAAAAAAGAGATTTTTTTCTCCCAATCTCCTGGTCACGAACCATCCATATTCTCGTTGAAGAAAAAAAAAATTATAAAAGCGATGAAAGTGGTTTTGAAATTCTATGGTTTTTAAAAATTATATTTCCTTCCATGAAGACTCAGACGGGCAATGGAAGGAATTTTTCGGAGAATCTATATTCCATTGGCTGTAAATATATAATCCGTAATTTTTATTACAATCATTAATATTGCTTTGATGACGAATCAATAAACAAAAAAACTTTTTTAAAACTTACGTACTTATCATTATACTTCAGAAACACAGCTGTTTCCGGATTTAATTAAAAATTTTCAGACCTCCCTTCCCTTTTTTTAAACCAGATTTTACAAAATAAGGCGTAGAATGGATATTTTAATTTCAGAAAAGTGCTTAAGGACAAGAATCTGTAATATCTTTCAAAGATATTCATTTAATATTTGAATAATTGTAGGTAAAATAATGTACGTTGTGTCTTTAAAAAGTTAAAGCCACATATATACGAAGAGTTGTTATTTGACTAAATAAATGAGTTTGCCCAACGGTGATCTTAATTACAGTTAATCTTTCCATTACATTATGTTCGCCCATTAACAGTTTAAATTTTTATGCAAATACAGGATCTACAGTCCTATAATGTGTAGATGACTGTTTGTTTTTTTGTTGTTGTTCAACGCATTTTCTAAAAATGGGTACCATGTCCTCGAAATGGCAAGATTTTTTTCTTTATTTTACATACTTACTTAACAAAATACTTTAATTTTTAAATTATTGCACTAAACAGTTTTCTGTAGATCAATAAAACACATTTTCACTCGATTTCCCCGGGTTTTTTTATCACTTTTTCAAACAATGTTTTTTTTTTCTTTTCTGATATTTACACAAATTATAGTAATATTATGAGCAAAGGATTACTGTACAAAGCATAATTGATAAAACAGAATAAAATAATTCTAAATGAAATAGTTAAAAAGCGAGAGTTAAGCTCAAAATTCATGTCAAAGATGTGTATTAATCTTTTAGTTCACGACGTGTGTGCTATACTTAAACTTGCCTCCGAAAGTCTGCGTACAGGCAATCATCTTACATGTTTAAGATATAATTACTATTAAAATCTTGCATTAGAAAATCAATATAGATGTCAAGGATTCTTTAATATTTCCTTATTCAAACAACTGCAACAAATTTCACCTTAACATAAAAAAACAAGAATGACCCCCACCAAATAATCACCAACCATCCACGCCAAAAATCTGCATTCACTTACGAAATAGAGCTTTTAAAGACCTTTCAATGTAAAATAATTGCACTAAATCATGCGTTTAAGCAATTCTAAACTTATTTTACAATTTATTTAGGATTTGAGATTTGAAAACTTATGTGGTTCCATAGCAGGTGACAGAATTGAGATCGATATATTATTGAAAGAAAAATCATCAAAACTCTTCAGAAAATTGGGGAACTTTTAAAGATATTGCTGAAACTGTTTTTTGGAGACATTTATTGATTCAAAAAATATTCCTTAACTACAAATCAACTAAAATTTTAACATCCACATCAAGATCTGGCCACTCGTCTGCAGTGTCACCTCGAGAATCTTGATTTGTAATTCGCTCTATAAAAAAAATCCAAGACCATAAGCTTCATAAATAGCTAAAAGTGTAACTGAGATCTTGCAAGAAAATTTGACCTTAACCACAATTCGAAAGTAACTGAAAGAAGATGACTATTATGGATGAGTTGCACTCAAGAAACCATTCATCTCTCGAGTGAAAAAAGCTAAGAAAACCTTTGCAAAAAAAAAAGGAAAAAAAAAACCCATCTAAATAGGACACATAATTATTCGAAAAAAGTAATATATTCAATTGAAAGTATTCTTTTTTTGTAATTTGGCATCAAAAAGAACAATAATATGCCTGCAAAACTTTCTGGATAGTTCTTAAGAAAGATAATCCATTTTTGACTATCAAACATGGCGATTTAGGCATAATGTTTTGGAGTACATTATAAGCATTTATGCTAGTAATCTGGAATTTACTGAATCAACAATGTACAAAATTGATTACTTTTTCTTATTGAAGTAAAATATCAGGGAAAATTCTGAGAAACTTGAAGAGAGTGATGATTTTTACTTTCAGCGGCACAAAGGTACCGAGCAAATGACTCCTTTTATGAAGCCGTGGTTGATCTGATATGTCCCAAATCAATCCCGTAGGCCATCCTAGTCCCTAGACCTAAGCGCAATACAGCATTTATGGGATTTACTCTAGTGAATATTAAGGGAAAACGTAATAACATCCAAGGAAATGCTCAAATCTGTAATAGTAGAAGAATGGAACAAAATATCCCCAGATGAGACAACTAAGCTTGTTTAATAACTGCTTAGCATGCCGAGATAGTTATAAATAGAACGGAATAGCTTAAAAAGTATTAACTTTTAGTTACGATCCATTATTGTAAAGGTTTTTTCCAGTGTACGCAGACTTTTGACTCACACGATTTGTGTTGCTCTCAAGTTATAAATATTTGTATTATTTTATGTAAAATTCAGGTGATTGTTGCTTATACTATTTGAATTAACGACGTTAGATCAATAATAAATAGTACTGCTTCAGAAAGACTTCATTTAATTAGCGATTTTTGCACGAATATCAAAGATGATCGCATGTACGCAGACTTTCGGAGGCAAATGCATATACGTTACTTGCTTGAGATCATTTTACAGATCGTACGTATCATTTTTCAAAAAAAGTTAAAACAAGACTCTACGAAAGAAAAAGAAATAACAACTAAGTATGCTATTCCAATGAACACGCAGAAAAACAATAAGCAGCATTATATACATACGAATAAAAAATAAATTAATGAATACTAAATGAAAATTGTGTTTTTGTGGTTGCTTATGCCACCTGATGGCAGTAACATAAGATCCAGATCCACAAAATTCATCGCGGGTAAGGGCTAGATTTTTACGCCTGTCAATTAGCCGAAGCTTCGAACACCCACGCAGGTGACAGTACGATCTTGGATCGGTTTTTATATGATAGATGGCGACACCACCTCTCTCACCCTCCAAAATTTAGGCATGGAACTACAGAGGAGGGGAATATTCTCCAGTCCCCTGAACTCTAGGTTTGAGCTGCAACCGCCCACAACACTTTCGGACCCACTGATTTAACGAGCACGTACTCCGTGCGTACTCGGAGGGTATTTTCTAGCACCGAGTATCGAACCCAGGCTTTCCGGTCTCGAGTCAAAAATGTAAATGCAATAACCTAAGAACTAAATACTGATGAATACAACTCATTAAATGTATTAATAACTTAAATGTATACCGAAACATATTTTTAAAAGACGTTGTCATGTTCATCCCTTCTGATATTTATATTGTTTTCGTATTCAATTCAATACTTAAAATATTATATACGAAACAAGTATAAAAAAAATTGTGTGTGTTTTCACTTCTTGACCTTGTAATAACTGAACCTAAAAAGAAAATTAGGAAAAATAATTTCATTTTTTAAAATGACAATTCAAAATTGTTGGGTTTTTTTTTCAATTTAATAGGAAGTCGGCTTTCAACATTTCACTTCCGTTGTTTGGCCACTTACTACCGGTCAAATATTATGTTTGTATTGAGAGAATGGGGTTCTAAATTAAACACTAATGGAGTTGGGAAGGCTGCATATTTTATCACTTGTAAACACAGTTTTATGTCCATAAAATATAACATTAAGTTTAATGGATACATCAGCTCATCGAAAATGGTAGAAATCATTCATCAATGCGATGTGCTGCTGTCACTATAAGTTGTGTTACAGTTCATCACGGACCGTACACCTGATGGGAGGCAATAAACCATTGAAAGGATAGGGCAATTATTGGAAAAGCAGTAATATCCTCCAGATGGTAGAGATCTCAGATTTTCTATAAGGAGTTGTAACTAAAGGTTTAATTTCTGCTTGAGCAATTGTAATCCAAAATATTTATGTTTATATTAATAATTCAAACAATTAAGCGAAATTTTACTTTAACATTAACTGAAAATTGAACATTTCAATGCAGTTTATTATTTGCTATGATGGATGCAAAAGAAATTGAAAAATATTTAGCTCATACAATATGATCTTGTTTCAATCTATTTGCTGTACTTTTTATTACAGTATTAATATCGATATAAAAAGGATATTCCTTTATTTTAGATACATTTTTTTTATTTTCTATAGAATACTTACAGAAATTTGAATTTTAAATAAACATAATTTATATATAAAAGAAAACTGTCTTTATAAGTCGTCCTCTAAAGATTGTGGTTATCTAAATTGTCTTTATAGTTCCTTTTGAACAAATACTTATTATTTCCATCAAATTAAATGTTTACTATACTATTAAGGGAAAATTAACCGTTATAATTATTAGGACCCGAACTTAAAGCTTACTTTTTTTAAGAAATCACACAGAATAACATTATTAAACGTATAATTCTACATTGGAATTTAAACTATGAATAGGCATAATTGATTACCAAAGATGTAAAATATGCATACTACAAAAAATTTTAATTTATGCTTGGAAATTTTCCAAAACATCATTAATCTTTTATGTGAATTGTTCTCCAATGCCAAAGTTTTTCATATAGACGAGCGTGTGCGGTGTATTGGGTGGGTAGAAAAAATGCACAAATAAGCAAATTTTTCTCTGAAATAAGTAGATTCTTCTCAAACACTGTCAAGGTAATTTTATTGCATTCCAGAACCTTCAGAATGGGTTTAATGATAGCAGTCTAATGAAAAGAAACAAATTTCGGAAATGCATACAGTGAAATACGCTGCTAAAACGCTTAAGACGAAATATCGGTTAACACTTGATAATTCACAATGGTACCGACAAACTACTATGTATTTTCATGCATTTTTTTTCTTAACACGAAACGAAAATTGCTGAACTCGAAAAGGTTTTCTTCTGGGAATGAATAAATTACGGAAAACGCCAGGCACTTAATAAAATGTTTAAGAAATTGTCTGCATTTTAGGACTAAACTGAAGTATCATTGAAATAATTCGTTGCAGTAGAGGATATTAATGTGTGTATAGCCCCTATTATGGCCCAATTATGAATAAAAAAATACCATTGATGCAGAATCCGGTGACGAAAATAAAATGAATAATGTAGTATCATCCTAAATGAGGAACATCATTAAAAGTATGGGCGATCTTCTTGTCAAAATCTCTTGGATCATCATTTCAAAATTACGTCGTTCATAATATTGCAGTTCTTGTGAGACCCGATGGATCTTCGTCCTTTATTGTATCATGGCGTCTTCTTCTAGCGTCTATAGTCATTCTAGCTCCGACAACAAGTTGTGCCTCATAGACATGCGCAGAGTAAAACAGTCTTGAACAGACATGATTACATAGCTTGGCAACAATGGCCGGCACCACATAAAATATTTTCCCAAAAGGATTAGTCAGAATCACGAATATAACTCGTTGAAAGCAAGTAGGTTTGATTGCAAACTAGCTGTCTATTTTGCTTCTATCTATTCCTGGTGTCACTAAAAAGCTACTGTGTAGATATGTCTGATGGATGTTAATAGTAATTAAATGTCGTTACGTCGGTTGGGCTGATGGGGTCATTTGGTTACTGGGATTACAACAAAGACGAAAATAAAAAGAATAATGTAGTATCATCCTTAAATGAGGAACATCTTTAAAAGTATGGGTAATTCTCTTGTCAAAATCTCTTGGATCATCATTTCAAAATTACGTCGTTCATAATCTTACAGTTCTTGTGAGACCCGATGGATCTTCGTCCTTTTTTTAATCATGGCGTGTTCTTCTAGCGTCTATAGTTAGTATAGCTCCGACAACAAGTTGTGCGTCATCAGACATGTGCAGAATAGAAGTCTTGAACAGACGTGACTTGGCAACAGTGGCCGGTACCACATAAAAGTATTTTCCCTGAAGGATTATTCAGAATCACGAATATAACTCGTTGAAAGCAAGTTGGTTTGAATGCAAACTAGCTGTCTATTTTACTTCTATCTATTACTGGTGTCACTAAAGAACTACTGTGTAGATATGTCTGATGGATGTGAATAGTAATTAAATGTCGCTACGTCTGTTGGGCTGATGGGGTCATTTGGTTAGTGGGATTACAACAAAGGCGCCTTTCTTTTTATTTAACAAAGCTTCAAAATCACGATGTACGGTGCAAGTACTTTTTAAAAACCTGAGAGAATTGCAACGTTAAAAAAATAACAACCCATTACATGAACTAAATTAAACAAACATCATTTAGCTCATTGTACGCATCAACGAGAGATTTTTAAGTATATTTTAAGTATTTAATTTCCGACAATGTACTGAACAAAACTGTTCTAAAAAAGAAACTTGTTGAACAAATCTACCATTTCACAAATTATTTTAATTAAAAAGTAATTCATTATTTTCCATTCATTCTTTTCTCACTGATACGTAATTAGGCACAAATCCTCAACCATTTTGCTTTTAATTATGTTTCGAGCAGTCTTGTATGCACTCAATTAATGAATGATTAAGCCCTTTTTTTTCGAGAAGGATAAAGCTAATTTTAATCCATCCCGGGCTTTCAGAAGTTTCGTAATTAATTCATCAAATGTTAAGTGGGGTAGTGCTAATTGAAGTACTTCCTAGAAAACGGGCTCAAACAAAACAATTTCCAGGTTGTTCGAGCGTTTCATTTTCAATTTAAGAAGAAATGACTTTCTCTTTCCAGGAAATCCGTCTTAAAAATTGCTTGAAATTTTGTAAAATTTTTAATGTTAGGGAAGGGCGAGTTTTCTAAAATAATATATTAACAAAATTGTTTAACCATTAGATTATTTAATGACGTAAAATTTAAAAAGTCCCCTCTTCAGTTTCAGAAAGCACATAGGCGTATTTTAAGTAGAAAAGTATTATGTTTAGATTTTTTTTTCGATTATTCGCAATCTTTTATAAATTCTGTCTACGATACGTTTTATTTAATGTAAGCATCTCTTATATTTTTAGTGTTTGAAGAACATATTTTCAATATCCTCTTAGAAGTTTATATTGTTTACGTGAGTACGAAACATGAGATCCTAAATCAAAAATTACATCTTATATGTTAAGACACACATATTTAAAAAATAAATAAATATAGTGCCCTTTTATCAGAGCCAACTAAAAAATCCGTAGTAACTTGTTCATACTAAAAATCGACATTTCGTTTTAGTTTATATCGCGGTTGTGTGTTTAGATGGACAGCAAGGTCTACAAGAAAGTCATGTCCGTTTTTAGTATAAAACAAACCAATTTCTTAAATATTTTAAATAAATTTTATTGAATAATTAAAATTTTATTATTATTTATATTTTCTTGCCAGCATGATGGTAATTTGTGCAACCAATTAAAAATTTTATCCCTAAGAGATAAAAAAATGAACCAGTGCTTATCTGAAATTTCCTTCTTTTTTCAGTTTATTTTGTTTTGTTTTTTGCCCTGCGAAATATTTTGTATGGAAAGAAATAAGAGATAGTCAGAGAGAGGGTACAAGGTCTTGAAAGTAAGGTAGTTGTGTTCTAATTTTCCAATCTATCTCTGTCACTTTTTGACGCGTCTCCAAAGCATCATGGAAACCTGACATTATTAAGAAACAATATGATGTTCTTTCTACTGAACATCGCTGGTCATTTTCTTGGAGTGATGTTTTTATAATATCCAATTTTTGACAGTGCATCCCTAAATTAAGCCTTTTTTTTGGTTTCAAAAGCTCAAAATGTATTGGTCTTCGAATATTTCACTGTGTCACGACCCGGCGGTCACGGCTGTAGGAAGGGTCCGAGGAAGAAGAGGATATGATCCTAGAATTACTAATTTTTTTTTTTTTTGGCTTTTAACACTTTACAAAATGCACTTTTATAACTTAACTTTGGCTGCAAAAAGAAATTTTAACGCAAAATCAGATAACTAAAATATCGAAAATACTTGTTTTAATTAAAACTACCTCAATGATCCTACTCGCAACCTGATAGCTCGTTCAGCTTCAAGACTAATGTCCTCTACTATTGCGGCAGATTCTTTTTCTTCTATTAAGCTTAAGGTTAGTCAGTACCCCCTACATCGCTAAAGTTAAATTTAGCTTTTTTATGTACCTTTTCCACAGAAACTGTTAAGTGTAAAAACTTCAAATTTTGTCTGTATATTTACTATACATTTATATTTATACTGAAATGAGATTTTTTAAACATATTCTTTACAGGTTTATGTTCTTATCGTTGTTTCAACTCTGGTTGCGACAGCAAAGAAAAAGAATAATTTGTTCATCCATAATTAAAAAAAGAATAAACGGTTCTTTATCGTTAAAAATGATACATTGTGTTTGTTCTATAAAGATTTGCTTTGTAAATGTTTTTGAGTATTAAAATTATTGTTGTAAACATGAACCAAAAATAAAATTAAAACTGAAACTATTATTATGAATTTCTGATACCTAATAAACTAATAAGCTTTCCATCCTTTTCCAATTCAGTCACAATATAAGCAGAATTAACGAGCGCAATAGATCATGAAAATTTAAATACCCGATTCTCTCGAAAAATCTAAATATTTGCAGTTGTTTTTATATTCATAAATATCCCAGATCTAATTTGTTAAAAAAAAACTCAGTCGAAGCCACATATTGAAGCTCAAAATAATTTGAAACGTTAGTAATGAAAAAAACCGGACTTTAATCGCTATCTCTAGTACCTTGAAAAAATTAATATAAAAACGTTCCAAACTCAGATCATACCATTGTGATCAAGGGCATCAGAGAAGGGAAAGCACAATCACATACATCGCACAGTGGGCCTTGGAGGAAGAAACGCGTGATCACATACATGTAATCACGGTCCTGAACGGTTTGAAGAATGTTTTCACCATGTGGGTTTGTTGAAAACCCGAATAGAACCCGCTGCAAGAACATTGAAACTTATTAGTAATTGAATATACTCGAATAATCAAGAATAGGTTCATTGATTCGATTTAATTTAAATTTGCGATGCACTCTGAAACAACATGAGGTTATTGGCTACATTCCTTGTTATTTTGTACCATGATCAAGTGAAGTGGACACCTCTTCTTGAAACTCGCTCCAAATTGCCCCAGCAATGGGAGGACTTCAAGACCCGACATATTATGGTGTATCAGCAACGGCTTTACACGACATTAAGACTCGAACCCAAGTCTCGACATTACTCGGTCATGAATTTTTGACTATGACCACCATCTACAGTGGTCAAATATATTGAATTTAAGCTACGTTGAATGCGTCATTTATAGACCGTATACCTCAACTATAAATTTTCTATCATGTCAGTGGGCACTCCCTCTAAGGATCTTCGCACCATAGAAGGAAGATTGCATCGACTTCAAGCCCAAGAAAATTGAAACTATCAATACCTTGACCTGAAGCGTCTATAAGATAAATGTGCAGAAGAACAAATCCGTTTTGACTGAGTAACCTGAAGCACGTAACTGCGGACCCCATAAAACCTCAGAAAAATATCGTTTACATCAAATGATCCAAATGAGGAAAAAGTTTAACTTTATGATTTTTTCAAATGTTTTAACTTTAAAAAAATCTATACTTGGGTCTCCACATATAAATAGATTAACTTTATATCTCCCTATATTAATAATAAGTTTTGTTTATGCAACTGTATATAATTTGTTAAATTTATTTTTTTTAATGTCTAATTTTCTGAATATACCATAACAGTAAAATACAACTTATACATTAATATTTTGTTTTTGTATCTATGCTAATAGTCGATGTCAATGGCTTTTTTTTCTGATTCAAACTTATATTCATATTATTAACGAATTGAGAGAATAAAAATCAGCTATCTCGATTTCAAAATATACATGTCTTAAATTATTTTAACTATCATATTCGGTGTTCAAAAGATAGCCAGTCTAAATGAAATAGCTCTCATGCTTGGGCTGGACGTAGTACGGAAAAAAACACCGAAACGTTTTCCTCATACCTGTTCTAAGAGCTATGTAAATCTATATTCAGAAGTTTTTGAAGAAGGAAATTAGTTTTATTTTACTGGTCAAAAATGTGTATACGACATATACTTACATCCTGAAATCAAATACACATTCGTCACAAACGCATTTCCTTCTGACGCAAGAAGAAAATAAAAATCTTTGGTATGCATTTTTACAAAAACAAAGCCTAAAGCACAAATTGTATGTCGGGTATGATTATTTTGATAATAAAATATCATGTTTATTTTTCATTATGCATTTATTTTATATTACTTTTCTGTATTAAAGTAAGCTTTCTTTTCGGATGTAGTTTCATTTTCCATTATTATTATTTTATTCTATTGTTAGGAATAAAATGTTGTTTTAAATCTTTTAATGCAATTTTGCACCAATGTAAAATTATCGAAAAGTTTTTATAGTTTTTTCTAAAGTAAAGTGTTAAAATCAGGAATGAATACAAAAATTTTTAGTATTAAAATCACCCCATAAAATAAACTTCCTACATTAAAACTCGAACCATAAATTATTTGTGTGTATTTTTATATGTGTTTTTTAGTTATACGAAATATTATGTTTTATTATTTTCAAAGCGTTTATGAGCTGGAATATTAATATCTCAATGTAAGTATTAATTACTTAAATGATGAATGGAAATGTATTATTCATTGTAAATGAATAACAGGATTTTTTTAAAAAAATTTACTAGAAAAAGAAAATTAAAATTAAAAGTTGGTTTTTTCCATTAAAGTATCCCATTTACAAATTATTGAATTGTCTTTTCTCTCTCTTGTTTTCAATAGGTTTTGTTTCTTGTTAATATATTCTTAACCAAATACCTGATTATTCCAAAAAATAATAAATATATATTTTTTTGAGTTTATCTTACGTTCACACACAGCTAGGCAGGTATATATTTAACAATATTCGAAGGTCGACCATGGTGAATTCATTTCGAGTTAGGGTGCTGCATGAAAGGTAGAATAGAATGAAATATAACCTACAAAGAAATAAGTTAAAAAGGAATAATTAAATAAACCCTCAAAATATTGCTTGATATATGCAAGTAACACCATAATGGAGAAGTAAAAGCAATATTTTCCTCTTCAGCAGCAAGAAAATATACTTGCTACAGCACTGCTATGGTGCAACGCTGTTGAGGCCGCTGAGGTCGGATCACTCTTGTGAAAGGCTTGTTAGGACTATTATAGATCGCTGTAGGTCTGATAGGGTTCAAGTGAATGTAGAAGACGATCGGAAATATCCATTAGGGTGTGCTGGAGCGTCATAGAGTGTTGAAGTCTACAGAAGTGTCCCTCTAGCACTTGTGAAGCTTCTCTGGACTTCCCCTTTTGGTGTCTATTTAAAGGTGGAATTCGTCACACCCACAACAAACGCAGGTGACGCAGAATCATTCCTGCTTCGATTTAGCCGGGATTACTATTCAGCTATTAATCCTAGTCACCCCTCATGTGGTGATTTTGAAGCGCCGGCGATCTGGTTGGGAACTGAACCGGTCACCTCTCTGCGAACCAAATAAAGAGAGGTCAAAGGATGACTGGCCTTAGAACAAAAGCGCAAGTGTGTCCGATATCAGATACATTCCCTCACCAAATTCTGACCGTAGATACGTCACAAGTTCCCTAACAGGAAATGGGTCCTTTGGTGGAGACCGCCGCATTCTAAACAGCTAAGTTGGCTCATGGAGTTGGTCAGTGTCCACGTATATAAATATAACTGAGTTTATTATTATTCTGATGTCTCTCCTGCATCAGAATAATAATGAACTCAGTTAGATTTCTAAGTGGACATTGACCAGCTGAAATTCCTCATTCAAATACATCCTAGAAAGCTGAATCGAATAATGATACATGTGTTTTATTGGGTATTGCGTGTGCTTGATTTCATTTACTTCACGATTTTCTACCAGATCAGAGGCTACCAGGTTGCGTTGCTTTCCCTTAACCCGTAGTCCCTCGAACCTGTTTTTGCTACCGTCGTTACTCGCGGAGTGTAGCGAACACCCCAAACTTTTAAACGTGTATTAAAGGATGGAAAAAATTAAGTCAATTATGATACATATTTATAAAGAACAAGATGTTTTTTGTATTATGCAAAAATAAAATTATTAAATTTATTGCACACAAATAAGACTAATATTAACTTAAACTGAACCTACAAAATTTTCATTTTGCAACATATAATTTTATATTTTTTTCATAAAAAGCAAGTAAAACGTTTTTTCCAGTAATAAACTTACTTTGTAATTAATGTTAAGGATAGTAGAAAGTAGAAAACAAATAATTTAATTATTTTCCAAACATTCAGAGCAGACTGTATTCATATGCTTTAAGCACATATTTGTTTTACATTGAAGGCAAACACAATTGGTTTTTACATCTTTTACACGTGGACAAACAGTGCAGAGCCCCTTTTTTGGTGAATTAATGCCCTTTTCACTATCTTCTGTGTCAGTAAAGCTTCTTTTGAATTTTTTGTCAACTATTTGTTTCCGTGAATTTATTTGTTGTTTCTTGTTCAAAGTTTCTTCAATTTTTGTGCCGTATCCATGAGATGAACAGATTGTTTAATATGGTGCTCTTCTGAAATTACACAGTCTTCGAGATCACTTAGTTCATCCTCAGAATCTGTCGATACAGTATCTAACAGAAGACCGAGTCGCTGTTGTTCCCTTTCCCATGGAATTTTTGCCGTAATTTCTGAAATACGCGTTTTAAAAAAATTAACAAAAAATAATATTTTACAATTGTATTTAAGTTTTATATTATTTTTATACTACAATTATTGAAATTGGCGGGAAACGTGATATGCGAGTGTAAAATGGTTATAAAATAAAAGGGCAAATCAAAAGAATGGTAATAATTAATTTTATTATCCAAAGTAGCAGTTTGAAAGAAAACTGAGCATAGCAAGGATTCACACTGTAAATAAAAAGTGAAATAAAACATTAAATAAAATACTGATGCTGCAGTTTAATAAGACGTGTGGTCACCTCTGAAAGCCAGGCACGGTGCACAGCGATTTACCATATTTGCTATGAGATGATGAATGAGTTGTGGGCTCAAACGCTTCCAAGCTTCTTGGAGAGCTCTCTTCAGTTCTGTAACGGAGCTTGCTGGGTGTGAAAGGGCTACAATTTGTCTCCCGAGCATAACCCATACATGCTCGATAGGATATAAATCAAGGGAGTTCGCAGGTCACGACATGCGCTGGTCATCAATAAGCACAGCTCGGTGACAGGGCGCATTATCATCCATGAATATGAAGTCAGGACCAACAGCACCTCGAAACAAGCGAATATAAGGCTCAAGAACTTCGTCTCTGTATCTTTGAGCAGTCACAGAACCCGAGTCAAAGAAATGGAGGTCTGTGCGGCCATCCATCATGTTGCCTGCCCATATCATTACTCCCCTTGATGGAAAATAATGTCTTTCCGTTATATTTCTTGGTTCAAAACGTTTTCCACGCTCTCTCCTTTCGTTACCCGCCGAGAATCACTACTGAGACTAAACCGGGACTCGTCATTAAACATCACATTGGCCCACTCTCCCACACTCTAATATTCATATTTCAAACTCAAGTTCAAACGAGCGCGTTTATGCGCAGATGTGAGGGGAATGCAAACTGCTGGTCTTCTGGCCTACAGGCCAGCATGATTGACTCTCCTGTAAATAGTTTGTCTCGAAATTCGTATTCATGTGGCGACTGTGAGCGCCGAACCCAGTGCTCTTTCAGTACTTTCCCTCTGACGTCGCGCACTTCTTACCAGATATCGGTCTTGGCGAGCGGTTGTGACTCTTGGTCGACCTGATACTGGTTGTTGGGTGGCATCTCCCGTTCTTCGAAACCTCTGCCACAGTCTTGAGATCACAGACTGGTCCACATTCAGAATTCGAGACACTTCGGCTTGTGATCGTGAGGATTCCATCATTCCAACGATTCTACATTTCGTAAACATATCCAATTGGCCACTTTGTGCCATCATTCACCCTGTTTGATGGTTAAAAACGTTCCTTCGCACAGCAGTTGCATGAAATTTGTCTGAACTGCCTATGGTGCGTGAATCGGTTTCTCCACGTTCCGACATGCGCCGGTGTTTCGCGCAGACTGAAAAGTTTTGCATGGGCCCAATGCTTCTTTTTCACCCAAGTAATATCCGCAAGAAATTTGGAATAATTTTACGAATATTTACTCAATTTTTTTTCGCATTTTACGATTTATGCTTAACTTTTGTACATTACTATTGCATTCGACACATTGTTATTTTATGGAAGGAGGCGGGAAGAAAATTATGATTGAAAATTGGGTAACGAATACTGAAAGTTTGAGAAGCACTGGTATAATGCCAATTAAATATGTTTTTTGGCTTTAAACTATATTCAAGCATATGGCTTATATGTATTGATTGTGTAAATTTTGAGGATAATGTCATCAATTTTGGTTGAAGATTATGTCTTTATAATAAAAAAAGGAAACTACTGAATGAAAAATTAGGCGAGGCCGTAAATCACAAGCAGCATCATGGTAAAAAAAAGGACTGTTACAACATTATCTCGGATGTGATCTACGACATAATCTATGTTACAGGATCGATTATATAACATTTATGGAATATTTTAATATGAATCTATAAATAGTCTAAAACAAAATGGAATAAAGTAAATAAAAATAAAAAGAATGTATTTTTATGCAAAAGGACTTCTATAATAGAAGTACAATGTAATCGTAACAACAATATATAATTAACGATTTGACAAGTCAAAGAATAGTTAAATTCGAAAAAATAACTTTAAACTCGAAACAAAGTTTACAATACCATACAATTGAGCATGAAAACTTCTAAGAAGAAAATTAATATAAAGCATTGAAACCCAATCAAGAGTTGCTTTACACAATCGATTCTATTTGTTTTTCAAACTGAACCGCATGGACAAGGAACACTCAACCTTTGCTTCTAGCCAGGCTACATACACATGACAAGAATTTTACGCAGTATAAAGATAATGAAAATAAACACATTATAAATCCAAAGTAACATTAAACAAAGAGAAATTAATCATAATACTTGAACTCACTTTTGGCTTTTATTTTAAATTATATTAAAATGTCTATCAAACACACAGCGAAAAAAAAGTTACTTTTCATTCGCTTGACGTCAAAGGGCAATTGGATTGCGAAGCGATCCTCTCCATCCCATATCAAAAACAATTCAATGGTTTCTGGCAAATGTGGAAGCTTGAGTTGATAGAAAGCTACCGGATTGGTTGATCGAACGGGGTAAGGGAGAGTGGCTAAGTGATGTTTGCAAAGTCTAGATGGAGGAAAGTGAGTCCTGGAATGGAGTAGAGTGACTGCTGTGCCATTGGTCAAGAGGGTGAAGTGAGATGGCTCTAGATTGGCTGTCTTGATGTTATTAGAGAAATTAAGCTTGAAAATCTTGCCTATATGGATGCAGAGTTGAAATGTTTAATGAATTCTCGAATAGTTTCAATTTCCTTTCACCCATGACGAAGCTTTTGCTTTATACTATAAAAAGCAAATTAATAGCTATATTGGTATATTTTTTGCTTGAGAAAAAGATTTTTCACCTACATTTTTAGTACATTGCTCTCTAGTAATTTGAATTTTGTGCATTGGGACATGACCGGGGCACTCAGAAAAGGTCCATATGTCACATGAGGCTTACGGGCTATAGGTTGAGTATCACTGGCATAAATGGTAGTATATTGTGTAAATAAATTGTTTTCACACACTACTTGAAACAGTTTTCTATTACAGCCGAAGTTCATTCATATTAAACATGAAACCGATAAATATTCATGAAAATTTTGTTTTCATTTATCTGTACTATATTTCAGAGACGATGTTCACACATGTACAACAGACTACATTTAAACCCCCAAACAAAAATATAAATTATTTATTAGATATATGAATATACAAAACAACAGACATATTTTGATTACAGTGTTCTGCAATGACGTTACGATGCTATCAAAATAAAATTGAATTTTATCACATAGTATTTTAAGAGAAATAAAGAAGTAAAGGCCAACGTATGGCAAAAAAAGACGAATTCACTAACATTTCAAAATAAATGGGATTAAAATCTTCTAACTTTCATAAAATCTGCTTTTAACGTGTATTTTCCTTTTCCCGTTTCATTCGAAAGAGGTACAACATGACAGAAAATGAATAATTCTACATCGTGAAGTTTTGAATAAAGCACATTTTACCGCATGGAAACTTAGCTCGAATGCATTAAATAAACCGGAAATTAAATGCATTTATTTGGAATATTAGAAAGCATCTTCCGTTGTTTTCATTGGAAGATATGTCACAGTTCATTATATTGATCAGATAACACAGAACAAGTCCCCACAACAAGTAATAGGACTGAAAGCATAACTAATGGAAAATATGTAGTTGTTTAAATTTGATAAAACTCCACATTATGAGTGAATGCAAATATTCTATCAGATTTCTTATGAATAAAACAGTTTAATTCAAACCGAATGACTTAAAAAAGTTATAAAAATGTGAAATACATATGGATCTAAATAATTTTATTTATAAATCTGCATGTTTTCTTTAAAATGCATATTGCATTAAGAAACACTGAACGACTGCATTTAAAAAACAGTTCTTTTTTTATACTAGCAAAAACATTTCTTAACTTGGTGAAACATTTAAAAAAAAAGCTTAGTTTAATACAAAACTAATATTTTTTAAAAAAAGTTTTTATTTAAATAATCTTCTACAATTTAAGAAGCATTTTGGTAGACCTAAAATAATTCTTATTTTCTTTTATCTGTAGTAAATATGCCATACAGATTTCATAGTCTTATATTCAGCTTTGATGTTAATATTATATTTTAAAAAATATTTCTTATTACACTGTCATATTATAATAAATTACATTAAGAATGTTTATATGTTTGAATGAAGTTGTGACTTTAAAATTCACTGAGATTAATTTTTGCTGTACATTAAAGTCATTCTAACTTTTATCATGTGTTAGAAACACACGATAAGCTACGTTGTATAAGTAATAAATTCCATATTCGGTCTTATATTTCATGATTTTTTTTCCTGAAATGTATGCAAAAGCTTTAAATAAAATTTAATATTTTTAGAATTTTTATTTTTTATTTGCATGAACTTAAATCTACGTGGCTCAAATTAGAAAAATACCGTATAAACAACTGGAAATTTATTATTTTTTTGTATATGAGGGCATTTTGAAAAGTAAAGATACAATGACTTGCATTCCTTAAAAAAACATTTATTTAGAAAACGTCAGCTACATCTTATTAACTGAATTATTTATTATTTTTCGACATAATCACCCCCGTTATCCAAACATTTGTTAAGTCGGTGCACAAGCTTTTGTATCACACAGTTATAGAAGGTTGCCGCCTGTTGTCGGAACCACATTTCAACTTAACCTTTGATCTCATCATTGTCGTGGAATGATTTTCCACCAAGATGAGACTTCAGGTAACGAAATAATTGGAAGTCGCTGGGCTCAAGGTCCGGGCTGTATGGCGGATGGTCCAATACTTCCCATTTGAATTGTTTGAGTAGTGCTTTGGTTACGAGTGTTGTGGGAGGCTCAGCGTTGTCTTGAAGCAAGCGGACTCCATTTGTCAGCATTCCCCTGCGTTTGTTTTGAATTGCCCTTCGAAGACGTTTCAAAGTATGGCAATATGCAGCAGCATTAATTGTCGTTCCGGGAGGCATAAATTCCAACAGAAGAATGCCTTGTCTTTCCCAAAAAACAGAAGACATGATTTTTCCCCCGCTGAAATCGAAGTTTTGCATTTCTTGTCTTTTGGTGAATTTGAATGGCGCCATTGCATTGATTGTTGCTTGGATCCAGGTGGATGGTGATAAACCCACGTCTCGTCATCTGTCACAATGTGATCAAGGAACTAATCACCTGCTTCTGCATAGCGTATGAGGAAGACTAGTGCAAAGCCCATCCTTTTCTTTCTGTGTTCTTCCGTTAACACACTTTTGGAACCCAGCGCCCGCACAATTTCCTGTTCCCTAACTTGACAGTCACAACTTCATAAAGAGTTGTCATTGACACTTCCGGTATGATCTGATGCAATTCTTTCAGTTTGAGACGTCTATTCGCACGAATTGATTCCTCCGTTCTCTGAAGAAGGGCATCAGAGATCACAGGTGGCCGACCTGTTCTTTGTTCGTCATGAACATCGGTCCTACCTTCAGAGAAATGACGACACCATTTCGTTACATTTTGTCGATTCATAATGTTCCCATAAACAGAAACAATTTCTCTGTGAATATCCTCTGGTCGCTGACCTTTTGCATGAAGAAAACGTATGACGGAGCGCACTTCGCATTTGGCGGGATTCTGATTCGGGGCAGCCATTTTAAACACGACCTACTCCAACCAGAATTAACGTTGAAATGCCGAACGACCGCGAGGAGAAAGCTAACGTTTCAAGGTTAACACCTGTGTTACCAAGTTGCTCACCAAAATATTTATTTTCCTCTGGCGTACGGTGTATCTTTACTTTTCGAAATGCCCTCGTATATACATTTGTGTTTATTGGTTTAGTATAAATAAATCCATTACATCGTTCGACAAATTCTATTTCTTTTTACTATGTTTTTTGCTATACTATATATAAATTCGCCTTTGATAACATTAATACAAATATTAGGATTCCTTGAATGGGAATAAATACATTTCTATTTTATGAAATATTAACTTCAAGCAATCACTTAACTTTTAATAACTATATCCTGTTAGATAATATAATTTTCACTACTTTAATGTTTTTTTGTTATTTTAAAACAGTAAATGTGAGTGTGTGTGTGTGGTGAAAATAAAAAGTCGATGCATTAAACACGAAAAAATGTTTGATTCTTTAATGTTCAGTTTTAGAGAAAGATTTACAAAATTATAAATTAACTTAATCAGATTGGGTAACATTCTTACTTTAATAAGTATCATATAGAAACTCTTAGTATGGTAATCATTATTCTTACTATGATGTATGACTTTGAGTTCTATGCAAAGACACGTTGATGCTTTACAATGCTCTCAGAAGTAAAAATAAAATTAATATTAGCAATATTTCACTTTTCATTATTTTAATCTCATTATTTACTTCAACTCGATTTACCCAATTTTAAATAATATCCTTCATTTGCATGTATCAAGGCCCTTTGCAGAAATAGCTCTTCAAATCAAACAATTTATTAAAATAATTAACCCCTGGAGATTAGGTGAATGAGTGAGTGGATATTAACGTCCAGTATTAAACTGTGCATGAGGGCTTTTGGCAATGAATCTAGTAATTTGAGAATTAGTTAAAAAATACTAAAAAAATAGGCTTCTAAATAATATGCACATCTAATACAGATACGTTGTTTTTCTATAACGTAGTTAATACTAATATAATATCAAGATTTCCTTATTGTTCAAGATTTCATTAAACCAGAGTTTCTAAAACTGTAGGGCGTGGCAAACGTTTATGGAGCGCACGCATACCGAAAAGTCGAAAATAAAAGATTATTTTAAAAACTTATTAATTTACTTAAAAGAAGCAAAACTAAGTGCATTTTGAACTATGAAAAGAAAGATAATTTCATCATATTACTAAAAAATAACTCTAAGCATCTATCACTTAAAAGTAACACATGTAAAAATCAATACTTGTATTTAATAATCTGTATGGTTTAGGAATAAGGTTGCGCGTATTGTAGTTTTAGCATAAAAGTACATTATATTATTGCATTCTATACATTGTCATTACATGGAGTAGAGGGGGCGGGTGATAAAAATATGGTTGAAAAATTGGTTGCTAAAATTTCCATTTTTGAAGTACTCCATTAACTATAACATCCTCTTTGAACTCGTTTCACTGGATTTTAAAGAGTAAGACGCGTTTGTGTACACCACAGTTTCTTCAGAGATCGAGGTTCTCAAAAATCTATCAGACAGTTCAAGAAAAAGTTTTCCTCTTTGAATTTAATAGAAAAAACATCATTTTTTGACTCATTTTTTGACAGCAAAGTTTTTGCCCGAAATATATATAAATCAAAATATCACAGGTATATAAACTGACAAAGAATAATTCGGAAGCATGTTTCTAGTATTTCCTTCTATATTTATCTAAGACTTTTATGTATTTTTCCACGTATATAAAGACGAGTGATCATAAATATGCTACCTATACTTTTCTGTTATCTGTATATGAAGGAAAACGGTGAAGTTTTCTGTAGATGGAGTCGGATTGCATCTGTTGCCACATTGTTGTTACACTTGAACAGAACAAATATAATTTCACAAACAAAATCATGGCCTGTCTGAGAACAGGGCTTTGGGCCACTCGGTCGTTCATGAAAATGCAGTCCTGTGCACAATGGCCTGTGCAGTGGGAGCAATGGCAGGAATATTCTTATCTGTTAATGACTGCATTTGATACAGGAAGATCAAGTGTGTGCGCATGATTTGTATAATGGCATCAGAAGAGTCCGGATGATGGATATTAGTTATCAGTGAATACGTGGATTCACGCATGCATATGTAGCATCAGCACTCATCGTGCTTGCAGCATGTCTTCGTTACAACCAGTTTTACAGTACCCGGTGCACTGAAGGCGCCTCTAAGTGAATGTCAGTTGAAATTCGACATCTGAATCAACATGCTCATTTCACACATTTAAGTCAGTATTGGTCAATGGTTTCAATATCCTAGTGGTTATGATCCCAAATTTGAGGCCAGGGTGTCACGGGTTCGAGTCCTGTCTCCACTGGTGATCCGTCCTGTAGAGAAGTTAGTTCATTACACGTTAAATCTATTGCGATCGAGACTAAACTACCTCCCGTGTGGGAATTAGAAGAGGAAGGTGCCAGCTCAGGGGTCATCTTTATCACTTGACTAAAATTCAAAATTACGAGACCCCTCGCCAATAGCCCTAACGTTGCTTTATAGTGCGATGTTACAACCTCTCTTCAATTGAGTCACCATATCCTTCGTATAATCGTCTGTCTCTCGAAACTGTGTTCTATGACATTCTGCTATTGTACATGCCGCTCGAGAAAAGGAAACATTTCACTGATTTCTCTAGCATAAAACCTCTTAGATATTGAAAATTCCGCCATTCCTTTCGTGGTACTATGTTTGAAATATGATTCAAAAGCTACTTGACTAAGCTTATAACTTTAAGAAAAATCAGTAGAGCATTTACGATAAAATTTCTGTGTTACATCGTTCTTCCCCTTTTCTAAAAGTAGTTTGCTCTAAATCAAGTGGTCTGTGGTTCACCATAGTGTTGTATAGGTAGATATATTTAGTAGCCGGCTACTGAAAAAAATGGCATTTGTTGAATAGAGAAAATCAAATTTTGTCTTTGCTTGCGAAAGAGTCCTCTGAGATTTACAAAGTGTTAAGGCATGTATACATAAATGATACATTATTGCGAAAGCAAGCTTTTAAATAGAATCGACGTTTCACAGAAGGCAGTAAAAGTGTCGAAAACAGCGAATGCTTTGAACTTCCGTAAATTTACCACACTGCTGAAAACATTTAAAATGTTTATGCGGTGGTATGTAAGAACAGGCTTCAAAGACCAACGCAAATAGAAAAATCGTTTGGGATATCAGAGGCCATATATCAATGGGTACTGACCAATATTCTTAACATACACAGGTGTATCAACATATCGTTCCCCTCTGGTTAAGCAATGACCAAAAGGCAATTCGAATGGAATGGCAAAAGACTTAATTTCGGCTGTTGGCAAAGAAGCTTCAATACTTATCAGAATTGTTGAGACGAGAATTGCGTTTATATTCGACAAGCAATCCAAAACAGCATCGTCAACGTGGAAATCACCACAATCTCACGCCGTAAGAAACTCCACCAAGATCGGTCTAAAGCAAGGGTGTCAAACTCAAACGCTAACTGGGTCAGACAAACAAGATTTAACTTTAGGTGGGTCGCAAAAAAATACATTAATGGAAACGTGGGTTTATTTCGAAAAATACATTATAATAAACATGTATAAAAGAAAATGTAAAGTTTACATTCAGACACACTTGATATCTGTTCTCTGCTGTTATCTTTCCTGTTTTGGGGAGAATTTTTATTGTATTTTATTATATATTATTGATTGCCGATATATTGACCCGGGCCGCAAAAATATTCGCTGTGGGCCATGAGTTTGATAACCCTATTCTAAAGAGGTGATCATGCTACAGGTGTTATTCGATATCATGGGCATTGCACACTTAGAATTTATCCCTGAGGGACACATTGTGGACAAATCACTCTACGTAGGCAATTTGCGTCGTTTGCGAAAATCGATGCAAAATTAGAGTTCAAAATTGTGGACTAAGCAGTCATGGGGGCTTTTGCATGACAACATTTCTGCACATAAATTCCTCCTCGTCACTGACTTCCTTGCGAAAATGAAAACAACTGTTTTGTCCCATCCTTTACTTACTCCCTTTATCTCGCCCTCCTGAGACTTAAATATCCTAACGTCACTTCCAGTGTAGTCAATTTCAATAAAGTGCATCGCAGGTTGAATTAAATGGCATGGCTAAAACTTAATTAAAGAAATATTTCGATGAACATTACAAGCGATGGCAAAAATGTGCTGCTGCTCAAGGGATTTATTTCGAATGAGGACGTGTTTCCAAAATTTAATTGGTAATATTGGTTTATAAACTCAGTCCAGAAACTTTTGAATCCTACCTCGTAATACTCAACTTGTTTCTGAGATTTGTGTATTGAAATTAAATTTGCTATGATCCAAATTTGCGTAAATTGCTTGCCACTCTTCTGGAAGTCATAGTATATGTATAGGAATACTTGAAAGATTTTTAATTTCAAAATTATACATTTCTTTATTCTTCTTAAGAAATACAAAATATGATGAAAATTTCCGTATATGATGACATTATATAAAATTTTAAAAAATGTTTCTTTTAATAATAATTTAATAATTTTTAGTGTTCATCAATTTCTTTTCATTGTTTAAACCTGAAAAGAAAAAAATCAAACTAATACAAATATGAGAAAATGAAGTAAGCAAATTAAATATAATATAAAATTTACTTCTTATATCAGACAGATTTTTTTGGACTTCAATTATAAAATCTAAAATATAATGAAAGAAATAATTAGCTGTATATAACACAAACATATTTTATAAAATCTTATTTTTAAAAAAAAATATGAAGCTTTTGGAAACCACCAGAGATAACAAAAAATTGCATTGAGATATTTTTTTTGTACCATACTCTAGATTTTTTTTTCATTTTTTGTAAATGATAAGAGTTTATTCCCAAGAGTTGATGCATAAAAACAAGTTGGAAAAAATGAGGAAGAATAATGTATCGTAGATTATATCAGCATCGACCAAAATGTCTCGTATCAAAGTTACGATGTTTTCTGAAGAATAATAAAAAAACAACAAAGAAGAAGTTAACAGTGCATTATTTCATATTTTCTTTTGTTCCCTAGGCTTTATTGTTTTTTAGAATATGCGTACTTTAATTTCATGAAAAGATAAGCTTATATTGATTTTCTTCAGACATCTAAAAACCCATAAATATAATCTCAAGTAAAACACAGTTTTTTCCCCAGCAATTATTTAAAAACAGGAATTTTCAGAAATTTCTAAATTTTAAATATTATAAATATCGTTAATAATATTATTATACTAAAATAACTTTCACATTTATGAAAATATACAAATATGTAAAAGATATTCCTGAATAACTGCGATTTAATGAAACCTAATTTCAAAGCCATTCACTAATTTAATAATTTTGCACAAGCAACACAATACAAAAACGACTCCAACTACACATACTCCAACTTATAATGTTTGCGACCCAATTCTCAATCATAATTTTCATGGCGCCCTCCCCACATCTATACAACGCTAAAACTACTATACGACTTTAATTCTAAACTGTATAAATTATCAAGATAATTATTAAATTTTACATATAATTTTGTATACAAAAAGCCGATGGGGTCACTAGTAATTATTAAACTTAGTATTGATGAATCAATGATCAAATGCCGCCCACCCAGTATGGTGGATATGACCCTCAGCTTGTAACCGAGTGGGCTCGGATTCGAATCCCGAATAAGGCATGGCTGTAGCTTCGGGAAAAGAAGTCGGACTTTCGCCTGAAATGGATTCTCGTCTTGAATGGAAAGTAGGGCACCCAATTTTTTCCATGCTGGGATCATCGTTTGTAATCAAAAGTCTATATTATTCTGTGTTTGCATTGTATGTTTCTGTTCTTTCATGTGTATCCGAGTATAAAACACAGAGCAACAACAATGATCAAATACGTTGTGCAATACTGATACATAACTAAGTACAGTCAACTCTGGATAATTCGAAGTTGAAGAGACCAATAAAAAAAGTTCGAATTATCAACAGAGTAGGAAAAAAATCCTAAAATACACGAAGAGATATTTATTTCTACTCATATAAATTAGAAACTATGTAATAAAACAACAATTGTACATATGTATAAAAATATTTTTAAGTATTTTTAAAAAGTATCAATATTAAACAGAAATTAAAATTCCTGCAATAAATGAATTTATTTATGTATTAAATAACTATTAAAATAATACATAGCGTACATAATTTTTTTGAAGAAAAATCTGTAATCTTTTTTTGTTTTATGCCATTCAATCTAACTTTGTCAATAGAATTTTCTAGAATAAATTATTCTTAAAAAATGACTGCAACAATATAATTTTGAAGGAAAAAGTTGAGTAGTTTGTTTAGTGACACTTTAGCTTCTGACAAAGTTATCGGAGTCAACTGCGATGGTCATCAAAGGGGCTAAGCTACAGGGGAGACAAGCAAAAATAATACAGCACAAAACATATAAGCTCCAACCTGTTTTCTACAGTAATCTACGTGGTAGTAAATGTTGGAATTTTCGAGAGTTTTATTAGATCACTTCAAATTATCACGTGTTGTATTCTGACGAGACACAGATTTTACTTCGAAGTATTGAGTGCAACGAAACATATTGTTTGAGTTCGAAATATCAAGAGTTTTTATAAGGACTGAGCATATACTTCGAAATAGCGAGAGGTTCGTATTATCGAAGGCTTGAATTAGCGAGAGTCTACTGTATATTACTGTAAATTTGATTTTTCTTATCTCAGAATGTATTTTGCTTATATTCCAGTCAGTAAACTAATAAACTTTCTTAAATCTTTTATTTTTGACTTTTCGATATGATCATGCCCCCCACCCTCTTGTAGAATTATCACGCCCCTCTGGGGGGGGCGACCCACAGTTTGAGAAACGCTGCAATACAAGTAAAAACGTACATATTTGTTGTCATTTGCCAGTTCATAAATGTCACTTTAACCTTGTATTTATGCTCGCGGACTCAAGGTCAGCGAATCATGAGATGGAGTCCCAGGGTCTAAGATAACCTGCAGAGTAAAGGTATAGTTACACATTAAATATATCAAAAAAGGGCACATTAAATATATCAAAGCCCAAACTACTCATGTGGGGAAATTGGATGATGGAGAAATTCCAGCTTAGGTGTCGTCTTCATGACTTGACCTTGTTTTAAAATTTTGGAGATCGTAACCAATACACTTTATGTTGCTTTATATTACGACGTCATTAAGCATATTACTTAAGCAGATTATTATTGGAATTTAAAAATCAAATATAAATAATAAAAGTACTGTATATTTAACATAATCGAAATAACGAATTTCTCTCCCAATGTTAGTCTGATATTTCAATGGCACGTGCGTTTAAGTAGTGAAATACCGGGAAATCTAATGTTATCCCGAATCCACATTTCGTTACCTCGTACAGTTTGCGATATCGTTACTTTCTCTACAATAAATACACGAATAAAAAAAATAGTTAGTTTGACATGGAAGTAATACGAGTATATCGGTTTCTAGGGCAAAAATCATCTGTATTGAAAAGAAGCTTTAATCACAGTCAGATATTTTCACTTCATGTCATTATTGTTTTCCCTATCTTTTATGATTTCGAGTTCTTAGAAATCCTGGTCCTTTAAGGCGAAGAACTCAACGATGTGTGATTTCATTTTATCATAGTTACTGAAACTTTTAAAATTTAAAAAAAATTCTTAAACTTTGATGTGAACGATAATCTGATAGTGCAATGTCAGGAATGAAAAATGAAAATGGTCTACAATAATATTAATCATGGTCCAAACCTGGTGCGTTTTTATCAAGACCTTAAGAATTGTTTGAATTTTTTGCAGAAAATATGCAACATGTTCCATAGAGCCCCGGTTTTAAGCGATCTAATTATCATTTATTTTGAATTTTATAAATACTTTATAATATTAAAAAATGTAATAATATCATGATTTCAAATATCGCTCGGTCATTATTTTTTTTACTGATAATGATCAGAAATTTAATGAGAAAGGATTTATGAAGTTATCAGAAAAATGGCAAGATTTAATTTAATAGACTGGAATATTTTTCTCTGATTAAAGTTAATATTTTTGTGCAGAAAAATTAAGTACAAAAAAAAACTTAAATTATTTTCTTATTAATGCAATACTTTTCTTAATATATTACAACACATAATCATAAAATTTTAAGAACGCTGTTATTACGATGCCGCAATAAAAAGAAGGAGTAAAAATATCGTAAATGTACGACTGGAAACTTAAATAAGGACAAATTTAAAAACATTTTGAGATATATCAAATTAAATTGAATATTTTGGCATTACATATACACCGAATACCTTACGTCTGTTTTCTTCGTAAGTATTGTATTAGTTAAAATGAACTACTGTTCGACAGAAAAGGCGAAATTCTGATGTGTTTTGAATGATGCATATTTTATAAAGAGTAAATAGAGTTCCTGTCCATTAAGTATGACCGGAAGTTTAATGCATCCATACAAAACGGTGGAAAGCATTCGTCAACGTTGTAACTGAAAGTTATGTCATAGCCCATCAGAGATCCCAGAATTTCAAGGAAAATTATAAACCATTATGGAGATAACTTGATCATTAGAATGATCATCACTGTTTTCAAATGGTAGAAGATCGAATTTTGTGTAGAAATTATATTTCAAAAGAGTTATCAAAAAATAGTTTTTTCATAATAAGTGCAATTAAATATAAATCATCAGCAGAAGAATTGAAAATATTTAACATAATATTTAAAATATTGTATCAAGATATTGAAACATCTTGAATCAGGGTTTTAACATACATTTACTTCGATTTGATTTGAAAAAGAAGGAAACAATTTTTATTTATTACTGGATGCTTTCAAGATTTTGTTAAGTACATTGATGAATATCCTGAAAAATATTGCATTTATTACTGCTTACATTTTGTATTTTTTCAAATGCGAATTAACAGTTATGTGATTGACTATCGATCTATCGATTTCCATCGTTTTCCACATAGGCGCACATATGCTGTGTTTTGAGGAGAGGGAAATCGAATGAATGGAATATAAGCAAATCATTCTCTGAATTTATGAATAGTTTTACTGGTAGCAGTGTAAAGAAAAGAATTGTATTTCAAAAGACGTATGTATACACAAAGGGCAGTTAAAGAAACGGTTCACCGAGACGTATATATGTATACGCTGGTGGCAGTTAAAGGATTAAATTCTTCCGAATCGATGCTAAGTTCTCTGAATATTCTTGTTTAATGTGTTGTTTGCTTATTTAAAAATTAAGAATAATTGGGAATTTATAAAAACGAAATGATTAAATGAAGCAGAAAGTTAGAAATTACCCTTGCATGATCTGTCGAATTTGCTACTAGTGTGTTCATACAAATGGTCAGTGACATAACAGGATGGTGAGAGACTATTGAAAATGCCACTCTTATAGCGACGTGAATGAACATTCAAGATTTTGAATATTTGTATAATGAATGAACTCAGATGTCTTTCATTTGATGTTAACTTATAGATTATTGCTTAAAGAAGACAAAGCAAATTTTCTTGGAAAACATAATCGTGTATAAATATAAGGAAGTAGTCGATCATGGCAGAAATTTCTTGTATCGTATAAGTTGCCAAGTAGGAAGCCGAGTTGTCTCAACTGGAAGTCCTTTTGACCCTCAGAAAAGCAAATAGAATTATTTCCACATTCATTGACAAATATATTGCCGTGACCCAAAAAACCAAGATCATTGAAAAGTCATTGAATTTCACCGTCAGAATACCATGCCGTTTGCAAATAAGTCGGGATATATAGCCTGGATATCGATATTCAGTATACTTATGTCTCGGGGGAGTGAGTGAGTGAATATTAATGTCGCACTGCTCAGCTACGCGAGGGCTTTTGGCGATGTACCGTGCAATTTTGAACCATGATAAAGTGACGTAAACGAAACCGGGCCTGGCACCCCCTCTCCTAACTACCACACCAACGGGAGGACGTTTGAGCTCTCGATAGAATTAACGTGCATCGCTCCACTACATGGGGGGTCTTCAGTGGTACTGAACTCAAACTCAAGACACGCTAGCCATGATCTGATGCCTTGACCACTTGGCTACTGCGCGGCCACATATTTCCATGTTATCAAAATTGTAGGTTTGTAATGGATCAAAAGTTTCTGTTAAGGAACGACAGCACTATTTCAAGTAGGTTTTTGTTTGTAGAAGATTACCTAAAAAGTAAAGATATTGACCAAATGTATAGTCAGCAAGATAGGTCATATTTTAACTCCATATCTTCCTACTAGAGCCCTCTCTGGAGAACAAAAACAAAATTTACTGCTGCGTGGACTTTGTAACTTCTTCCTGTTCAGTATGCTATCGCTCTGCATGACATCTGCACCCTTAAGAACAGTTTCATATTAAACTCATTAGCAGAACGATACCAAATCATAGATTTCAGACACCTATACCATACGAGTTTTAGTGATAATAAAGCGTACATAAAATAACTTTCTATTTCTACATTTCTTTCCCTGTTACAAATGTATATTCATGCCAAATTTCATTAAAATCTGTTCATTAGTTTTTCTAAAGTTCAACATAATGCATATACATTTTTTTAAATTGGGCTTGGGTATATTTCAAGTTAACAAAAAAAATATGGTTAAAAAACGTATTGATATAATCAGAAGTAAGAACTGTAACTGAAATAAAGAACTCTATCAATAAAAGTAAATAATATAAAATCATACAGATTTCAAAACAGCTTCAAACTGTATTTCATACTTTCAGGTTCTACAAAATAACAAATTTAAGCAGTATATAAATGAAAAGAACGTTATTTCTGAGAAAATATTCTTTCATCATTATGCTACATATCATTCCAATTTATTCCTATTCAAGAAATACTTCTTTGAATAATAAAATAATAATAATAAAGAGTACATGGTATGTGTGCGCTAGCTGTTGAATTATTCCAATGCTTGTTTCAATCATTTGCGTCTATTTTTTTTTACCCGGATGCTTTGTATTTTTAAAAGAATACAAAGACGAACGGCTGGAAATATGTTATACGTATTTTCAAATAATGCATGTGGATATACGTGATGTCATTTGAAAAACGTGTTTTGTGAGTTTATGCATTCTTGAAACTTTGAATTCAATTTGAATTTGAAAAATAAGATAAGCTTGGTCAGGAATTCAGTTGCAATGAATTTTCACATTTATTAACTTTAACTCTTTTTTCCCTCTCTCTGCTATCGTTTCGAAAAGAATTTAGACATCAAATACATTGATGTTAGCAAAGCAAAAATGCATTTTAAAGTTTTCAAAATCTTTATTGTTCTCAATGTCAACCACACACCCACAAACAGATTTTCTTTTATTTATATAAATTCAATATATCTTAAAATATATCATTCTGTTAATTTATTCACTAAAAATAACCATAAAATAAAATTTAAAAAACAATTAATAGATAACGAAGTTTTATTTTTTCTAATTGTGAATTTACCTCACAATAAAGTATCATTAAAATATTATTAAATAGTATGCAATTATTTTAAATTCCCGTTTTAATTGAAATATATTTAAGAAAAATTTTAGTTAATCTAGACGTGTGATATTTCTTCTATTATTTTCATTCTGTATATTATTTAGAAGGGTTTTACATTCTAATCTAAACAAATCTACTCTTTTCTGAGGGTATGTTTACATTTTCTAAAGTTGCCTATACAAATATGCTAAAAATAAAAATGAACATATTTTCAAGTCTTATGTGTAATAAAATTCAGACATGAAAATCTAAAAAAGAGATTTATTGGATGAATTGGACAGATTTATTGAATTTCCTCTTAGAGCAGCAGACACGGGTTTAACTTGGTCGGGCTTTAGGATAAATGGCTAGATCGTGAATTAATTTAGTTGCATCTTACATTTACTTCCCACTTCTGTTAAGTTGATTATTAATCTGTTTGTTCTAGTCTAGTCTTAGATTTATTCTTCTCAAGCTCAGAAATTTGTTAATTAATTATTTCAGATAGACGAGGTCTAAATTTAGTTATTAGAATGGAGAGTGAGAGTGTATGTCTTCTCATCTTCTGGATTAAATTAAATTAATTAAATTCTAAGACTTTGACCTTATAATTATTTCAAGGATACTATTACCCTCCTAAATTATAAATGCAAATATTCAGGAAAGGAATTTAATAAGCCGTTTTACAGAGTTTACTTTGAATTAAAAATGAATGCAACAGTTAAATGAACAATAACACAGTTCCATACTAATTTTTGCTTTTGGCACTGTGCCTAAGATTTGAGTTATTATACTATGTGAGAAATAGCATTTATTTGTTTATTGTAATATAAGATATGTAGATCCATTTTTCTTGTTTTCAGATTTATTTAGTCAGTTATATTAGAAAAGAAAAGTTAAAGCTTGTGCTGAAAAATATTTTTATTATCAAAGTAGGAAAACAATAGTGAACTTATGAAAAATTACATAAGCAGACCGACTTTGAACAAAATATTTATGAATGAAATTTCATTTCTTTTCAACGTTTATTTGTTAAATTACCATAAATTTTTAATGACTTAAGCGTACCAGGGCAGAGCGCAAATAACAAAAATTTCTTTAAAAATTTACAATGGAGCTTAGATTTTTTTTGTGATCTTAATAAAGATATCTTAATAATTCTGTAGAAATACAAACGTATAATTTTTTAATTATTATTTTTCTATTTAATTAAATGTGAACACAGTTTTTGAGATTTCATAATACATGCTTTAAGATTTAGTAATTTTTATAAAAATGTATATTATAAATATGTGAATTTGTTTTGCACATATATAAAACAATACATGGAATATAGTGAACCTATTTTTAAGTAAAAATATTCAGATACTTTCTTTAAATAAAATTATGAAACTTTGTAATTTTGATTTTTTTAAAAAAAATTTCCCCCTTTTTCATGCATAAAACTATTTTTTAAGGAAATAATAAGTTAACTATATACACAGGTATCATGTATATAAGTATAAAATTAAAACAGGCAGCATAATAGTGTTTTTCTAAGTCATATGTTAATATATATATATATATATAAATATATATATACTTTGAGGAAAAGTGAAAAGTAAACATTATAAATGTTTTTGCTTTTGTCGTCACTTCCCTAGTTTACAATATTTTTATCAACGAACATATAGAGGCAAAACTTTTATAGATTCAGTAAAATGTGCCCTATTTTTAATACTAAAATTTTTAAAAAATTATGTTTTGAATATGTGTAATATTTTGTTTCTCTTTAAAACACTTAAAATTTTAGTTACATAATGAAATTGTTTAAATGACTTAAATATCTATCGGTATTTTACGTCAAAATATTTATTTATGTTCTTTGATAACATCTGATGATGTTTTTATTAAAAATATTCCTTATTTGTTTTGATAACATCTTTGATGATGTTTTTATTAAAAATATTCCCTATTTGTTCTACATTTTTCGATGTATCTATCGTTATATAGGATTCGTCGATAACACAACTGATAATATATATATATACATATATATATATATACTGGCTGTTTACATACTTTCTAATTACTGCTGTTGGGTAACACAAAGAGATCAATTCAGATTTCATTTTAGGCACTTAAACGGTACATACTCAACAGTATGAGCTGCATTGAACTCTATAGTTAACAAGATTTAAACACTACAAAACTGGTCAAGGCAGACTAATGGTCATGTAGACAAACTTGTGGCCGGCATACTATGGATTAAGTTCTAGTTCCTTTGAATAATTGCCACGTAAAGGGGCGTAGTTTTATTAAATACATCGCGCACGCGCGTGATTATAAATCCTCCCTTTGGCTTGATGTTGTAGTTACGAGAATGAGGTTTTCCTCAGGTGCCCTCCTCGTCATATTTATGAGGTTTGTCGCCAGTAGTCATCTGCTTGTTTTACAGAGCTTTAATGAACACTGATTCATCCACACACTACCGAAAGGTCAGGCAGAATGTACCACTTTATTGTACATCTGTCATTGACTCCGGCGAATTTAGTGCATTGAACTAAAAGTTTTGCAGTCATACTTGCTTTATTAACTTTCATGAATGTATTAGCTGTAGGCTACGATGGTGATTTATACATCTATGAGCAATTGCAATATTGTCACTTGTAGATTTGATCACGGTATGAGACAATAGAGTTTATATTTCTGCTAACTATCTCGACATCACATAAATTTGAGTACAGGCACACGTGTTGGGCCGTGGCTAAAGTTTCAATATATGCGACCCAATATTCAATCAAAATATTCATCACCTCCATATTAACACTGTATTTATTTAATAATACACTCTGATGTTGAATTCAGTGTACAGACTATAACTCTTGAAGGTTTTGCGTATAGGAAATATCGTCAGCTAAAGCGTTATTTACTCCGGACGTATATAAATTGTTTGCTGAAATACGATCGTTACTGCGCACTGCTATCTATAAAACTATTCAAAATTCTCTGTAATGCAATAAAGGCACCTTAACACACAGTGTTTGCTAAGAATTTACTTATTTCGGAGGATTTGTTTTTATTAATTAGTTTTCTCCCCCCCCCCTCAATACATCCCGTACGTAGAAAACGGCTGCACATTAGCGAGTAAATCGCTTAACTTTTATTAAGCAGTTCAGGGAATAATTATAAACTGTACAAATTATCAACATATGTATAAATTTTTGTATATAATTTGATATATGATAAGTCCTTGGGGTTATTGATAATTATAAATGTTCTTAACTTAGTATTGTTAAATTAATTATAAAATACATTGTACAGTACTGATGCATTTATAAGTGTATTACATCAGTGTAAATGCGTATTTTATTTTTGATTATATCAGAATGTATTTTGTTTATTTTCAGTAAATTAATATTTTTTTTAAAATAATTTTTTTTTAATATGCTCGTGCCCCACAATCATATAAATTTCACGCTTCCAAGGGGAGCGTGCCCCACAGTTTAAGAAACGATGTGTTAAATGCATACCATTAGTAGACTTACGAAGGCATCGTCAATAAGAAACTCTTGACATTGTCCACATATATAACCGAGCTATATTCTAGATTTAGTACTTTGAAAATGTATCAACATATACTTTCTTACTTTTTTTTTTTTGAAAAACATGTAGTGTTTTGGGTTTGCATAAGCTCCAAGCTAAGAAAGTATGATTGTGTACGAAGTAAGATGTGAGTATATTCCTCTAGTTTTTTGCCAAATTAATATGTTTAATGGCATTTATGATTGCTATGGCACCTTAAAACACGCACTCCAATCAAGGAAAAAGGGGTCCGAGTCGTGGCATCATTTAACAAACATCCAGCATGTCGTGGGGTCGTTGCGCATTAATTTTGTGATGGATAAATGTTTATGTCATTTTTGTGAGGATGTTTGTGAAAAGGAATACCAGTTCCGGCATATTCCTCGTTACTTAACCGAAACTCAAATTTATATGAGGTCAGTCACCAAAAAACATTGTGTAGATTCTTAATGCGATTTCAAACAATCAGTGAATGGGTCAAGATACAGACTTGTACTAGGTTTTTTTATTGCCTTTAATTGCGAGTTGGAATTTGAAATTTGATTTTTTCCCCTTTTTTATGAGAGGGCTATATTCCCATGAATTAGATTTCTAATGATGTACATCAATATTTTTTTCAGTTAATTATGATAAATATCACACTTAAGTCTTTACGAGGTTTTTGCATCGTTTGATGCACTAAGACCATACTTATTAATCTAAATAGTTTATTTATCTTTGATGTAATCATTAAATATGCAAAGAAGGCCAATATTTAAAGTCCTGATATGAATGCAATCTTTGATAATGTACACACTTTTCTCCTGGTGGAAAGCTCTTTCCTTTCTATTCAAAATTCTCCATTTAGTTAACTTTACGACAAAAAAAGGCTTTTTCGACGCTAATGCTTGTGTACTAACGTTTATAAATGAACACATTCTTATTTTAGAACTTTCCTCCTTCCTATGCGAAGACTAATGACAAAATCCCCGAATCTAAGCCTGATTACTGTGTGGAAGCCCAGACCCTGCCGCCAGAGATAGCCACTTTTGAATTTTTCTTAGTTTAATCCAGTTAATTAGAGACAATTACGTCTCGTTAGATTCGGCTATTTGCTTACCTAATGAACTTCTGTTCCGCCGCAATTGTTCTCAAACATTTTATCCTTTTCACAAAGGCTCGTTTGTGAGTGAGTCCGTGTTCTTTTCCACATTGCCATGACGCTATTCTTCCGCGTATTATAATCGCCTGCAAGAGGTAATTTAATGGAATCTATCATTTACGCTTGCCTAAATATTCTCAGTCAGATAATGCGATTAATTTTGGTTGACAATAATTTGATAGTTTACGCTCCTAGTGGAAGTGGAGCTAGAAAAGACGAGAAAGAAAAATTGGGCGCCGGCATCTGAAATTAAGAAAAGTAAATCATTCTGTAGATTCAAGTCGATGTCACGTAATTTTACATTTCGGTTATTGTCATAGTCCATAATTGTGAGCAAATATTAAATACACGGTCTTGGGTTTACACTTGCATACAACTGCGATGTATATGATATGTAAACAGTTATATGTGCCAAATAAATACTTGCTGAAATTTGATTTCATCAGAAAATGTGTACATCAGTGCTTCTCAAACTTTCAATATTTGCGACCCAATTTTCAATCATAAATTTCATCGCGCCCCCTCCATACAATAATAATGTATTGAATTAAATCCTACTATACTCGGAAGTTAAACCTACAGAGTATGACTTTAACCTCTTAACTGCCGCCAGAATATATAAACGTATTGCTCAGCTAGTGTGTCAATTGTTATGGACGTATATATACGTCTTTCTGAAGTACGACCTTTTCTGAGCACTGTTATCCATAAAATTATTCCTAAGGCCTTGGAATGCAATAAAAGGACATTTACAGTGTTTGGAAGAATTTACTTATTTTAGAGGATTTGCTTATTTATTTTTTCTTCTCTCCCCCCCAATACACCACCTACGCTCGCCTACGTGCTAAACGTGGCATTGGGGAGCGAATCGCGTAATTTTTAATCGGCATTTAAGGGATTAATTATAAACCGTACAAATTATCAAGATATGAGTCAATTTTTGTTTTTAGTTTTATACACGACAAGCCTATGGGGTCATTGGTAATTATTAAACTTGTTCTTAACTTAGTATTGCTAGCGCAGTGCTGATATATTTATAAGTGTATTACATCAGTGTAAATGTGTAATTTATTTTTTATTATGTCATAATGTATTTGGTTTGTTTACTTTCAGTTTATTAATAATTTTTTTAAATAATCTTTTGTGTTCGACTTTTCAATACGCTCGTGCCCTCCTTGTAGGGTTATCACGTTCTCCCTAAGGGGGCGCGTCTCACAGTTTGAGAAACGCTGGTGTACATCGTACTGATCAATAAGTAATAAATTTTTTAAGTTGTTCTTTCTTAAGCAGGTATATATTAATTTAAATGCATGCATCGACTAAGCTAAAGAAGTTATGTTTGCAAAATTTAAATCTTGGGCATTAAGTTTATTTTTCAAATTATTAACCTTTGTTGCATTTCTTCATTAGGGGCACTTTTGAAGTAATGTTTGAATTACATCGCTTATTGATTGTTACTCTTGATATTGAGGATTGGATCTCTTGATTCTTCTAAGTATACATGAAACAATGTAGTCTAGATTAGAGTTTGATTTAATTTGAACTTGCATGAAGGTTATTGTCTATGTAATTGTAATTCTGATATGTTAATTTTGTCGACACCACGGTTTCTTTCTAGAGAAATCATAAGGTTTCCATGCTTTTTGTATTTCCAGGAAATATATTTCTTACAGGGAATTATACTCGTAAGGGGCTTAATTAATCTATAGGGTAGATATTTCTGACTTGACTATGGATTTCAACATCGCATATATATATTTTTGCTGCCCATACTGTGGAAATTTGCAATCATTCACACCAAACTTCCTAAAAGAAGTTATACTTGCTACCCCAGAGGTTGGGGTAAAAGTGTAATAAAAGAAAGAGCAACACACACATAGGGTTGATAAGGAAAAGTGGGAAAGCAACTCCTTAGCCTGATCAGTTTCTCTGTCTATCGAATATTACTGAGTTAACTAAA
The DNA here is from genome assembly GCA_019973975.1 of Trichonephila clavata. Taxonomy (NCBI): domain Eukaryota; kingdom Metazoa; phylum Arthropoda; class Arachnida; order Araneae; family Nephilidae; genus Trichonephila; species Trichonephila clavata. The sequence continues at coordinate 191,758 of BMAO01009818.1, read as the reverse complement.
GGTATTTTGTTTCTTAAATAATCTCATTTCGTAGTCTACTACTACGACTAATCTGGTAAAAGTTTGGAGATCTTGATTTATTTGGATAACGCAAGCGCAAATTCAGTGCTAATACTTAAAACTATTATTTATTTAACTTGCTTTATTTAAATTTTTTTGTATACTAGTTTTATAACGAGCTTTTTAATTGCATCAGAAATTTGAAGAATGGAATGAGCCCCCGAACTGATTTGAGGAGTATACTTTTAAGCAAACTCGGAACATTTCTTATTTACTATTTTCTTAACCAAACTTGTTTGTGAAATTCTTGCACTAACATTATTTTTTTTATGTAGCAATTGTATATCAATTCCATAAACAAGAAGTACCAAATGAAAATGCTTTACCCCTTCTATGTCGGCACCGCATGTCATACGTTACTCGTTTTTATCCCCGTTTTGTCGGCGTCACATGGCATGCAAGACAAAAAGAAAAATTTCACCCTTGATACTCTGAATTCATTAAACTTCTTTGTAATTCCCATGATATTTTTGTATTTTTAAACATTTCTACGAGATGGCGCAACAATATTACTTTCTTCACAACAATTGCAGTCAGATTTTCCGCCTGCAATCTAACACTAATAACATTTAATAAATCTCGAGATGTGTTAACATTTCAAACACAAAGCCATTGAAGATATTTTTGATATTTATTATTAAAATTTTGTTTAACAAAGTAAGCGAAAAATAATATGTAACACACGATTTCCTTATCTTGATAAATGTCATTTTTATGATCTAATGACCAAGGAAGATTGTAATGTTATTTTAAAGGAAAGGTACTAAATCAGTTTTTCAATAAATTATTCCAAATATTTTTTAAGCAAACACTTTTATTATTCTTGTATATTTATCTTAAATACCTCAAAGAAGTAGAATTAATATATTTATATATGTTATCAATGAAAGTTTTTTTAAAAATTTAAATCTAAGGGAGATTGTGCAGGGAAAACTGGAGATCAGTGTGAGCAGGGTATTTCAAATTTTTCCAACTATAAAAAAAAAAGTAAAAATCTGCTTATTAATAAAAATAAATTTGCAAATTTTGGGGAATAAAAAAATTATTTTTTGGGGGTCAGAAATTCGTAAAAAACGCCTACAGAGAAAGAGTTAAATAAAATAACTAATATATTAACGTACGTAATCGTTATTTCAGAAAAACAAATGCAATTTTAAGTACTTTTTATTACTTATTCTTTTGTAGCAACATTATAGAAATAATCGATTCCGCTTCGACTCATTAATTTTCGAACGCATGTCAGTTATAAAGGAAGTTTAATTTTAGTAACTATTTTATTATGTGAAATTTCTTTCGAGATTTTTAATTTATAAAATCTTTAATTGTAACATTTTTTCCGTGTCGTTAACAAGTTTTGCTTTTAGTGCTAAAACGGATGAATTTCATAAAAAAGAATCACAACTTTTAATTCGGGGTAACATTATTCCTCTGTGTATATGATATAGTTGAAAATAAAAAAAAATCAAGGCGGTAACAGCAACTTCAAATTCAAGATAGCATTATCATAAACTGAGTAAATTCTTTCGTAATCCGAATTTGTAATAAATTCTTATAGTAATTATTTATTCCTTCGAAGCAATTCTTCCTGCAGATTTTCATATTTTTTATCTCGACAGTTAATGAGTATTAATTTTGGAATTTATATGTATCCGAATTTTATATATTATTACTAATATTATTTAAAAATAACTTGTTTTTAATTTTTTTTTTAAAAATTTGACGTATTCCTGGGAAACTACCTTTGCAATCCCTGTATTTCCTAGGAATTTCCGTGGATAGAAAAAACCAGGAAATCATAAACCCTAGTCGACACTCAATTGTCATATAAGCCTAGACTGTGCGCTTGAAGTTTGGGTGCCAGGGCAAATTCTAGTTTTCTGACCATAGCTAAAAATTTGGAACTTAGTTACCAGTAATCCTCATGGTGCATCTGAGTGTGAAATTTAAAAAAAAAACAATAAATCAGCCTAACAGATTTTTGCCAACATAGTCGAAATATTGATTATATTGAAATTTGACGTGTAAGCTGTTGTGGTAAATTTCTTCTTAGAATTCTACAAAAAGTAAGGTTTCAGATTGGGAAAAATCCGTTTTAAAATCAGTTAATTTTTTTAATTAATTATTTCATTCATAAATATCATTATAGTAAGTTTATTCAAAGCCAGCAATGTATGCGGTTTTTAAAGTGTTGTGGTCTGATACTCGCAGACTGAATCTCGCTTTTTCCAGTCCTGGTGTTATTAAATACTCACCGTGTAGAGCCCGATGTATGTTAAATCTTTCGAGGTTCAATGTCACCCTTTTGGTGAGATGGGGTAGTTAGAAGAAGTTCCTGTTCAAGAGTCATTCTGGTTACTTATCAAGGTTCAAAAATATGAGGTCCGTCACCAATATTTACCATGTTGTTTTATAGTGCGATGTTAATTTACATCTAAAACTAAGTAATTAACAGTGATGCTAGTTTTATCCAGCTTAAATGAGAAGTTTTAATATAAGTTGAGTTTTGTTTGTTTTAAAAAAAAACTTTATTTATGCCTGTATATGCGAGAGATAGGCACTTATAAGGCAACCCTAGGACTATTGACAATGGAATTCGTAAATTTGAACCTCCGTCAAGTGACAAGTATGACACCTGAGCTAGCACCACCTTCTCCTAACTACCACACAATACAAAGGGAAAACATTGAACCCTAGCTAATTTAATGCGCATTGGTCACCTTTTCACAATGGTTCTTCAGCGACATTAGGACTCCAACCCATGAAACGCCAGTTACGAGTTCGTGATTTGAACTACTATGCTACCATGGCCACTTATTTCTGTAAATAACATGCGAGTAAATCAGAGTAACAATTACAACAAAAATTTCTTAATCTTCTTCATTTTCTTCTTAGTTTGTCTTTGCTACCATTTTTTTATAAAATGTCTTTATTTCACTACGCTACGCAAGGGAGGTTGAAAAGAAAAAATATTTTTCTTTACATCTTCTTGTTTGATGATGTAGCCTCAGCACACATCGATCCATCACCGTGAAATTCCCATCCAACGACGAGTATTATTTTCAATTGCTTGGAGACCATTTTAGAGCTCTGTCTCAGAAGGGCTCTTACCATCCATCTCAGAAATGGGTCTTTATGTTGCACAGATTTTTCCTGCCTTGTAAAACTTTGAAAATTGCAACTGAACCGATGATTTATCTAATAAGAATTTAAGAACCAATTATTTATATAAAATTGATTTGAACTGACATCGTTATTAATGAAGCTTTACGTTTTAAGGACTTTTCAATAAGCATTCATAAAAAGAAGTATTCTACGAATACCAACCATGTTACCACAAAACCCGTACCAACTTTTGTAATATATCAGTGTTTCTTAAACTTTCAATACTTGCGAATCAATATTTAATCATAATTTTCATCATCCCCTTCAACACTATAGTTTACTGAATTCAAAAATAATATACTTTGCCGTTAAGGATGCAATAAAACTTCAACCTCTTAAGTACCGCCCAAGTGTACAAATATCTCTCTTAGTCAAAGCGTTAATTGCCCCGGACGTATATATACGTATCTCTGAAGTAAAATCTTTTCTCTGTACTGCTGTCCATAAAATTACTCCGAAGTCTTTGGAATGCAATCAAAGGACTTTGACCATGTTTGCGAAGAGTTTACTTACTTCAGAGGATTTGCTTATTTTACTTTTCTCTCCCTCCATACATCATATATGCACGCTTAAGTAAAAAACGGTGGCCTTGGAGAGTGAATCGCATAATTTTAAAGCGGCATTTAAGGAATTAATTATACACCGTACAAATTATCAAGATAAATGTTAATTTTTGTAGTTAATTTTATACCAGACAAGGTCACTGGTAATTATCTTAACTTAGTATTGTTAAATTAATTATAAATATAACAGTACTGCATATTGTGTTTTCCAAGTATATTATATCAGTATAAATGTGTATTCAGAGTAAATTAATATATATTTTTAAATATAATCTCTTGTTTTCGTCCTTTAAATATGCTAGCTCCCCCACCCTTCGTAGAGTTATCCCGCCACTCTAGGGGGGGGAGGGTTGCGCACCACAGTTTGAGAAAAGCGATTATACATAGTTTGATGTACTTTCAAATCAGCTTTTATGTGTGTACTTCGTTTGCTGTAGGAAGAGCATCATTTTAAAATCATATCTGAAATTGTAAATTTTATTTAAAAAACTAAATGTTGAGTTTTTTGTGGTATTCTGAGCACAAAAACTGTTCAGCGTGATATATATATATATTTACATGATTAAAAGCAAAAATTTGTAAAAAAAATAAATAAAATACATTAAATTAAGTATTTTATTCTATATCGTGCCATGTCACTTTTAATTTTTAGAGTAAAAATGAAATAAATTATTATTAGAACTTATTGACAGTTGGTATAATCCGAATCACTGGCAAATAGTCACGTATTTTTTTAAGAATAAGTTTAAATGTTAAGTACCTTGATTTATTTTAATATCTATAATTAAAAGCTACGCACACAATAGATATATCATACATAATAAGATGTGTTAGACATCCTTTTTATAACATGTGAAAGCCTTTTGACATAATTTATTCTATGTTATTTATTTTAAAACATATACATAAATTATTCATAAAACTATGAATGTTGCCGAATTTAAAACAATTTGTATATACGTATTAGCAAATTAATGTAATTGTATGCAATCAAATATAATGTAACTTTACGTATCCTTGGTTAATGTAATTTGTTTTCTCTTTCGATGTTTTTTATTTGTTCCCTTTTGATATAATTTTATGAGTTTCAAAATAACTTGGCTTATACTAGCTTGATGTAGTTTTAAGTTTCGATATTTGATGTAATGGGGTTCTTCAGCTTGATGTAAGTATTCAGTTTGATATAATTTTACACATTACAGAGTAACATACATTTTTATATATGTTATTGTATTCCAGAGAGTGATTAAGAGTTATATTTACATCGCACTGCAAAGCAGTACGAGGGCTATTGGCAATTGTCCTCATAATTTTGAACCATGGTGACAACAATGACACCTGAGCTAGTACACCTTCTGTTAACTACTACACTATATCAACGAGATACCTTTGGGCTTGACGGGTGACTCTGGTAGCCTTGTGGTCAAGGTAACAGACTCATGCAAGAGAGAGGCATGTAATAAGTTCGAGCCTTGTACAGCTGAAGACACGCCGTTCAGAGGTTGACGATGCACGTCGAATCAAGGTTCAAACATTCTGCCGTTGGTGTGATGTGGTGGGGAAGTTTACAAAGAGGTTTCTAGCTCAAGTGTCGTCCTTGTAATTTCACCATTGATCAAAATTATGTTGCTCGTTTCCAATAGTCTTCAATCTACTTAAATGTATGACCTAACTATAACCATTTTTCACTTCTCGCCAGAATTAACGTGCATGAGCCTCTTGTACATGGTTGTTCTTCAGCAGCAACAGGACTTGAACCTATGACACACCGGCCACGAGTTTTATGAATTTCATATGCTTAAATCAACACTCTGCTACATTATCATGAAGCATCGTTTGGCTGATAAATAACGTTTGGTATGTATGGATTAGTAATGTTATTAACTAATTTTGACTTGACCACAAAGTATATATTTTACATTAACCAAGGAAATTAAGGTATCCAACTGGTTGCGAAAACTTTTTTTTTAAAGGAGATATGGGGATTTGTTTGTTATTTTTAGATTTCTTTGTTGCCTTTTAAGAAAAATCTGCTAAAATTTAGAAGAGAAAAAGAAATTATTATTACTAAAATAGGGAAAAATAGGTAAACATTGACAAAAAATAGCATAAATGCGGTCCATTCTGTACCAAAGGTTTATGAACAAATTTTCAATTTTTTCAATGTAATGAATTGTTATATTATTCATTTTTGAAATGACCTTCAAAATAAGAGATATTTTTTTTACAAAAACTAGAGCACTTTATCTCATTTATTAAATTAAATTGCTTAAAAAAACAGTGATTATATTTCCATAAAGGATTGTAAATTTTATAATACAATAGTGATTGATAAATCTGAAGGTTAAAACAATTCTACTGTTAAACAGAACTTACAGAACAAATTTCAGTTAATTATGTTCAAAACTTTTTTAGCAATTGCTGACCCCCATTTGATTGTTTTCAAAAAATTACATTTCAAGTAAAACGCGTGTTAATGTAGGACATTTTGGTTAAAGTAAAGGTCCTTTTTTTACTAAAACACTTGTAGTTTTTGTTCTAGTGAACGGAAAATGATACACTTGGTATTTTTATAAAGCTAATAAGATGGCCCATAGAATAAAATCATAAAAAAATTGTCAATATTTGGCGAAATTTAAAATTTTAGGGTAGTCGGATACTTTAAATGGGGGTTTTGCACATTAATTTTCAAAAATCTATGGATTTTCACTTTTTTATAATTTCTAAAAGTTTAAATATTTCAGTTTAAAATGATATATCATATGAGAAAAAAGGATAATCGGAGGCTTTTTTTAATTATTTTTTATTTTTTAACGAAGCTACTCCTCGACGCGTATCAAATGAACTCTGCCAGGAGCATCTTTTTTTCTAATTACATAAGTTTCTGATGAGAACGAATCTATGTGATGTTCAAGTGGGAAAATAAGAGTGGATTGGGCTTATTATCCAAAAGTGTTTTTTTCCACGTCTTTTGGATCTTAAAAGCGAAGCAAAGAAAAAAACTTAGTGATGGAAAAAGAGACTAAGTGGTTGTAAATGTCTCAGATATATTTTAATTTCAAAAATTCAAAGATATTACTGTACAGCTAATACAAATAATTTCAATGAACTACACAGCATGGAATCTATTGTTTGAGCTTTTTATTTTCATATTTGTCTTCAAACGAGAGTCCTCATCATGGAATGTATTGTGCGATTATAAATGTCTGTTGCAAGTTTCAAAAGACAAATGCTGAATGTAACGAAATGCACTATGATCATAAGCACATACACACGTGCTGTATACCCTAATGAATTCGATGAATTCGGATTTTAGAGATCTAGTTAATCCTATGTTATTAAAAAAATGTTTGCGTGGAAAGACCCAGAACCCTCCCAAATGAGTCAGATAATAACACCATAATAATCAGTGATTTCAAGATCTACATTTGTGAAATTAAAAACTCTAAAATCAGGAATAAATATGGCTATTTCCCAGTTCAATATGAGTCACGTAACAAGATTAATGATCTTAAAACATTGTGGTATTGAATAAAGTTATAACTGTACGCCATGCTCGAGGAAACTAGATACAAGTAGGATTCGTGTAGACTAACGAAAACATCTTGAAAAAGGCAAAAAAAGCACAATTGCTAAAAATAATGGAAAAAAGAAAATAAGAAGAATCTTTTGTTTGAGCAGGGAGTGAAAAAAAGTGTTTCATATGCTTCTGAAAAATACTAAAAAAGTAAATACCTAAAAAATTAAAAATTTTTACTTTAAAGCCTGTTTTCTCAAAGTGTAATATTTTTCATTTTATGTACCATTTCCTCAAGCACTAATCATATCATCTTCAAATTATCAGTGAAGAGACTTAACATGTTTATATATTTTAATGGAGAGAATAAGATATCTCTAGCATACATTTTTAGATATGAATTTTATAAACCAAATTTTAGAAAAAAAACTGGGCAATTTTTAAAAAAAATCATAGTTAATTTAAATTTAGCAAAAAGGCAAAAACCTTCGTTATAGAGTTTTTGGTAGTATACATAGCCTACTGTAAAAATGTTATCCAAGAGAAAGAAGTAGTTTCTGCGAAATAGGCACTTTCACTTAATCAATTTAACATGGGACCTCCTTAACAGTTTTGAAGATTTAGGGCTCCATTATATTAATTAAAAAATTGATTAAAAAAAAGAATTTTCAGTAAAAAATACATTGAAGTACTAAAATAAAATTAGTAGGCTTATTAAATTATATTGCAATTTTTTTTATAAAAAAATGACTTTTTCTTGTATAACGAAATAACTTCATAAATGCGGTACTATTTAATTGGATTTTAAATAGCTCTTCTCTTTCTTAGTACCATATATAAATATGAGACATGAATTCAAATATCTGACTTTTTCCCTTTTTCTTTCAAAAGTAATTTATATTAAAAATGCATTTTTATTACATATATATTATCGGCAGAATAGAGTAATCATTTTATGTGTTTAAAGTAATGCAATAAAAATAGATTAAAAATAGATCCAATAACGGCACATCAAGTATACTTTAATATTCATTAAAAACAAAATGTTACGTTATTTAAACAACTTTATTTTTCAAGAATCTCCTTAAAACATTCAACAAAATAATAATCTATTTTTCAAAATAAAAATGCATAAATCCCTACTTCGATGCATAAAAATAACTTAATTTTCTCATTCTCAATAATCACATTTTAATCTCTCCTTCCTTCCACACATAAACGAAATTTGATCTCTACCTCATCCAATTTTCTTCTCTCCATTCGCCACAAGCTCTACGTTTTTTCCTCTCGAATCCAGTTACCACCATCTAATCCATGGATAATCCCACCTAAGTTAACTGCATGTCCGGCAGCTCCTGCTCAACAGCTTTCCCACTAACCTCGTTATCCGGCAAACCCTCTTCCGAGAGAAATTTCCCGGACAGAGGGATGCTTTCCAGGTGGCGCCTCACCCCCACGTGTGTGCTCCTCAGTCCGGAAGACACAATCCGGCAGTTGCCGGAGAGATGCCTTTCGATGAAGTGCTGCCCAACGCTGGGTCCAACGGAAGGTATCAACACTTCTTGTTGTGGCTGGTCCTATTACCGGCCCAGCTTCCCTTCGGCTCTCACGGTTACAGTCAACTGTTAATGAGCTGGACCCCTGACTATTGGTGCAAAGTCCCGGAACTGGACGCAATAGCCAATGCCAGTAGTCACCTGTATATGAAGATAAGGTTGTATCTTGCACGTGAGTACAGGGATTGGGAGATGTTGTACAGTCAGTGTACTTTGAACCGGACGGTGTACTCTCAAGCTGTACATCAAGAGTCAGGACTGAATTTTCGGTGGAATAGTACTGCCAGTACTAGGTTCACGTGTGGCGCACATGGATGGAATTATAACAAGAGCTATCTCGGAGAAGATCTGGACACCATTGTTAGTGCTGTGAGTACATTTTATTATGTATACCGTCATTTCATAATATTGGTTATATACATAATATAAATTATATAAAAATTAGTATAATTTCACACCAATTAAAAAATATTTTTCTTTAATTTGTATACCACCTCCAATAAAACTGAAAATTTATTTTCTTAAACTATTCAAAGAAAATCTAGAGAGTGAGTGCATTTATGTTTAATAGACCGGAAATAAGATTTTATTTAAAAAATAATTATGATTCTATTTTAAAATATCTCAAACATATATTTTAATAAAAACATGATTCAGCAAAATACTTTTTTTAAAAAAAAAGTTTCATTTTTTTTATAACTTAGATATGTGGGTATACTTAATATATACAAAAAAATAAAGGATATTTCAATCTTGTGTGCTCTAATTGTTGATACGTAAAATATGAATGAAGGAATTTTGAATACCAGCGAAATAAATTTATTGCCTGTAAGAAACAGTAATTAACCAAGTTTTTTGAAACAGCGTTATATTTTCAAATAAACAAAGTATTTATTAAGACACTTTGAAAATGTATGAAATTACAATTATTATACAAATACCACTGCTAAAAAAACCTTTTTAAACATAAAGCAATGATGTAAAAAGGCTTTTGAATAAAAAGGAAATTCTAAAGATGGTTCTATCGATATTCCGATGATCATATAGTTTAAAGGTATCGTATAACTTTAAAAAAAACGTTAACAAAATTGTCTTCTTTCTTTATAAAAAAAGCTCCAACATAGTGTATTATTTAAATAATCGAATACTTTTTTCAGAGTAAGAAATCGTTAGAGTTCATATTTATAATTACTATTAATACTCATTTGCATTAATTTGAATAATTAGTTTCATCAATAAAGATTTATTTTCTCCAGATCTTTATTAAATCGAAGCCTTAATTAATACACAAAAGAACATTCTTAATTTCTTTTAGATCAATGATAAACACTGAAAAGAAATTTTTCTCTAAACTATAGTAGAATAATTATGTTTTCCACATTGAACGTTTATTCTTATTCTTAAAATAATTTTCGCATTTTATGATGTCAAAGTTTCATTTAGCATAAAATTAATTATTGTATGGGCTGTATAAGATGCTTTATCATTTCATTCAAATACTATTTCGTTTGGAATGCAAATTGCAACTTACATTTTGCAATCGACTTTTGTTGATACCATGCATTAATTTAAAGCAAAACATATAAACTTTAAAAAAAAAATTAATTATATATTTTTTTTGGTGCACATATTTGTAAAATTTTAAAATTTTTACTTTTTTCTTTGATTTTCTGACATTTTTAAAATCTCTTAAGGGGATTTTTTAAAAAAATATATGTATATATTTTATTTCAATATATCTATCCAAATTACTTTTTTCAATATTTAAGTGAAATTTTGGTATTAAATAATTAAGAATTTAGATGATTCAACAAGATATCTATTATATTTCAGTTGATTTTGGTTTTATATATATATATATATATATATATATATACTACTGATTTTTTGTATTGTATAAAATGTGCGTGGGTAGAAAAATACTATTTGGTTGATGGTATTTTCTCAGTTTCCATTATTCATGAAAATCTTTGTCTTGAATTTGTATATGTTTTTCTATTCGAATCACTTACTGATTCTATTTCAAAGACGAGTGCGTATCCTTTATTTATGTTTCGTCATGTGAGAGTCCCAAAAATCATCTGATTTTATTTTCAGAATGTAAATCAATTATGGATTTGTGAAAGTTTTGGTATGAACAAACGCTGTAAAATCAATCATCATAAAATATTTCGTTAAGAATAAAATACTAGAAAAGGGTTTACTTTTTAAAGTATTTGTATGGTCAGGATTTTTCTGGGTTGTTTTAAATGAATTGGAAGTTTAAATTTTGATATCTGTGAAGAGGGTTTAATGACAGATAAATCTGTTAAAATTCTCAAGTTATCGAGATGTCATAGTTTGAAGAGTAAGTTTTCAGCTGAGATTTTGTTCTCGTTACTGAATCTGTAGCCAATACGAGATCTGAAGTCAATAGCCCTCGATTTTAAATTAATTCCTACTGTTACATAATAGATAAAATATTTCCAAAAATTCATGAACGTAGTCTCTATGATTTAAATAAATAAGTCAAATTCATTTATGGAGATTAAAAGTTGAAAACTTAATAATTGCAAAATAATTTTTATTTTAATAAAAAATAGAATTCTTTCTTTTATTATTTAAATGAACATTAAAGTCTATATTGCGTTTAACATCTGGAAACAAGTTAGGTGAGCATTACTTGTGTCAAGAATGATACAGGTGACATTATAATCCTTCATTTTTCCGGATGTTCACAAATACTAACATTTCAAACAGATATACAATACATTTATTACTTCTCCAAAATAATTTGTTTCATAAAGATATATTTTTAGTTTTCTTTAAATGTAAATATATATATATATATATATATTCTCGAAAAAATGCTAAATTCTGAATAATAATATGGCTTTGTCGCGACAAGCCTAAACCATTTTATCATATTAAATCAGTTAATAAAAAATTTGATTTGTATCATTGTTTATATTATGTATACAGTAATATTCTTTTTTATAAATTTCTGAAATGAACAGGAAATTCTAATATGGCTCAAGTTAAAACTTATAGAGTTTAAAGAAATTTAGATATAGTTTTAAACAGTTTTTAAAAGAAGGGAACTTGGTATAACATCTTAGGATATATGTTTTGAACGGGAATGTAATATGTGCAGCATTGATTAAATATTCTAAATAAATATAAAAAATGAAATTGATAGATATATTAGTTATTAGTGTCGCTAAGAAACTACATGAGGGCTATTAATGACGTATTTCAATAACATTAATATCAGTTAACTTCGATACTACGCCCACTTAAATGTATTATTCATCGACAGATTTTATGATCATGAACTATCTTTACAAGACAGGACTTTAGTTTTTAAAGGACTTAACATTACGTCTCGACAGATACTATGACGTTCATGAGTGACTTAAAATATAGAAGTATAGAAATTTTTAAACAATGCCTTTTTAAATAGTGCACTGATTAACCCAGTTACAGACACCTGTATAATTAATAATGCCAAAAGTGTAACTGGATTGTGGTATTAACAAATTCATTAAACTAAGTAGTTAACTTTAAAAAAAAAATTCTTTCTCGTATATCTTTTCCCCCTTATAGTTAAATGAACATAGAGTTAATTTTTAAAGTACTGCAAGTAAGTTAGTGAGTTACTTGAAACTAAAATAAATTCAGGTAACGGTAACTGTTATACATTTGGGCGTGGAATCGTAGATAAAACTCGGTTGAACAGCTCATATCGGGCCAAGGTCTAATGTGTCGAAATCATTTTACGTGACCTTGGGCACTGAGGTGCATGGGCAGGTGTTCCGGTTAGGTAATCAGTTAGATGCGAAACCCACAGTACTTAGTTCCCAAGCATACTTGGTACTCGTTTATCGTCCCACTGAAGGTACAGACAGGGTTACCTTGTCCAGCCTGGTAGTTGAGTTCCGGATCTGTGGCGTGGAAGTGCGATACGCCACCACTTGACCACTGGGCTTCATTGAGTTACTTAACGATAAAAATTATTCTACTCCAATGGTTCTCAAACTTGTAATATTTGCGACCTAATATTCGATCATAATTTACCTCGCACTCCCTTCTTCTTCCATACAATAACATTGTATTGAATTTAATAATACTGTAATTTACCGCTAAGGCTACGATACGGCCTTAACCACTTGTGACACCAGCATATATAAACGTCTCGCGGAGCCAAAACATTAATTACCCGGACGTATATGTACGTCTTTCTGAAGTACGACCTTTCTGTGCACGGCTATTCATAAAATTATTCTTAAGGCTCTGGAATACAATGAAAATAACTTGACAAAGTTTGTGAAGGATTTACTTGTTTTAGAGGACTTGCTTTCTTATTCCTTTTCTTTAATTCTCTCCCCTCAATACATTACATACACACATGCTTACGTGGAAAACAGTGAGTTGGGCAGCGAATATACAAAATATCAAGACAAATGTTAATTTCTGTATACAACTTTATATATGACAAGCCCATGGCTTCTATTAATTATTAAAATTGTTCTTAACTTAGTATTGCTGAATTAATTAAAAAATACATTGAGCAGCACTGATATATTTATAAATGTATTATATCCGTGTAAATGTGTATTTATTTCTTATGATGTCAGTAATGTAGTTTGTTCGTTTCCTTCAGTAAGTTAATAATTTTTAAATAATCTTTTTTTTCGACTTTTCAATACACTCACACTCCTCTCGTAGAGTAATCACGCCCCCCTAGGGAGCGCGCTTCACAGTTTGAGAAACGCTGTTCTAATCGATGTTTTCAAATTCTTTTACCACTAGAAGATACATAATGTTTCTCCAATTTTAAAGCCATGGAAAAGTTGAAAAAAATGGTATGTTTATTTTGAAAAAAAAATAATAAATGTTTAAACAACCCTCCCAGTTTCGAATAAAAGATTAAATGTATGTAACATGTTTACAATTTAATACCATTGGACACCTTATTACAAGAACCACTATATTCAACATTAAATGCCATTCCAGTTGTTTAGAAACTATTTAATTTTGAATTGACCATAGGGAATTAAAAGAATTTGAAGTACTAAGTACTAAAAATTAACGTTCTGTCGAATAACAAAGAGTTGTAAGGGAACGGTCAAAATAGTTTGAACAAAAAATGTAATATGGCTCCCTTGGGTCTTCAATGTCTCAGAAATGAGGGATACGATTTAAAGGGAATTTAGAATAAGGTTTATTGAAGCCCTTATATCTATCTATAGTTTTTGCAAAAAATACAATTATTAATTCTGTTTCAAAACTTATATTACTGTATTTATTAAATAATTAACTTATTTCCATATATGTTTTAGTTTCTTTCAGCCATAAATATTAATTACAATTTTATACACATGTGTTGAAAATTGCGAACGTTCATTGGGTGTATTCTTTTTTGACAACAATAACAAATGCAGATATTTAGAGAGCGTTTCTCAATTTGTGGGGCACTTCCACACCTAGGGTTTTGTGATAACTCTATGAGGGGGGGGGTGCGAAATTCTCTACAAGTCGTAAATAAAAGATTAGTAAAAATATATTAATGTATAGAAAGGAAGCAAAACAAAATACATTCTGACATAATAAAAATATAATAAAATACACATTTACAATGATATATATCTATAAATATATCATTACTGCTCAATGTATTTGATAATTTATCAATACTAAGTTAAGAAGAAATTTAATAATTGTTTGTGACTCCCATGGAATTGTCATTTATAAAGTTATATACAACATTTAATACTTATCTTGATAATTTGTACGTTTTATAAGTAAAGTCGCATTGTAGCTTTACTTCAAAAAGTACATTATTGAATTCAAAACATAGTTGTTGAACGGAGGGGGAGCGATGAAAATTATGATGAAAAACTGGGTCACAAATGTTGAAAGTTTAAGAAACACTGATTTAGAAGAATGCTAAAACAATGTTAGACTGAATAGGTTCTGAAACGAGGAGTTTATCTAAGAATTGCAAGCTAAATCAGAAATATAACTGGAACAGAGATAGTAGGCAGACCCTTTTTTTTTAAAAAAAAAAGTTCCGTTTCTAAGAATGTCTATATCTTTCGTCACATACTTCTAAGAATAAAGTTATACATTGCGCAAGATAAATGAATTTATTGCAACTCATATTAATTAACATTTAAATGATTTCAGAACCTGGAAATGGATTTGCTGAAAAAGTAGAATCGATACAAAACATGACAAAGACGAACTTAAAGCAATTATATAGTTAAAAATCAGAGCATCGCAACTGGTACGTTCTGAAACTTTTGTATTCATATTTGATGGTGTTTCTTTTGAAACATAAATCTGAAATTTAAGTGAGGAATTTACGTCTGGAATAAAATTTATTTATACATGTATATAATCTTCTCTTTTCTCACTAAACTCTCTTTAGTACGCGTAGCAAGCCTTACTGTAAAAAAATTGCTGTAAAATATTAATCCAAAAGTACAAAAGTAAGCTCAATAAAACATTATTTTGTCCCACTTCTAACACTGAATATCCCTGCATAAACAAATTATCTATAAAAATGCAATGAATATTACAAAATACATGCGCATTCGTGAGAATAGCAGTTGCCTGTCTTCAGTGTGTGATTTGATGCTAAAACTACTGTAGAAACAAAGGGAAAAGTATTCAAGGTTTCTATAATTATATCGGAAATTACTATAGGTTGGTAGCAATGTTGTGATTTACTCAAACATTTTGTACTGAAATAATCGTCAGTTTGTAATGCCAGAGAGTAGTTCGTAGACATTTCTAATTGCGCAGTGAACACGTGCATGCGACAGCTATAGAAGGGAATAGGTATTTGGTATTTGCAGTTTATTCCATAAATGTTGAATGACCCTGGATATCATTATAACATTAGAGTTGTACAGTGTATATATGCTACATAATATTTATGGCAATCGTGACTTATTTTTCAAAAAAAGAGTTATAGTATTAATACCTTGTGAAATGTTGCAGTTAAGAACATTAATTTTATTTTTAAATTCATTATTTTTGGTTATTATTATTTATTATTGTAAATTATTATTTTAATACTGCAGATTGGCTTCATTTTTTTCTATTTTTATTACAACTGACATGTTTTTTAATTATTTATTAATATATCTGATTGTTATTTTTCTTTTTAATTTCTTTAATAGTTCTGATTATTCATTTCATAATTTGGATAACTCTTTATTTATTATTAAATTTTATTGTTTATGGCAACAATAAATAAAATTGTAATACCTTTGTTTACTTAATATTTCAATTATTTTACTTATTAAATAATTAATGAATAATACTTTCTTTATTTTATACCTCGTTAGTAAATGCATCACTTTCTTTGTAATATATGTAAATAAATAATAAAATATCAGATTGATTTCTATTTGCTTCTTACAAACCTATTTATTAAACTTTTTATTTCAGTTTTCTTAAATGAATTCATGCAATCGAAAATCAAAGCAGAGCAATAATGAGTACTTCTTAACATCTAATAATTGCTTCATTAACTACTGATTTCTGAATTAGAACACATTAAGCACTAGGTACATTAGAAAATTCTTGGAAATTTATACTTTAAGATTATTATTTCTAAAAAGAGTTTATCATATAGACGAATGTATTTGTTACCCAATAATATACTTTCTGAATAGATATGATACAGTAGCAGGAGGATTCTGAATTCACATAGCGGTACAAATGTCAAACCGAATTACCAAGAGAAACTGTCATAAGAGCAGAAGGTTCGAGTTGTTTTGTTTGAGATTTTTTGCAGCAATACATCAATTTGAAAGACTGTCATTCAACATAATTTTGAAAGTTTATTCATTTGCAATTCATAGTTTATTTTAATATAATGACAATAAGAAAACATTTTTATCCTTAGAAAAAATGAAGCATACTTTCAAATATTATTATCTATTATTCACTGCAATATCGTTTAACTTCATTTTTTTTACTCAAGAGTTTTTAAAGCTATTTTAATATTTATTTTCAACAGTAGTTTTTTCTAATATTTTTGTATATATCTGCATGTTTTTCTTTCACTGAACGTATATTTACTGCAAGAAATATACGTAATTTTTTAGAATGCATTAATTTAATACGTTCTAATAGTCTTCTTATTTATGGTTCTAAGAGTAAATCCTTGTTTTTACTGCATTGTTATAAACAATCTATCTAAAAATGTGAAAACTATAGGTATATATACATGCATAAAATATTTGCGTTACAACAGTATTTCGATGTAAAATGTTTAGTGTTTAAAATTTACTAGCAATGGTTTAAAAAATATGCATATATCTCCATAATTATTCAAAAATCAAAGGAAAGCTTCTCTTGAATCGCGTGTGTTGTACGACTGTCGAAGTCACGGAAGATGAAAACGATGAAAGGCAGAATCTTCTTTGTGCCGGAGCCCATTTATCTTTTGTCTTGAAATCTGCCTCTTGTATGGTTTAGGAAAAATACTTCTAGTGATCGATTGATCTTTCTTGAGAAATGTGAGACATGCTGTGCATATTTTTATTCGTTTTAACTAGGTATTCTTGAAATAACTCTGACATTTATCCCATTTATTAGAATTAGTATGTTGTCGGCTGATTTGTTTTGCTTGAAAACTTTGTGCTTGGTACAATTTATATCATTTTATTTTTAATGCATGCGTATTATATCTATCTTGTTTGGTACTACACTCGAGTTGTTTTTTCGTATACTGATGATTTATCAGTTTTGAAGTGGAAATTTAATCTTTTTCTTACGATATTGATATGCCTAGATACGTTCCCAGGAAAGAAATCGCAGTTTCTGAGTCACCATAGTTGCGAATTCTTGGCTGTTTGTTTTTATTGTGTCGTAAGACAGAGTCATGAGGTCATTTAAGACCCATGTACTAGTGTGGGTAATGCGTCTTAAGAATGCTTATGTTCCAAATTCTCGGAGAGAAAGGGGATGTGTCATCTCGTCAATTGACTGTGGTGTAACATTTTAACGTCTACGGTTAAAAACTAATGCCTGACATTCATAAACCATTCGATCAATCACTCTCGTCCTCAAACTGAACAAGTAGTAAGAGAGGATAATTTTAAGTTACATCCCATTATTTTCAGCTAAAACAGTTCATACGAGAAAATATTAAATTTAAAAAATCTGGAGATCTGCTATACAACTATAACTATTTAGTTAGTGCTTACTAAATATACCATAAAATTCAGGTGCAATTTTGCTCGAAGTAATTAGAATCTACGAAATAGATGTTTTGATTCGGGACGAATATAGTTGGGAAGTTATTGTATTTATTGAAAACTCATATATAAGACTAGCATCATAAAACAAAACATACAAAGAAACATCCCGTATAAATACAATACTACAGCGTTTCTCAAACTATGAGGCGCGCCTCCTGAGGGAAACTCAAAGAGGGGGACTCTAGCATATTGAAAAGTCGAAAACAAAAAATTATTTTTAAAATGTATTAATTTTCTGAACGTAAACAAACAAAATACATTCTGACATAAAAAATATTTAAAAAATTACGCATTTACATTGATATAATACACTTATAAATGTATCAGAACCGCATAATGTGTATTTGATTTTTAATTTAAATATAGTAAGTTAAAACAAGGTTTAATAACTACTATTAACTCCATGGGCTTGTTGTATATACAATTATATAAAAAAATAACACTCATCATCTTCACTTGCTTTATAATTAATCCCTTTTTACTGCCTATTAAAAGTTACCCGATTCGCTCTCCAATGCCATCGTTTTCCACGTAACGCACGAATGTAAAGTATGGGGGAGGGCGAAGAGGAATAAATAAGCAAATCATGTGAAACAAGTAAATCCTTCGCAAATACTGTCAAGGTCATTTAAATGCATCCCATTGCCTTCGGAATAATTTTATGGATGTCAGTGCACAGAAAAGATCGTGTTTCTTCGGAAAGACTTATATATACGTCCATGGACATTAATTTTTTGGCAGAGCAAGGCGTTTATAAACGGCGGTGTACTTAAGAGGTAAAACTAGTATTGTAGCCTTAGCGTAAAAGTACAGTATTATTGAATTCAATACATTGTTATTGTATGGAGGGAGGGTGCGAGGAAAATTATGATTGAATATTGGTTCATAAGTATTGGAAGTTTTATTAGCACTAAAATACTATATATCTTTTTCAAATGTTTAATCGTGTCTGTGGTAATGACCTACCATTAGACTTCTAATCGTATATAAAAAATATTCATTAGTCAAAATTGAGTTTTATTTTGAAATATATTAGAATTCATGTAATGAAGATTATTTGATGCCCCAGGATGATATGTGGTTCATAATGAACATATTAGTATACTTCAGACATAAAACGCTTTGAGAATTCTTTATTTTTATATTACATATAAAAATAACTTAAGTGATACAGGACAGTAGAGGCACACATCACCGATTAGTAATATTAGTAGCATTTTAAGAAACACAATTCACTAAATTGTTTAAAATGCACATGGTGCGAAATGCAGAGTCCCTTTTCAGAAGAAATTAAAAAAGTTTGGCAGTTATAGAGACTGCCGATAGAAGTGAACACTTAGAACTTTTAGTATTAAAATTTGAAATTTCATAATGTTTGAATTAAAATTATCAACTTCGATCTGGTTTTCACATCTATTGACACTCCATACAACAACTGAATGCATGTTTATATGGTTTTTTATTATTCAAATATATTACGGGCTGTACAAGATCATGACAAAATATAAATACAATTCAAATGAAATAACAATTAATATACAATCATATTATTTATGGGTAGTATTTGTATTTACTTAAATTTCAATGTACTTGATTTTTAACATTATTTTATTTGTTTGCATCATTGGCATCATTAATTTCAACAATACTTAGACTTTTTGTACTTTCAATTATTTCATTTTGTTCTCTAAAAAAGATACTATAGGCTTATGGTAACTAAAGTAAGAAAGGGAAATGTTTGATTCAAATTTATCTAAGTATCGCGTAAAAACCGCATCGATCGTCGTTTTATATTTTGTAGTACTGAGTTTTCGATCATTAGACATATTTAAATTAAGTGTTTCATTTAGAAATTCAATTAGTGGTAGATTTTTATCATCTGCCTAGTTAATATTGAAGTCTTCACTTAAAATCATCGGTACATTATATTTTTCGCCAAATCCTTTTTCGAGTATATTTCAGAACCTTTTGTATAAATCAAATTTTCGAATATAAAAATTGCTGTATCTGTCTCAGATTTTCGAGGCGAAATATAAAAGGCAACTATTAATATGTATTGCCCATTCTCGGAATCGCAACGAGCAACGCATATTTCGCCTATATCAGAAGCATTAAAACCAATGCTTCTAGTGAATTTAGTATGTATGTCCATATGTGAAGTAATGAAGTGTGACGTATCTTGAGTATTGTGATAAATAGCTACACCTGCTGCTGGAACTTCGGGTCTTTTATAACTTACAACAAAGTTGAAATTCGAAATATCAAGTGGTTCTTTGTTTTCATACGAATTTCTGACAAAAGCAGAACATTTGACTTTTTTACAATAGCATCATTTTTTATGTCAGCTGCATGCGCATTCAAACTTTGGCAATTGAATGAAAATATCGATAATCCTTTCCTGCTGGAGATCAATTCTAGAAAACTTTTGGTGACCGTCTGTAGTGTATTGTTTTGTAACCTTTTCAATTCTAACGTTAGATCCTCTCGATGACTTGTATCCCTCAGGGGGCTCACCTTCTTTAGGTGAGTACGGGTGTCACAATCCCGAGGTGCCCTAGTGATCTTTTCCTTTTCCCACGGGGTTTACTGTCTTTGGTAGACACGGGCTTCACGAACCCGGGCACCCTAGTGATCCTTCTCTATTTTCGACCCTCTTTCTTGTCATTCAATTCATTCTTTCTTTCTCTTCCCGTCTATACCACAGATATTAAAACAAATGTTTGGCGCAGTTAAGCCGAAATCGGCTCTTGCGCCAATAAACCCCCAAATCACTCACTCGATGACTTGTTGATCTTTTATGATGTTTATTTGCATTCTAACCATATTTTAAACTTCAAATCATTAATCTTGAACTATTATTTGATTTTATAAAATTTTTAATTTCAAAATCTACGATAAAAATATGATTGAACAACTAGAAGTCTGTTTTACCACGTTAGTAAGAAAACGTCTAAGCCACTGTGAAATGCTAATCCGGATTGAGTGATGGACTGCAGAGGTTAAATGTTAGAAAATAAATGCAAAATTTAAAAACTCCAGAATAAATACGAATATTTAAAATAATTTTAAATATAAAATTTTCAAACGCCAAAATAAATACGAGTCTTTAAAATAATTTTTTGTTGTTTATTTTTTATCTTAAAAATATTAGTATATTTATTTAGTACTCACACTATTGCACTGCACAACGATTCTCCAATTAAACGATTCAAATAATAATCAAACAAAAATACTATTTCAACAATGCACAGTATATACACATTGAAGTTTTCACTAAATAGATTCATTTTCCCTTATAAGATATACACACCACTATACATCAACTGTATAGCTATAGATATACTGCTATAAGCATGTCGGTGACGCGAAAGTACAAGATTTCACCCATCCAAAAAGTGTCTAAGGCGAACAGCACACTGCGCGTGCCCCAGTCAGAGCATGTCAGTGACGCGAACCCATAAGATTTTCCCCTACCAAAAAGTGCCCAACGCCGCTAAAGAAGTTTTCACTTAAAAAAAATTATGTATTTCCATTTTTTGTTATCTATTTCTGAATTGCAACTGTTAAACGTTAGAACTCGAAATTGTTTTTAAATGTTCCCTAATATGCTCGGGTATAATATATTGTATAATGAAAATTTTGCAAAATCCTCTTTTCTTGTTTGCTTTTTTAAAATTAAATCTTCAATTAAGTTAGTAATTGATATAAAATTTTAAATTTTAATGAAATTGCAGTTCATTTAACGTAATAAATAGTATTTTTTTTAAACGCAAGTTATTTTGCACTACCGTAACATCTGGTGTATAAACGCGCAATCTTAATTCATAAAATAAGATAGAAATTTACGGGTGAGTGTTTACGCCGGAGTATAAAAGTGAGAGATTTAAAGGTAAAAATAAAAGATTAGCATAGTGAACACGCACACACATACACACACATATATATATATATATATATATATATAATATATATATATATTATATATATATATTTTTTTTTTTTTTTTTTTTTTTTTTTTTTATATATTATATATATATATATATATATATTGTTACGTAGATCGGGGTTCGAGGATTTTATGCAAAATCAGACGTAAACAACAAGACAGTTCTTTAAGAGCGATGATTATTTATTGTCGGAAATCAATCCTTGAAATACAGGATTCAACAGCAAAATTCGCAGAATAAATAACCGAAGGATTTCACACCTTCAACAGCACTCAGACACAATAACCAGTGTCTAAAATACACGTATGTAAATGACTATTCACAAGCACAGCCGAGCTGATCAAGTTCAAGGCAAGTCTACTAATCGCTAATCAAAACAATGATCACTACTCGCTGGTTGAAATCAGACTCGCTACTCGCTGGCTGAAACCAGACTAACTGCTGCGGCGAGTATCGCTCTATTTCTAGCCGGGACCGAAAGTTCCGGAAAGATGCACTCGCGTCATAGATCGTGAAATTAGTGGATTTCTCTACTAATTTCTAGAAGAATCCAGAGGGTCCCGAACTCATCAATATGGTCGCCAAAGTCGCCAACATGGTCGCCAAAAATGATGCCAACTTGGCTATATCGCCAATATTTCGCCAAGTTCCCAATGAATCGCCATTATAATGTAAGGGACGGCGTTGCTTGTGAATACTACAATTTTAGCATGAAATAAATATAGCATAGAGTAATATAAAGACATTGCATATCCAAATACAAATTTTTTATAGTATTTTATACAAAATTCGTAACAATATATATAGGAATACTGCTTAGTTAAAAGAAATGACATTCCTTACGAACTTAAATGGTTGTGGTTGTAAAAGAATGCTACTTTTTATTCTAAAGCATGAAAAAATACCTCGAATAACTGGCTTCAAAACATAAGAGTTCATTGTTCACGTACATTTCACATACCTTTGAAAAAAAGGGGGGAGGAGGTTCGAATATGCCTAAAAATTTAAAATTGCATCTTAAAAGCATAGGTGCGCGTTTAAGCTGGATTTTATGGTAAATAAAAAAACTCGTTCACTGATACAGTTATTTTAATGCATATTGATAAGTCGGATAATGTAGCTAGGTTTGGTTGGTTTTTGAAGTAGCATTCTTTCATTTTTTGAGGTGCAAGATTGATTTTGGGTTTAACAACCACTCGTATATTAAAATATCATCCATAGTTGATTTATAACATTTGTTTAAAAAATGGGATAATCTACATTTATACAGTTTTAGTATATTCCTTAAAAATTTATTCATTTTATAATGCTGATTCAAAATGTATGTTTAAAATATAATGAAAATAAGCTTATTTATTTTAATAACTGGTATAGTTTGAAAAAATAAATCTGTTCCGTACTGGTTTCTTTTTCACATTCATTTTTGTAAAACAACTTTCTGAGTAAAATTTTAGCTGACTTCATGTTATAAACTGGAACAGTTCTTACTGATAATGATTAAAATACATTCTGATTTAGTTTTTGTTAATATATTTTTTACTTCAAAACCTTTCACAAACTTCTTCGGTAATGCAAGCTTGTGAATATTATTAATACAGTAATGCAGTGCTTCTCAAACTTTCAATGTTTGCGACCCAATGTTAAATCATAATTTTCAACGCACCCCCCTTTCTAACAATAACAATGTATTGAATTCAATACTACTTTGACGTTAAAGATACAATACGACTTTAAACTCTTATTTGCTCCAGGACCATATAAACAGCTCTTTCACTTAAAGCGTCCACTGCCTTGGACGTATATATACGTCTTTCCGAAGCACGATCTTTTCTGAGCACAGCAATCCATAAAATTATTTCGAAGGCTTTGAAATACAATAAAAGGACCTTGACAGTGTTTGTGAAGGATTGACTTATTTCAGGGGATTTCCTTATTTATTCCTACCCCCCCCCTCCCCAATACATCATATACTCGTGTCTACGTGGAAAATGATGGCTGGTATTGGGAGCAAATCAGCAAATCGCATAACTTCTTATCTGCAGTTAAGGGATAAATTATAAACCGTACAAATGATTAAGGTAAATGTTAATTTTTGTATATAATTTTAAATACGACAAGTCCTTGAGGTCACTGGTAATTATTAATCATGTTATAATAGTATTGTTAAATTAATTATGAAATACATTGCGTGCAGTACCGATGTATTTATAAGTTTATTATATCGGAGTAAATGTGTGTAGTATTTTTTATTATATGTCAAAATGTATTCGGTTTGTTTACTTTCAATAAATTAACAATTTTTTTAAAGAATCTTTTGTTTACGATTTTTCAATATGCTTGCGCCCCCCTCTTAGAGTTATTACGCCCCCTAGGGGGGCGTGCCCCACAGTTTGAGAAATGCTGCATTAATGTTCCACACTAAAATCAGCGATATCTAATACTACTTTTTTAAGATAATGAATTAATATCACATAGATAATCACACTTCTTTCATAACTTGTGTCCATAATAATACAATTTTTCACTTATCATAACTTTCAATGAATTGGATTAGAATATAGTTCATTTAACCCCACATATATATTTAAAAAAAATAATTGCATTATCTGAAAAATAATGGGAGAAGAAACTTTTGGATAAGTCAGCAAATGATTAATTTTTGTAAAAAAAAATATACATATAAATTATACAGCAAATCAATCTTCGTAAAAAAACGGCACTGGAATGTAAAGAACTGACTCTGCATAGCAAGCAACAGAAAATGAAATTACAGCACGCATCGCTGAAATCCTCCTGATTAAATTTCATTTCATTTCGGTTTCACCCATTTAAAAAAGGGATTCTTCTTTTGAGCCACTTCTATAACAACAATGCTTTTTTTCAGCCCACTGAAACCAGTTGCGTAGGCTTATTCGATGGTAAAACGAAAAACCAATTTTTAGAGGAATTTTAATTTATTTTTTTCGCTCATTCGACGCCGGTCCGCGTTCAGAGGTAAGTTTTAATTACCATTTAGTAAATTTTTTGCTTTTTTCTGAATCTAGTCAAGATGGCTGGGAATTTTAATCACACGAGATCCTTTCCTTCTTTATTTTGGACTTGAAACTCGGCGCTATAATTAACACCATGTACTTTGAAAATTTGTCTTCGGCTTTTTTATAAGGATCACTAACATATTTTTTGCGCGCACACACACACATTATCTTAAGGTACGAATAATGAATTCTTAAAGACCTTGTTTGATCTATAATACACACTTCGCCATTTATGGTCTCCTGCGTAATTACCATTTTTAACGAAGATAATCTTTGTTTCGAGTATCTTTTAAACCAACTAAGGGGATATTGTTTTAACTAAGAATAATTGATATCTCATTATTTTTAAGTAACTGTTTTCAACAATCTTGAATTTAATTTCAAAAATATGTTACAACAAATTGTTGGAGGTATATTTAACTTATTATTCACACCTTAAAGAAACATCATGCAACATTTAAGCAATATTTTTTGATGCATTATATTTGTTAACAAGCATTACGTATAATTCAAAAGATAACTCAATAAAACCACATCTTTAAGAAATTTTTGAGGGCTGTGATCTAACACTTTAATTTCGAAATCAGAATTGGAGAATTTTATTTTTGTCACTAAATATAATCTTTGCTACCACCAATATAGTATCCACATAATAGAAACATTGCTGGATCGCACATGTGTAATTAGAATAAGAAAAATAATTTCGTTCATTTGAAATACCAAACACATTGTCTAGTGGTTTAATAAAATTTGATTTTGCATTTCTGAGCTTTATCACCAAATTATTTCTTCATTTTCTTAAATGATCACATACATCATTAAGTACAAATGTTTTAAACACAGCAATTATTATGAGTAAAAAAATCTTATCTAATGAAAAAAATATTAAAATAAGTTTCAGAATCAATTTTCTAATTAGGGAAATAAAACAAAATGATTTTAAAAGTTTTTAGATTGAATAAATATTTACAATTGCGTGCTGTTATATGGTTAAGAAGAGCACTTTTTTAACCTTTAATTCAATACAATACATAAAAGCCTAGATCAATAATTTTAATTCGAATATACTTTATGTAATTTAACTTTTCTTCTCTTTTTATTCTTTCTGAGATCAATGATTTTATTACTCTTTTTCATATTTTGCGAAAAGTATCATTCAGCAATGCAATACCGAAACATATCATAAGACCAGTATATTCATAAGTTTTATAGTTCTTTCAGATGCTTAGAATACGAAAGTCTTCCCTTCTCTGCAGCTTATTAATTTGCAGTGTAAATAGTAACAAATGAATATTAAAATACTAACCCAAACTTAGATTAGTTAATCCCTATTCAAAATTACATTAAAAATTAGGTTATAACGAAGGAATAAGAGAAATATTAATAAATGATGAGAGATTATGCTTAGTAGAAATTAATTTTTTACTTACATGAAAATGTTTTTCATTTCGAACGAACCACTGGATTTCGGAAACCCACAATAATTTAACAAAGCTCTTCGAAATCCATGTAATAAGCGTTATGCTTGTTATAATTCAATATACAGTAGAACGTCGTTTACCCAATTCAATTGGGACCAGACACCGCTCCGATTCGCGATTGTTCGGATAATCGAAAACCGAATGCGATTCATGTAGTATATGAAACTGGACACTATACGAATTTTGAAAATCATCACATGCGGGAAACGTGCTTGAAGAAAAAGCAACATAGGTGCAAAATGTCGCAATTTTACCTTTATTGTGGAAAATAATCACTTATTTTTCGCTGTACGATTGTGCACTCTCGTTTATTCGCTGCAAGGTCTCTGATTCTCTTGAGCAGGAGTAGTTGAGTAGGACAGCACTCTGAGTATTGTTCGTACCACTCCATAGCTGTCTCTAACGCAGAAAAAAACGTCAGTGTTTGATGGACCCTTACTACTTTCGTTGCTGTGGTTGTTGCCCTCGTCTTCATCCATTTCATCGTCGACAGGGTTGGATTCTTCTTGCACGGAACTCACTATCTCGTGATCATTTTGCATTTGAAATCCACAGTCTTCTGCATCGCATGCACTCCAGATTTCCATATCGACAAAACTCAACAAAACTGCACATATATATCCCCTCACTTGGAAACAAACTGACCTAATATTCCGCACAAATGTTTCCCAAATCATACAGCTGAAATTTCTCAAATATCCCTCACCTTTGGTTTTCCCATCACATTTGGCCTCACGCGAATAAACTGTTGAGCATTGCACCGTTCGAAACCGTGTCCGGACTTTGGTCCGGATATATGACGCTCTTGATAATAAAAGCTCGGATAAACGACGTTCTACTGTAAACATAATTTAGAGTTTTAATTCTTATAATTTTATTTTTTTAAAGAATGTGTTGATAATATTATTTGTCAATGTATTTATTTTAATTACATTGCTAATTTTTATCACTAAGTGAATGCATACGCAGATTTGTTAACATTTACATAACATTAATAATTATTCCTAAGAAGTTTATACAACCACATTAAAAATTATAAGTATTACACGTATATAAAAAACATTTTCCCCTGTTCACTGTGAAAAAGTAGATAAAGACGGTAGTTTTTTTTATACTTTGATATTATTTCATTTCTCTTATCATTCATAATAATCGAATAATTATGTACATAATATGAAAAAAAAAATCAAAAGTACATGTATGTAATGTATGATTTTCAAAGTTCCATAAAAAAGATGAACGTATTATTTTATAAAATATATTTCATAAATTTTGAAACATTCCCGAAAGCCTAGCTTCTGACTCACAGCTTATATTGTCAGAAAGCAATGCATCACATGCCGCTTAGCCCTCAAATAAGTTACAGCTATAGTACGCTTTACATTAAATTACAAGATACATATGAACCTCAATATTGCCAGAAATATATAGATTACTCACTGATAATTAAAAAAATAGTATCAACTGTAAAGTTGATATTAATAAAAAAATGTGTAAATATTAGCAAAATGTAGAAAATTATTGAATTTTGAAATAGCTAAAATAGGTAACATATGTGCATTTCTTAGAAGTAATCAATCCAATTCTGGTAAAGTGCCTTCAAGGCAAAAAAAAAATTAAAAATAAAACAATTAAAACATTTTAACTATAATTGACTACTAATTTAAATTTCAAAATACTAATTCTTGATTAAATGCAATAGCCAGAGTTACTGACATAATTAAAATGCTGAGTTTCTGATTAATCTGCAATGCAATTAAAACTAAACTTTTCCCTTTTTTCATATTATTAATTTCTTATAATTTATGTAACGTGTTAAAATATCACTAGCTGAATGGATATTAATAATGATTTTGATAGAAATTGCATTTTAAAATGAAACTATTATAATTATTATTTACAATATATACATATATATACATACATAATCAGCATTATTAATCATTTTAACATTATCCCTTCTTCCTGATGTAGTATTTTATCCATACATATATTATTTAACTTCTTACATTTTTCAAATATATACCGTAAAAGATACGGTTAAGAATCCTAGCGCTATTCTTTGCTTAATTACCATCGATCCAAAAATGGCGGATTTCACACTGACTCGTCATTTCATTATGAAGTTAATGAATTCACTAGCGGTTCGATAGTATGGCATTTAATTACTCATGTAAATGTGCTGTCAGTGAGGCTTGTAAGGTGAAAGTTAACATCGTGTTTGTTGGAAGTTTCTTTTGCAGTGTGTAGAACTTTTTTAATGATGTCTACAACCTATGGCATCCAATAATGCTACCTCTTCTCTAAATTTTTGCTAAATTTTTCCTTCTTTGAAGAATTTTATGGTGAGGAGTAAGGGTAGATAAGTATTGCATTTCTAATTATACAAGCTTCTGATCAGTGAAGATACTAGTTGCCTGTTAAATTAATTAGCTTAAAATATGCACGTGTATCTGGGTTTTATCTTAAGAAGCTGTGTTGTCGTTATTTTCTTTTTGATTCTCTTATTTTTATGTATATTTCAATATTTTCTCTTCAAGAATAAATTACTTTGTTCTGAAAGTATACACAAAACTGATTTTTATCCAATAAGAATATATTATTACAAAATACCAATATTCAAACAAATTATTTCAAATCACTTTATATAAAACCTGTAAAACCAATATTTTTTTTAAGAAAAATTATATTTAAATCTTAATTTTTAGATGTTTTTTAACCCCTTAACGCATTTGAAAGTATCTGACTTGGGTGAAATTTACCGGAAAATTTGTATATACCTGCGTCTGACACTGGCGATCTTGCATTTTGCATTATTTCATTTCCAAATCTCGTTTTCGATCTAAATATAGATTGACTAGATTACAACTAAATATATTCACTATCGATGGTACCATCATGCAGAATATTTCTTCAGTAAACCAAGTGGTGTATTTGGATGATTTGCTATAAATTCCTTTTAAAACGGTTGAGACGGTTTTTGAACGGTTCTATTAAACGGTAAAATATATCAACTTTTATTCCATTAAATATCATAAAGTCATAAACAATTAACTCTAAATTAGTTTTTAATAAAAGTTTTTGTAACTTTTCTACAAAAGGTTATCTCTTAATAAGTGACTCTGACAATTTTGAAAATGATTCATGGTATAAAACCAAACTCAATTTTTAGCCATTCTTATGCATGTGTATATGATATAATTTGGTATAATTTTATTTTAATATTTAAAAATTCAAAATAAAGATGAAATGAAATCGTTTGCACAGTGTATAACATTTTTTTATAACTTTTCCCCACACACAACTGAATTTGCAAAAAATAACTTGAACCATATTTATCCAATAATTTTCTGTCAAAACAGAAAAGAAACACAATAATTTTTCACCAGTGTTTTCGAAAAAATCCCGTGCCTAAGTGGATTAACTATATTACCATTATTATTATTAGTATAGTTACATTGCATTGCATTTCAATGAAACTTTCCATTGTTTCTTTAATTATTTAAAACATACAAAATGCTCTTTGTTTTTCGATATTTTCATTTCCTTAATTTCTTAAAAATATTCTGGACTTAAACTCTTCATGAGATAAAAGTGGGAAAAATAAATAATGTAAATATCTTGAAAGGAAACAATTATGCTAATTAAACAATTCTTTCAAAATATAACTTAATCGTATTTTTAGTGAGATAAATTATATATTAATTTAACTATTACATAGGAAAGAAATGTTCGATAAAGTTTGACAGTGTAGTTTGAAAAAATATTTCTCTCTCTATATATATATATGTATATACATATAGAAGTATTTTTTAAAAAAAACATGTTCAATCCCACACTTTTATATAAATTATTTTATAAATAAGAGCTGTCCTAAGTCAGCAATTTTCAGAAAACTGTAGCATCCACAATTATATTTTATATAAATTATATTACTTTTTATAATTTCTTATATATATATATCATTTCTAAAATTTTATGTCTGGCTTATCATACTATCTATTTTTTTTAGTTTTGTTATTATTGATTATTCATCTGTCTTTAGTAGAGAATTTTGACTATATATATATAAAGAGAGAGAGAATATATATATTAATATAAGTGGATAAGTATATAGATGAGTATTGATATAATATTCGTGTGATTTATAAAAACATCACAATTATTTCCTTTCATACATTATTTCCCGATTCTTTGTAACGACTTAAATAAAGTAGATTATAATCGAGAATCTATTCAATGTGATGTGTTTATTCATTTAATCAAAAGACATTCGACAACAAGGAAACTGCTTTTTAATTTAATTTCCCCACGGTCGAGACTTTTGTAAGTTAATCTTCTCTCGATGCCTTGAACATGATACAAGAAGGAATTGCTCTTCGTAACAATGTTATTCTAACAACTGAATTACAGCGCAGATAAATAATATTTTATTAAACCTATGTTACGTTCTGTAAGTACAGATTATTACTTTTAAAATCCTCAATTCAAGATGAAGTTGAATTGTCTTCATATTATTTTCGTAAAAGATATTGAAAATGTATCATTTGCTTGAAGTCTGAGGAAATCTGTTTATATTATTTACGTATTTTGTTTTTCATTTTCTAAGAAGTGTGACTTGCTCTAATTAAATTGTCTGCTGCTTCATTCTTTTTAGAAGAGTAAGGAATTTATCCTAATGTTTCCTTTTCTGTTTCCCTTTAATTAAAATATATCTCCCAGAAACCATTTGCCTTGTCGTACTTGAATTTGGAAAGTAAAACTATGCATTTATTTTACCGGGAGTTGTTTTGAATTTATTTCTTTTTGCATTTATAACTATTTTTCTAGAATTGATGTATGTAATTAGCAAATATTTACATCAACTATCTTAATTTTGTGATTTGGTCACATCACTGGTTCACTTATCAGAAGTTATTCGCTTAGCTTGAATGCATTATGAACTGTTAAAACCACCTGAATGCTGTGGTATCTGAGTAACCATGGTAGCGATCGCCAAGACTGTCTAGAGTATTCAAAACTTTGATTTTAACTTCATCAAACATGCCATGCATATTGCCTCGTTGGCAAAAATCATGTGACTATTATCAAATTACTATTGAAATTCTTTGTTTTTAATGGCATTTTCAGGTAATCTTTAAATTTAATTTTCCTTGATATTCATGCATGAAGCTCTCTGTTGTGATTTTAAACTAACTGTGATCTTAAAACTACTGCGCATGTGGTTTTTTTTTCTTAATTTAGTATTAATAATTTTTTAATATTAAAGAAAAAACGAGGTTTGTGTTGAAAATTTTCATCATTTGTGAATTATTTCGCATTCTCTACCAATTTTTTATCAAAAGTTGTCAATGCATTTCAGTTGAAATATTGGCTGCACACCTTGCAAAGTTTATACCTATCACGGTTCAAATCCTTGATAATGACGTAGCATTACCAGGCATGTTGACTGTGGTTAGGAAAATTTAAATCAGGCCGAGAGAGTGTAAAATATTTATAAAAAATCGAATTGCTTTTGAATGTGGCACTTCACTTTCAAATGTGACAAATATGATTTACATTAAAAAAATATGTCTATGCTAAACATAAATGAATTCAATTTCATTTTATAAATAAGTTTCTTCGCATTTCAAAAATAGAGATGAAATTCAACGATAAATTCCGTGAAGGGAATGCTAATTTAAAAGGTTGGTTTGTAAATGCTTAGAATTTCAGTTTTGAAGATTGAGGATAAAATATTGTACTGAAACTGCTTCCTTATTTACATTTAATGTATCTTTCTTTTACTTTAATTCACTTCTTTCGCTTATGGTTCTTTGAATTTAAAGTGAACTGAAACATGCATGGTGGCATCGAATCATTGAATAAATGTTTTAATTCCTTAGAGAATGTTTATAAAATTGGATAGCGGAAATTTAAACAGTAACTTCTACGAAATCATTTATTTTACGTTTTTATTAATAATAATTGTAGAATGGCTGAGTTAAAATAATTTTATCACCTTAACTCAGTGATCCTCAAACTTTCAGTACTTGTGACCTGGTTTTCAATTATATATATAATTTTCATCACATCCCTTCTATACAATACCAATGCATTAAATTCAGTAGTAACGTATCTGACGCTAAAGCTACAATACGATTTTAATTATAAACCGTTTATAAGTTATCAATATAAGTATTAAATTTTGTACATAATTTTATACATGACAAGTTCATGGGAATCACTAGTAAATATTAATCTTGTAGTAGGTTAATTTAATATTGATAATGTGATTATATTAAATACATTAAGCAATACTGATGCATTTATAAGTATATCATTGTAAATGTGTATTTTACTTTTATTATGTCAGAATTATTTTGCTTCTTTTCAGTTAGTTTGTAATTTTTTTTAAATATTTTAATTTTGATTTTTCTATATACTCGCGTTCCCCTTGTAAGTCTATCAAGCCCCCACCAGGGATTGCGCCCCACAGTTTGAGAAACGCTATCTTAAAGCTGCTTGGGGCGTTTTGCGATGGACTTCTACACCACACTAACGTGAAGACTTTCAATCTCCACATATTAACAAACATCCTTCTATGACTCCAGAGACTTTTCTTCTCATAGATTTTTTTTGGCACCAGTAGTCAAACCAATGGCTCAATGAAAACGATGCGAAACTCGAGAGCTCGGCCATCTTAAAGTCCGATGTTAATAAACTATCATTCAAAACTCATTAAAATATCGGTTCTGATCATTTCTAATACTTTGCCACTTAAAATTCTATGTAATTCTGATGAAAATAAATTTAATCAAAATTTAATGAAATAGAAATCCAAATTTATATAATTAGTATGAAGTTACAATTGGAATCTTCTTAGCAATTCTATTAAGTTCACCCCCCCCCCCCTTCAAAAAAGTTATAAAATGCTAGAACTGACAATTTTATCCCATCCATATCCTGAAGCTCTCTTATTACATTTCATTCTCATTTAATATATATTAATATAAACCCCATAATAAGATTTTTTTTTTGCAATACATATTAAAAGATCGTGAGAGGAATCTTAATTAAAATCTTTCGAAACCTTATTAAATGTTTTATTTTTTTTTTCCTTCTTCATAGTGCAGCACATTTCTAGAAATTCTACTTCATTTCGAGAGAAAACTGTTTATTTATTTTCAACTGCCAAAAGTAATACACAAAACAAACTCACGGAAGCAAAACGCAGCAACATCTTTTAATTAATTTCGTTCGAAACAAGTATTAAAAGGAGACAAGCTGCTCCTCTGTGAACACGGAGTGAAAATTCGAAAAAAAATATATAAATGCATAAAAATAGAAACCCCATTCCAATAACTCTTCATTATTTCGAGATCTTAAAACACAAATGAAGAAAGTATATTCTTTATTTATTCATCGAAACGGCTCTGAGGGCTAGGAAAATAATCTCTCAGAGTAATTAAACTAATTCGATGTCTCAATAAAAATGGTGTGATAACACGTCTTTTCCCTCGAATAACGACCTTCTCTGAAGAAATGATCACGAAATGGAGGATTATACTTTGTCGCCTTGCAATGAGATGCGCCGGCTGTGTTAAAAAGCAAAAACCCAAACATCAATGAGGAAAAGCTCATTTTTACACCCTTGAGGTAATTACCGAGTCTAACTTAAGTATTATTTGTTCGGTTATATTTCAGACTCATTTTTCGTTTCTGTGTTTTCAAAAGACGAAATTTTAAGTTTCAATTATTTTGAAATACACATTTTGTGAATAAGATGGTGGTTCAATGGTTAATCCAAATGGTGACGTTTTCGACGTATTTATTTTGAAATAACAAATGTGAAATGTTTTCTTTACATAAAAATTTATTTTGACTGGATGTAAGTTTTATTGGGATGGAACGAAACCAATTTAAGTTTTTCAGTGTAACATTTTTCGATACTAAAGATAAGTTTTAACATCAATTAAATATCTTCCATTCTGTTTATTTACTGTTTGCCATTTTTCTGGCAACAACATAATTCGGAGTCAATAGTGTTCTGGTCCTTATCAGCAAAAAACTCAACAAAGTGTGATTTGCGAGCATCGTTGCTTGTGAAATTTTTATTTTGTTTAAAAAGTTTTTTAATATTCACCTTAAAATGTAATTTGATGGTGGAAGTTCGGGGCTATATGGTGGTTGCTACATCACTTCCCAACAAAAGTATAATAATATCGCATGCCTTGCTAAAGATTATGTTAAAGATGAATCCGATTTGAAACATGATCTTTTTCAATTAATGCTATTGTAGACGATTTATTCTTCAGCCCCCACAATGCACCACCCAGTTATCATTTATATCGAAATTTACGAAACTTTTTAAAATGTAAAATTTCAGTAATAACGAGGACCTCAAATAGTACTAGGTTATGTTTTTTTGCTCATAAGGACCAGGAGTTGATAGAAAAATGGCAGTAGGTAATCAAGCAGAATGATATATTTGACTGATATTAAAAAGTATTTTTAGTATAGAAAATTTTTACACTAAAAATCGAAATTACTTCTTTCTAATTCAAAACTATGCTAAAAATAATTTTCTTTTACAAAACTCAAATATTTTAAAATCTAATTTTTTTTTTTGAAACATCCTATTGCATTTAAGATTCCATAAGTATTTAACACTATTTTGCATTTAGTTCTTATGATTTATTTTCTCTCTCTTAGAGCTTCTTTTCTTTTAACTAGAATGTTGATAAAAGTTAGAGATGTTTTATGCAGACTAAATATTTCTCAAAATTCGATAAATCAATTAAGACTTTGAGTGACATATTTATATATTTTAAATAAATCTTAGTCTCAAGAGAAATCACTATTAAATTACGAATAATTCCTTAATTGTACTTTTAAGGTGGCGCAAGTAAAGAAAAATATATCAATGGTAACCGTATTTGAAGTCATATAGTAATATATAGATAATTTAATTACTTTTTTTTGCATTTTGATGACACATAGGAAAAAATAGTTTAATTATTATACAAATATATTTTTTAATGTTCGAGAAAGTGCCACGCGAAAACATTCAAAATCCTTGCAAAGTTAGTATTTCTAAGAATGGTTTTGTATAAAATGGGATTTAAAAATCTACGTTTCGTTTATCTCTACTATATAGAAGCGAGATCTTAAATCGAAAACTCCTTTCAGACCCTTAATCGAATCCTCTTACGGTATGACTGCCTCGCCACTTAAAGCGAAAACAAATCGAAAAATCTGTATCCACACGTATCTACGAGCATTTTTCGAATATCAAGATGTGTGCGCATCATTTCTCGGATAAAATAAGAAGAAAACGGGGTGGAGGGAAAAGATTCTGAATTGGAAGAGAATGTATGTTCTTTTGTATCAGAATGTGCTTATGTTCTCAATGCATTCGTCATTTTCTATTATTCGGGGTAGTGCTGCCATTTATTTTTCTTACGCTATATTTCCTTCTCGGTCACACGCTTGAACTTCTCGGAATGTATTCTTTTCATGTCTCTTTTTGGAACATGTGTCCAATGCTTGTTTTTTATCCCATGCGTATTGTTATATGCGCTTTGGAATACTTTTTTTCTCGATATCATATAGGACAGTCTGAATTGGACAAGATTTACACGCTTAATCAACCAAATATGACGTCGCTGACCTTGTACGCCATTATTCACGAGAACATGGCTTTCAGTCAAATACAAAACAAATCCAGAAAATAGTTTTTATTTCTCTTTTGGACACGGTAATAGTTTAGTCAGATTATTTTAGTTCACCGGTATTAATTGAATTGGATATTAGTTTATAGCGTAGCATTTTATGTTAAACATTTCTATAAATTGCTTGATATTTAGTCTATTTTCTTCGAGTATAGTATTTGTATATCAATTAAATCGATTGAATTTTAATGCCCAGTTTGTCAACTCTTTGTTTAAAACTTTCAAGGGAACTACTGTGTTAACACGAAGAAATCATCGAGAAGAGTAATTATTCTTGAAAATACTTCATTATTTTATCCGAAGATGCTTAAGGTATCCGACTGGTTGCGACAACTTATTTTTCAAAAAAAGGAGATATGAGGATTTTTTTGTTATTTTTAGATTTGTTTAGTGCATTTTAAGAAAAATGTGCTAAAATTAAGAAGAGAAAAATAAATTATTATTACTAAAATGGGAAAAAATAGGTAAAAATTGACAAAAAATAGCATAAACGCGGCCCATTCTGCACCAAAGGTTTATAAACAAATTTTCAATTTTTTCAATATAATGTGTTGCTATATTATTCAATTTTGAAATGACCTTCAGGATAAGAGATATTTTCTTCTTTACAAAATATAGAGCACTTTTTTTTAACTCGGTTACTATATGAAAATGCTTAAAAATACAGTGATTATATTCACATAAGGGACTGTAAATTTTGTAATAAAACAGTGATTGATAAATCTGAAAGTTAAAACAATTCTACTATTATACAGAACTTACAGAAAAAATTTCAGTTAATTATGTTCAAAACTTTTTGAGCAATCGCTGTCCCCGTTTGATTATTTTCAAAAAATCACATTTCGAGTAAAACGCGTTTTAAAGTATGAAATCTTGCTTAAAGTAATGGAATCTGCTTTTACTAAAGCACTTGTAGTTTTTGTTCTAGTAAACAGAAAATGATAAGATTGATATTTTTATATAGCTAATAAGATGGCCCATAAAATAAAATCATAAAAAAAATTGTCAATTTTTGGCAAAATTCACAGTTTTAGGGTAGTCGGATACCTTAATGGGAAACCTGTTAGTAATAATAAGTAATAGCTCTTCATTACGTAAATTCCTTTACTATGAACCCCATTCTTTTAGTTCTGTATAGTTTAGAATTATAGCCTTTTTTGGCAGATTGATTTAATACATTTGGCCTTTTTTACTCAAAATAATTTTGCGAGAGGGGAAATAATTTCTATCACACGTACACTCGCATTTGTTTGAAAGGAGAGTGGCGGAATCATTGGTACGATGGTTGAGTCCAAAGGAAGAATAAAAACAGTTGCTCAGTTTCAAAACACGAGCATGGTTTTTACAATATCCTTTTAATTGAGACAGCTAGCGGGTAAGAGAAAATTATTTTCGAGAGACTAAGAGAGTGGGGGCATAGCAGGGAGTGACAGTTTATCACAGGTGAAAGGACCCAGGTAATTTCTATTAACCTTTTTGAGAAGATGCACTGATAAGCAGAAAACATTTTAGAGGCAGGTACGTCACATAGGCATCCATTCAAAATGTCACCGGCAGCTGGGTGATTCACAGTGAATCGTGGTTCGTACTGATCTTCAGAACTAGTCGATCCCAAGGAAAGTTGCATTCAACGGAGTACCGGCTGTAAAGAGAATTTGAATCTGGTGCGTGGCACACCCTTCACAAAATGGTTTAAAACTAGCACCGACTATGTTCTGCCTTCTGTTATGTGAGGTTCAAGTTGACTAGTATGAAAACGTTCTACACCCTTTTTGAGAGAGTGGTGCCTTTCTTAGGCAAAATAGTAATAATTTGCTAATTATAAAATGCATTGTGACATTTTTTGGTTTGATTTTAATTTACGTCGCAGTGTGAAGCAATACGAGGGCTATAGGCGTTGGATCTCTTTAATTTCAACCCCTCTCCAGTAAAACGCTTCGACGTTTACTCTCGTGCACACACTTTAAAATACCACGCCAATAACAGGACTTTGAGAATCGACAAATTTAACAACGTGTTTCAGATCCTCTACATGACGGATCATCAGTGACTCTCAATTTCGAACCTAAAACTGAACAATATGGGCCACAACCTCGCGATCATAAACATTCATATACGCAAGGATTATGTCAAATGAAAGAAATAATTCCTTCTTGAAAATGTAGATATCGATACTCTGTAACATTCCAATATACATCCGTTCTCCTTAATTGCAAGATAATATACATATATTAAACCTTCCCAAAGTATATGGGTAAAAATTTATTTGGTGACCCCTTAAGTGTCACCTGCGTATATATCCCTATAATGCAACTGGTGCAATATGTGTCCTTCCAAAATACAATTATTTTCCTTGCAATATATCAGATAAACTGTTCCGAAAGTTTTAGAATGCCTTGACAGTGTGTTTGAAAATGATTTGCTAATTTCAGAGAAATATTTCCTTATTTGTGCCTTTATTTATTGTGCGTTTATTTCTTTTTTCCCCGCAATACACCTCACACGTGCGTCTATATAACATAATGGTGGCATTGTGGAGCAAATCGTGTAACTTTTAAATGGCTAAGCTATAATAAGAAAGAAAAATATCCCCTTTGCACCAAGAGATGTTTTCATTTTTAAAAACACACTTAGGTAATCACAGTAAATACTTTTTTCATAATCTAACATTTAACCATTCTTCTTTTAAAATTTAATACAGTAAAAAATAAGACGTAGTATACTCAAAGTTCAACAGCTTCTATCATTTTTTCTGACATTTTAAATCAATCGATATAACCAGAGGCAGCCAAGTGAGGAATAAACATTTCGGAGTAGATTTATATATATATATGGCTATAGCTTTCTTTGTACTGTGTAACCAATATGGGATGAGAATACTCAACATATTGTATTCTAATCGGGATATATAACATAGCATTTGCTAGATTGTTATTGGTGGGGCAAGATGAACACTTACATTTAATGGACAGCCGCTAATGATTCCAGATAAACCGGGGCTGCTTAATAGCGTATTGGCGACTAACCGAAGCTAAATGCTTTGGGTGAGTATCTTTCCTCTTCCTATAGGGACTTAATAAGGGGCGCTTTCCATGGTCTACTCTCTTCGGGGATAATTATTTCAGGAGGAAACACTGTTCCTTGACAGGTTTTACAAATGATCGTATAGGAGCAGGGACTAAGTTGATGAAATCTACTTGGCGTATATTGCTTTTTGTTGCCAATTTGGCTCTATATTTTTATTTGTAGAAATTTGTGGCAACGGGAAAAAAAGAGAGGGATACTTATAATAGAAATAACAGATACATATTAATGACGAACCAAATGAATTTTTTTAGGGAAAAATAATTAAGAAATTTAAGGCGATATGGTACCCTAAAAATCATTAAACTGTTGAAAAAAATTTTATTGGCTTATTTGATACCCCGAATCTTTCTAAATTTGCCTGAAAAATTTCAAAGCTTTACCTGCATTTTTCATTCAGTAATGGAGCAATGTTTGATGCTAAATATCAACTACCACGCCTACATTTCAGATTAGCCTGATAAAAAAATGAATTAATTATTTTTCTAATGCGCATCAATGAGATTGAAATTATATATGCAGTGATAAATCATTTTAAGAAAGAATTGGGCAATTCATGCAAAAATTCTAAATAGTGATTTATTTACTGAAGATCAAATGGATTTGGTCAAAATTTAAAAGTTGTGCTCGCTTTTTATGATATTATTATGAATGAAATTAAAACTTCAAAATGGATTCTCACAAAGCCTAAATACTAAATCTCATTTTGATAACTCATATAATTAAAAATCTAATTCACAAGAATAGAAAAACTCTCCCATTTTTATATATTTGTTTTTGGTGATATATACATATCCCATGTGTGCGAGATTCAACACTTTTATTATTAAAATGTTTTAAGATATTTATTTAAACAAATGCACATATACAGTTCTTAGATTTTGATGTATTTTACCTATAAATTGTTATTTGATTTTGCTTTCATTCGTGTACAATATTTAACATGCGAAGGCTTTTAAAATCATGGAAATAAGAAATAAAGGCATAAACATCTTTTGTACATGTTTTGCATTAGCTCTGAGCATGGAATTAACTCTGAAGGTGGCTTTATTTTTTTTTATTATAATTATTAAGATAAAGTTTAATGAAATATTGATCTTTCATTCGTTTTTTTTCTATGTATTCATTATGTAGTATACTGTTTAATTGTTCTACATTTGTGCAATTTTTTATGGTAAGTAGGTTTAAATAAGCTAATTAACATTCATACAAGTTTCAGACTATTCGATGAATATTATATCATGCTATTCATGGAATGAAAACTTCAAACTCATATTTCTCCATGATGAATTTTGTACATGTACCCTAAAACCCTAAGGCGTTTTTGATAATTGAAGTATGGGTTTGGAAATTTTTATACATGTTCTGAAATGTATGTTTTGTAAAACTGTCCATGGATTTAGCTCTAATATGTTTAGTATTTTTTCTAAAAAATTTCAAAATCAAAACTAATGTTTTTTTGGGGGAATTTTTGGAAGTTTAACTATAAAAAAAAATAAAAAAATAAAGAGCAGCAGCAGGAAAAAAACCCATGCACAGTTTTATGTAGTATATTATAAAGTACTTAGAAAAAAATTTTGAAAGAAAAGAGACACATTTAAAAAAAAACCTTAGGTATTTAAAAAATGCTTAAAAAAGCTCAAAAAATTTAAATATTACAAACATTTTGCAACAAATTAAAAATATTTTGTATGGAATTATTATTAAATATTAACCTTTATGAAATACAATTAAAACCAAATAACAAATATTAAAAATAAAAAAAAACTGTGAAGATGGTACCATATCGCCTTAAAAAATAATGTTTTATGTCGACTGTTTTAATTAATTAAATAGAAAATACTCACCATACATGCATAATTAATAATAAAAATTACCTTCCATATGTGAATTAAAATTTTACTCTCAAAAACTCATGTTAAAAAAAATGACTAATAGGGGAATTTTAAAATTGCGATAACTCGTATTAAATACTTTAAGAATATAATTAAATAGAAATTTTGTGTGTTTTATAGTATTTTAGATTAAATTTTTTTTCCGACTTCTGTTTAACATATCATCTTAAAAATAATACTATGATCCACTACTAATAGGTCATCTTCAAAATAGTCAAAAACACAAAAAGGTATATGCCAACAATGTTATTTAATATAAGGATATCAGATTATAGATAAACAGATATATTTAAATTTCCATCCACCAATTTAAATGTTTACCAATATCTCTATATTCTAAATGCAACATTTTATATAAAATATAGGCATGCTCTTGTACACATTTTATGGTAAAAAAATTGTGCATATCAATTGTATCATTTAAAATAATAATCCCTTTACACAATGCAGTGATATATAATTAGATAAAAAACTTATTTAATATTTAAGTATAAGTGTAAGTAAGCGTAAGAACTTTAAGAGCTTCTAATAAATAAGTTGCTAAATATTTATCAAATATTAAACTCCTAAAAAATGGATTGTAAATTGCTCTGAAATATAGTAGATGAAGAGCATTATACATTATAGGTGAAGAAAAAAAAAATCAAAGTTTATAAAATGAAACACTGTATTTACATTTCAGTAGAAAGAAAAAAATAATAATTTGTTATTTATCTAGATCGAAACGACTGTTTTCAACCAATGAAGAAAACCATTTTGCTTTCAGAAAAAGTAATAATAAAAGTTTTATACTTATTTTTGATTGTTCTTTAGTTCTGGTAATAAAAAATGATAGAAGTTAGTGGAAAGCAAACTTATTGAAAGAAAAAGAGAACGAACGTAAGTATAAAAATTCGAGAACATTTAATTTATTTCAAAATAGAATAGTTTGGATCAAAAACAATAATACTTTCATTTTCTCTCAAAAGCATATTGTTTAGTTCATACTTCAATAAATTGACAGAAAACAATACAAAAGAGCATTATAAATTTAAAACAAGTGCACCACACGCAATACGCGAAAACTCTTTAAAATGAAAGTTAAACTACCTTCTAAAATGGCAAAAGTCTTTTCCATAAAAACATAAGCTTCTTTCAAACAATTCCAAGTAGCTAAACAAAATCGCAAATGAACCAGTCAAATGCTAAGACTTTTGTTTAAAAGCACATCAAACAAGGGATCCAACAAACAAAGAGCTGCCGTTAAGCCATACGCATGAATATATTTAAATATACGTTCCGCATCGTTCGGGTCATTCAGTAAAATGAGCTGCAGGCCTAAAGACCATGAGGAAAGAAAGCTTCAAAGCAACTCCAGGAACATCGCGTCGAATCTTTTAGCCAATGCATGAGTGCTTCAGCAACACGGTAAATAATGATCGAAAATAAATGTTTCTAAGGGACTAGAGAAAAGTTGAATTTTCTGCTCGATTTTTTCACATATTACCCTTCTCCAAATAGGAAGGAACTGGAAAAAAATTATTAAAGGACAAAAGGAGGAAGAAATAAAGGTAGTCTTGATGATGACTGCTTAGCAACTCTCTCCTGTGTTTCCTCGCTACTTATTATTGAATGCCGATCTTTTCCAAGCTATCGATTCGGATTCCTACCAGATGGAGTAATAGGGCTAGCAGCGTATTATCATCAGCATTTGGACTATTATCATTATCAACGCTTGAACGAAAGAAGTTCGATTGCATCTTTTATTAGGTAGGAGAGAGCGGAATAGGAATCTCATTGCTGTTAACACGGTCTTTATCTGTAAGTGAGTGGAATTTTCGGTGTGCGAAGAAATTACCTGTTTTTTTTCATGAATTTTTAAATAAAAATAAAAAAAAGGTAACGTTTTCTTTTTTTATTAGAGAATTTGTTTGAGATATCAATGTTATATTATATTTAGCCGAATAAAATGTAAAAGAGGAGTTCGAAATGCATGCTACGGATGTTTTATACGAACATAAAAAAACTTCTATAACACTAGAGAAATAGTTGTTACTTTCATTATTTCAAATGTTTTGTTTTCAATGTAGAGAACAAATACATGTCCATTTAATTTATTGACATTGACTTCTACCGGGTCACTTGAAGAATGATTACTTTTATTCTATTCA
Source organism: Trichonephila clavata (assembly GCA_019973975.1). Classification (NCBI taxonomy): domain Eukaryota; kingdom Metazoa; phylum Arthropoda; class Arachnida; order Araneae; family Nephilidae; genus Trichonephila; species Trichonephila clavata. Next base: position 148,335 of record BMAO01009818.1, on the reverse strand, counting down.
AAATTTTGTGAGGCCGCAAGAGCCATGCAGTTGATTTTTTGTTTGTACTTCTTCCTGTACTACTGCTTTATGAGTACAACACACAAACATATATATATCCTTGGAATGTTGATATTATTAAATAGTTCGTTTGTATATATGTATGTATAGGGATAAATAGATAGATATAGATACACATACTGATACATAGATATAACGATATAGATATGTGTAGTATACAGTTCGAATTAATTAGGACTAACATGTATTTCTTGTTTGAGTTGGTATGTGATTTACTGGTGATGTCCTGAACAACCTCAAACCCATTATATCTGCCTTTAGATTGTGTGATAAACCAAATTTGACTATTATTTATTCATTTTAGTGTGTCAGGATTTTAGTTGTGAGCCTTTCAGTGGGGCGGCTGGTAATTTAAATCTTGCATTCTGTATGAGACCCATTACTTTCACTTGTTCAAAGAGGCATATTCCTCCAAGGAACTATTCTAAAGTAAATCGCTCTCAATAAACACACTTCTGTGACTGTGAGAGATATAACTACGACAGATAGAGTGATCGAATTAAGTGTTTTAAGAACATTTCAAAATACTGGATCATCGTTTCCAAAAAGAAAAGAAAATGTGGGGGTAATTGGAAAATTACTCCAAGAATTGATAAAATTTTAATAAAACGTAGCAAAATAAATCTAAGAAATGCAAGCATAGACCTTTGAAGTGAATTTTTGGATAATGGTATTGAAGTGAATTCCTCAGCTGCACGGAAAAGGCTTCTGGAAGGTGGCCTTACGGCAACAAGACTGAGGAAAATAACTCATTCTAACTCAGAAAATGATTTTAAAAAAAACGTTTAGCACGGGCCAAAACATACCGATCATGGACTGTTAATGACTGGAAGAAGGTTATTTTGAGTGATGAAACATTTTTTTGTGCAGAGATACAAATCAAGTGTCGTTAAACGAAGTGAATTTGAAACTCTGTTGCCAGATCATATCCAACAGATTGTAAAACACCCTTCTAAACAGATGTTTAGGTTCTTTTCACAACAAATGACCCTGGAAGCTTAGTTCATCCTAAATACCCGATGAATTCAGTGAAATATATAGAAATATTATACTGTAGGATTGTACCATTCACGGAAACATTTGATGAAACATTTTAATATGACTTGGCCGCTTGTCACAATTCGAAATTGGTCCATACTTTTAAGCGGAAAATAAAGTAAAAGTGCTCGATTGGCTAGAAAAATCCCCAGACTTACATCCTACTCAAAACTGATGGCTTTTTACAGGACTTATTTTGCTAAGATGAATCTCATGGCAACAGAATAAATGATGAAAAGTGCTATATTAGTGTGTTTCCAAGATGTGATTTAAGAACATATGTACTAATCTAGTGGAGTCAATTCCAAGACGGGTAGAAAAGGTCATTTCTGCTAAAGGAAGACATACTTCATACTAATATACTGATTTTTCAGTCTATTCTAGATATGTAATGATAAAAAGCTAACGATTTAGAAAAAAAAAATTTTTTTTCCCCGTTTGGCCCAGTTAATTCAAACAGTATAGTAGATACTGCATTCTCTCTCTCAACAATCTTTCTTTTTATTATTTCTAAATTTACAAATTTAAATCATTGCTTTAAACGTTTAATATCCGAATTTTTATCTACAGCAGTGCATATGCTCGAATATGCATATATATAAGCATAAAGAAAGATTACGTATAAAATCGAAATTGATAATATGAATATATCATTATTATAAAAATTTAGTACCCTTCAATTATTTACATAGTAGGTAGATGGAAAATGAGGAAAAGTAATACAATGAAACCTTTAAAAAATTATGTAAGCAGTAAAATAAAAATAATAATATGGCCTTCGCAAATTTAAAAATGTGTTGTGCATAGGGAATAAAGAATAATTTACTGCAGAATATTTGTTGATCCATCATGTATTAATTAATTAGGAATTAATCAAAGCTTTTTATTGTAGTAAAAAATTTAAAAGTGAATAATTGAGTAAGCTATAGGGATTTGTAATCAGATCAATAAAAAAAAACTGTAGTAAGCTTTTATTTTTCTCACAGGTAATTTTCGAATAATGCAATACTTTTTGTTTATCAACTTCCAAATTTTTCAAAATAAAATAAAAATAAATAAAATAATAATAATATCTACAGAAAAATCTTTAAAATTATTGACCACTATAAACATGTCTACAAATATGCATATTATAACGAAAAAAAAATTCTAGAAAATAATTCACGGTATTCCGCCAAGTATGAAATTCAGATACTTGAAGAAAAAGCCATAAATTACTTGCATTTAGGCGTAATAAAACATAATAAAATGGCATTTTTCACTTCTGGACGAGATAATGCTTTTTTTGCCAATGTTAAAAAATAAAAACAATGTATTATATTTTTATTGCTATAATTTTCTTTAACTTCAGAACGCTTCTTACATGGCCGTGGGTAGCCTAGTGGTTAAAGCATTGGACTCCAGACCGGAAGGCTGAGTTCAATGCCAGATGCCACCAATCGCCCGCCGAGTATATACGGAGAACATGCTCGTTAAACCAGTGGGTCCGAATGGTGTCGCCATCTATCGTGTTTTACCGAGCATAATCGCACTGTCACCTTCATGGGGGTTCAAAAACCTAGGCTAACGACAGGCATAAAATTTTAGCCCTTAGCCGCGATGAATTTCGTGGACCTTCATCTGATGTTATTGTCGATCAGGTGGCATAAGCAACAACAACAACAACAACGCTTCTTACATTTCAAAGCAGTCTTGATAAAATTCAAGCTTTGTAAGATATTTTCCTAGACTATTATTTATATTGCATTTGCCAATGAAAAAGGATTAATACCCCTACCCCCGATAAGTCATTGTATACATACAGTGGCATTTACATAATTTCACTGATGACTAATCACGTCACATGGGCTAGAATGATAAACTGAATTTATATTTGATGCCAAAATATCTCATGTAATGAAAGACTTTGCTTAGGACCCGAATATAATCGTCGTCAGGTGATCTTATATGGCTTGAGAAAAGGAGAACTTAATACCATGGATCACTGTAATGAATTCTGACATCAATGGGATTCGAGATCTAGACGACAACTGAGAATTTGAGAAATGTCTATTACTCAAAGCAACCTTATACATGGCAAATTTGCAGCATTACTTTGAAATACGTGGTTAGGAAATCTCATACACACATTCCGATGTCTGTACTAGTATCTCGATCGGCAAATACAAATTAAGATATATTCCAAATGGAAATTATAGATACACAAAGAGTAATTATTGGTTATAAATATTAAGTTCTCTGAAATCCATTTTGTATTATTGAAAACATGTATTTTTTTTTTTGATATTTAATACCTGATGTTGAAAATTCACTGTAATCATTTCAATTATTTAATTAGGAATTTAATATATACTGTTGAATTCTTCCGTTTTCTTATATATGTTTAACTGACAAGAAATTATATAAAAGTAAATTCCACTGAAATGTTCTTAATGTTAATTATTCTAGTATATTAATTATATGTACTTAATTATTATAAGTTATATGTATTAAAGAAGGAAATTTCTAGAATTATTTAATATTTTTGAAGCACATATTCATTCTCTTAATTCAAATACTGATGACATCTACGTGATCAGTAACGCTTTCAGGCGCTGTTGCCCAACTTTATTTTCACAAAAATTTTTCTCAAATCTAAGGACAGTATTTTGCTTGTTCTTGAACAATTTAAATATAAATATTTCAATATTGCGACTTATCAATACATATTTTTTTTTAATCCAAAAGCCTTAACATAGCTTTGAAATAAACCTTTTCTGTTGTTGTTCTTGTTATTTGGCTATATTTAGATATGTCTATGTAAATATGCAAATTTAGTATCTCTTATTTTGATTATTTGAATATAAATCTGTATATATAATATTGCTAATTCATTTAACTTTTTATGCGTAAAACATTTTGTAGTCACCTTTGATGTACTTGATAAATCAGTGTAGCAATTTTTGTTACTTCAATTCCATTTACGAATAACATATTTCTTCACTTGCGGAAGTACCGTCAAAACAAATTAAAAACATGTTAAAAATCTTTTGGAGTCTGTGGAACGTTATAGTCTATGCAATTGATTTATAACAGTCCGTTTCTTAATGTGAATTCCACTTATGACAATTTCAATAATTATCTTTTGAATTAGAAGCATATTTTCGTGTAATTAGACTTAAATTGTTGTAAATAAAAATGTTCGCGGCAGGGTAGGCAACCTATGGCGCGCTTGACACACGTGGAACGCTGGAAAATTCTCAGTGTCACTAGGCACTACTCCTCAAATTTGTCAATTTTTCCATCGTTGGAAGTTGATAAATTTGCAATGAACCTTATTTGACAAACATCTTTTAAATTATTGGCATTAACGGAATTGTGAAAAAATCTGAAAGTTAACTATAAATATAAATTTACAGCTATTTTGTAAATTATTGAATACCATTGTTGGAGAGATTTTATTGTTTTTATTGTTGCACTCTACTTTACGCTTTTAGTTCTACGTATCTAAGAGAAAAATGTTTCTCTTATGAAAAACATTTCCAGTCCGCAAGGAAATTGTTTAACAACTGAATGCTCAAAATCGTGTTAAACTGAAAGTCACGAATTGTACATCTGATTTTGAAAGTATGGCAGTGCACACAAGAACTGGTTTCACATTACAGTTTTTATTTATTTTTTTATTTAATTGCAATGAAATTAAATGCTTATATTTTATATCATCTATTTCTCATTTTAATAAACATGTTTAAAAACATATAATATACATACAATATAATTTTTTTACATTTGTTGAAGAAATAGTTATATTTCATGCTATTCATTTTTAAAAAAAAAAATATCTATAAATGAGCAAAACTAATATATAAGGAAGTTGCAAATCTAGATAATGAGCTCTGTTCTCTGCTTACATCATTCAGTAAATTGATTTTTTAAAAATTGTCCTACTGTGTAGCACGCTGAATCATGTTGGTATGGTGGTTTGGCACGCCACAGCTAAGAGGTTGCCAAACCCTGGTATGCAGTTTAAAAGAGCAATTTAAAACTTAATAAAATATTACTATAACCTGTTTGTACCCTTCCCTTAGTATTTAACCAATCTCTTAAAACCGTTTTAGGCAAAGTTTGACAAAGTACAGATTTAAACCACCAACAGGCAATGTTATTGATTATATGTATAACTATACTTAAATTTATCCAGATAATTTTTTATGATTATACTTGATTGTTAAAAATTGGTACAAATAGTAAAGAATAACACTTAGGTGTTTTTTTTTTAATAAAGGGAACTCAACCCCCTTTGTGCACTTTTTTCTCATCAGTGTACAAGATCACGACACATTTCTATCTAAAGGGATAAAAAAAGGAAAATAACCTTCCGAGACAGGAATACTTCTTTATTTTTATGTTCTATTCTGCTGTAAAAAGACAAAAAGGCCCTCAGGAAAACCGGATGTCCTAGATAGAAAGAATGCCATATCCGGATGTTGCCTACAGAAAAAGAGATCAGAACTTCAGTATCCAATAAAGTGGCAGGCAAAAAAAATTAAAAATAGACTTCAGTGTTAAATAGAGTGGGTATATTAAAGGTGAAATATTAGTAAAGTTGCGGCATATATACCAGTGTACTTGAAAATTGGCTCCACACACACTCAAATGGAAATTTAATAAAACATTATAAGACAAAAACCAGTTTTCCACAGTAGCCTAATTACAAACCCCTTAGGAACTAAGATTAAGTGTTAAACATAGTTGTGACGGGTGCTTACGCGTTTCACTAACCTTCTCTCAATTCCTTTAAGATTGTATTTATTTTAACCAATCCCTGCTGAGAGCCAAAAGTGTGACTTATGCAAACAAGATAGTTTCGGGTTTAGCAAGTTCGAAAAAGATATAAAAGGGATAAATGAAATGAAGAGATGAGGATGACTAGGTGGTTTGATAGAGGAGATAACTACGAGGTTGATTAAGAAGGTGATTCTGAGAGACTAGTTTAACTAGTGAAGTTTGTTCGCCGGAGGAAGATTATAGAAAAAGGTTCATTAATTCGGTTCGGACGGAACTGAAGATATCAAGGATTGAAGCCGCTCTTTAGATCCATCAAGTATTAAAGAATCCTGCCTTAAAAAGATATCAGGTCTGTTATTTTCATAAATTAGATATAAATGCGTAGTTTGATTGTATGCGTTATTCTCCGTAGTTTCAGTTAGTGTTCCGTCGTTCATAATTGAATTCTTATCTCACTCCACTGTAATGTGTTGTTCTTAAAGTTTGATTCATAATTGTGTATTTCTATAATAAGAAAGACTAATAAATAATATTGGTTTATTAATTAAGTAGTTGTTAATTATGAATCCAACATACCCGAAATTAGATAATGTGCAAAGGGGAGTTAATAATCATAGGGGTAGTGAGAGACTACGACATAGTCTTAGTGCCAACCTGCTTTCCTTTATATTTACTTTAAAGAAGAAAAAATGTGTTATGCAAATGTTCTATAAATACTAAAGTTTATAAACGTATGACAATAAAAATAATTCTAAAAATCCCAAATTATTTTCCAATGCCAAATAACAACTAAAACAATATTAACTACAATTTAAGTAAAAAAATACATTTATAATACATATATACAATTTATGTATACAAATTGAATTATTGTAACATGAATTTAATACTTTGGTTTTCATCTATTTATTATTATTTACAAAAATATATGGGCAAGGGATTTGAAATTTCTTATTACATAAATTAGATTTATTATAAATAGTATTTTGAGTCAAAAAATATATTTAAATTGCGTTTCTCAGAGCACACAGTTTCAGGGTTGCGGAAGCCTAGTGATTATGGTAACGACGTCATGGCAGACGTTGCGGTTCTGAATCTTGGTGCCACTGATGCCAAACCATGTTTATGTGAAGGTAATGTTTTACTCAAGCTATTATACTTTATTCAGTCATTTTATGTTTTTTACGTACATATCTGAATTTCAGATATTTAAAAAAAATCATTTGTTTTGATAGACACGAAAGCACAATTATTACACTAAGAAAAATATCCAATAATTTCTTATGAACCACATATTCCAAATATTGAACTCAAATTATTAAAACAATTAACAGTAAGAGCTTTAAATATACTCATTTTCAACACATGCATGAAATAATATAAATTAATTAACATTTATGATTAGTAAGGAAAAGTCAAATATTGAGTAATTTTTCTCTAAAATAAAAAATAAAGCTGGGAGTTTTGGTTTGGATTTTTTTTGCTAGTAAGCCACATGCGCTTGCGCGAATCAATCTAATCACCTTTAGGTGAAATAGTTTAACTGAGGGATATTGAAATCCTATTTTCGACAAAATGAAAGATAAACCGAGCAATGCTACAGCACTGTATTTTTAGAGATCTTGGTTCAGAATATCATCTGAAAAAATGCAACTCGAAAATGCGCATGAGTTTAGATGAATGTATCCAGAATACGGATCAGCTGCCTACCATTTGGAAGTAAACGTTCTGCTTCAGAATAATGGACCGAAGAATAGATGCACACCCTAAAAGAGCTAATTTGTAGGGTTTTGATGCAGTATTGTATCTGATCAATACAACATATTAAAAATAAGAAGCAGAGATTTTTTACTACCCTCATACCCATGAAAAGTCAACATAAATAGTATTTAATAAAGCTATCACTTTATAGGATTCAAATGTGTTTTTTATTGCACTATCACAGTATGGATATTTGAAATCTATTTTTATTTTAAATTCTAAGAAAGTAATTATTTTTAAAATAATGATTATACTTGTGCTACGCCGATCTAAAAGTAGGGAAAATAAACCTGTCTGAAAAGGTGAAATGAGTTTCGGAAAAGTGAATTTGAATGGCATAGTTAAAGAAATCTCTAACATTCCGCATACACATATACCAAGAAATGATGGTGTTGAGAAGAAAAGGGGACATTGCCGTAGAGAAACAAAGTATTACAATCGGAAAACACCCGTACAACTCTGGGAATAAAGGAATTTCATTGAATGAAATTTTAATGGCATTATTATAAAAATCACACACACACCAGGAAGTTATGATGCCGATAGGTAAAAAGAAAATTTCTATGGGCAAAAAAATTGTAGTTTCAAAAGAGCCTATTCAATGACAGACCATGCAGCTAGTAGTAATTAAAATTAAGAACAATTTATGGGATTGGATAAGTAATAGACTGAAATACACAAAATCCAAGCGTAAAAAAACACTCTAAAAAGCTTATGTTCCCACATACTTCAAACTGATATAAAAAACTGTATAAATGTATATTGAAGTCTTTTAATTGCCTATTAGTATTCAAACTGTATCTCTACACATACTAATCTACGGTAATTAAAATGAACAACAATTGGCGTGAAAAGGCATCACCAGTAGTTTCCGTAATCCTTAAATCATCTTGTTCGAATCTAGTCTATCTCACAGCATCTATTTCAAATCCTATTTCCAGCCTTACACTTTCGATCGCAGGATTGGTTGTCATTAGTCCACAAAATGGACTCAGGACCAATTGTATCTTGTTAACGACCGATTAAATCGTGAGAGAGTTGAAATGGTAAAGTGGCTAGCATCTGATGCGAACTGATGACCAGTGTTCCGCTTAATCCGTTCTGAGATTTGCATCAATGGGTCCAGTTTGTTTGATTTACAACTCAGGGTTTCCGGTAGCACTTGACTGCAAGTTGATGGGATATTCATATCTCTTCTGAATGCGCATTATAGAAGTTAGCGATATTCACTCGTTCATTATTCTGTATCTCATAGAAAATATTATTTATCTATTGCAATATCTGTAATGGTTATTGATCATTCTGTAATTGCATTTAAAATGTAACTCAGTATTAGTAGAGATAACTTATTTATATTAAATCACGATGAATATTCGTCTGCCATCATTTGCAGTAATAATGTCATATTTTATCTTGCTTAAATATATAAATAACCAGAATGATAGAATTGCCCATACAAAATTGAAATTGCTGTATAATTTGTGACAATTATATTGAAAAAATAAAGGGCTCAAAAGAGTTGTTCATTTAATCTAAGTATTTCAAGTATAAGCAGAACTTTAAATATCTAGAGTATTTCGAAAAAATATGACTACACTTTTAAAAAATTTTGAAAAATGAACATACGATTTTCACTTACGGTATAGATCGTTCATAAGGAAAGGGGGGGGATTAAAATTTCTCTTTCATAAAATGCAAACCAGGTGGCTCAATGTACCCGTTTTGCAACATTCTTGTTTCAAAATGACTTCGCTACAAGAAAATGCAAGTTGTAGAGGAGCTTATGGAACTTAAATATGAAACACACGCAGAGTGTAAAAGGATTACCACCGCACTGGAGTTTGTAAGATAGGAAAACTTCCTGATGGATGAATAGAGGAAGTCCAGTAGCGTGGCCACCCACATCTCTAAGCAAAATACATCTTCGAAAATTTTCTTGTAAGGTTACATGAAAATTACAATTACCAATCTTCAATTAGTGGTGATGATGTAATGAAAAGTCGAAGCAAAATAACCAGCCATTAAGACTGTTGGTCTTAGAATGCTTCATAGAGCGAGGCTAGAAATTTGATACAGAAGTGTTGCGTGGAACTAATCACACATTGATATCATTCAAAAAAACATTGTAAGAAAACTTTGTTTTCTTTATGAAATAAAAGAAATCGCAAGTGAGTAAATTTATATATTTATTTGTAATTACTATTTGAAAATTTAGTCAGACTTTTTGGAACACGAAGTTCCGGTAGTTTAGGGGGCAAGGTACCGGACTCGTCACCGGTGTGTCATGAGTTTTAATCTAGTACAACTGAAGAGCTACCGTGCAGGGTGGCTATACACGTTAAATTTGTCAAGAGCTCAAACGTCCTCCCATTGGTGTAGTAGTTAAGAGAGTGGGTGCTGTCTCAGGTGTCGTCTTCTTCCCTTGACCATAGTTTAAAATTTCGAGGTCCACCGCCAAAAGCCCTCGAGTAGTTAAGCATTGTGACGTTAATATGCACTCACTCATTCAGACTTTTCGGGCACCCGGTTTGTATATATATATATATATATATAAGTTTCGAGACAAGGTGCAGAAAACCTTACCCTGGATAGTTCGCAGAACCTAAGCGCATCTACCTTCCAAGTAGTTCACTTGGGTGACGATACACTTCTGCAAGCGTTCGCATAACTTCTGGAAGCAGAGCTGGACGCCATTTTTCGCCACCTCCCGTGATGCCTCCTGTGATTCTGCTTTCACATCATCTGGTGAAACAAAATGGACAGTCTGTAAATGTTTTTTCATTGATGAGAACAGGTAAAAGTCACACGGGGTTAAATTTGGTGAATAGGGTTGATGTGGAATCACGTTAGTACGAGTTTTGGCGAGGAACTCTTTTATCAAATGAGATCATTGTGCTGGTGCGTTGTCATACGAAAGATATGAGCCGTCACTCTGCAAGAAATTAGATCACTTTCGACGAATGAATTCCCTGTAGATCAGTGCTTCTCAAACTTTCAATATTTGCGACCAATATTCAATCATAATCTGTATCGTTACAATAAAAATATATTGGATACACACTCACAATAGTACTATACTTTGATGCTAAAGCTACAATAAGGCTATTAACATTTTAAGTGCCACTAGCGTATATAAACCTCTCCCTCACCCAAAACGTTGATTTACCCGGAAGTAAATATACGTCTTTCAGAAGTACCGTCTTTTCTCAGCATTGATATCTATACAATTATTCCGAAGGCTTTGGGTTACAGCAAAAGGACCTTGACTGTATTTGCAAAGGATGTACTTATTTCAGGGGATATGCTTATTCTCTCTCTCATTCGTTTTATCCTCCTAAAATACATGACATACGCATGCCTATGTGGAAAATGGTGGCAGTGGGGAGTGAATTGAGTAATTTTTATCAACAGTTAAGGGATTAGTTATACAACAAACAAATTATTAAAATAAGTGTTAATTTTTGAATGTAATTTTGTATAAAACAAGCCTATGGAGTCACAAGTAATTGTTACACTTATTTTCATAGTATTGATAAATTAATTACAAAATACACTGGTGTGCAAAAATTAAGGACGAGACGGTTTTTTCAATATAACTGTGTACAAAATCATTGCAAGTCAACACATTAATACCGTAAGATCCCCAATACGTAAGGACATAAGTAATGTAAGCAACACTTACTAAAAGAGAAATTAGTGGGATAAAAAGAAGCTTTATTGAAAAAGTAGCATGGAGCGCAATGCGACTGAAGGCCGAAACATCCCTGTGATGGGTGTTCAGCAAGAAATATCCGGTCTTTAGTAGGGGATATGATCTCCCCTGACTGCTGGCAGGTTTCACAGCGTCTGCCCATGCTGAGAATGAGGGTGTCAATGAGTTGTTGAGGCATTGCTGCCCATTCGTCTTGCAGCGCCAATCGAAGCTCCAGAATCGTTACTGGTGGTAAGGTACGAGCTGCCAAGCGTCTGCCTAGAAAATCCCATACATGCTCGATGGGATTGAGATCCGGAGATCGCGCCAACCAATCCATACGTTCAATATCCTCACTCTCTAAGAGCTGTTCGGCAGCTACTGTGCGATGACATGGTGCATTGTCGTCCATGAAAAGGAACTGCGGACACATAGCGCCTCTAAAAAGACGCACATATGGAAGAAGAATCTCGTTACAATAACGGGTTCCGTTGACTGAACCTGCGTCGAAGATGTGAAAGTCTGTACGACTACCAAGCATGATGCCTCCCCAAACGAGAACACCGCTACCTCCATACCTGTCCTTTTCAATGATGTTCGAGGGATGAGTGCGGCTTCCCCGCTCTTTCCAAATCAGTATACGATGAGAATCGCTACTCAGACTGAATCTGCTCTCCTCTGTAAAGAGTACTCGTCCCTATTCATTGTCTCTCCAATTCCGGTGTTCCCGGCACCACAGAGAACGCCTTCTCCGATGGGCAGGCGTTAGAGGTACACACCGTACAGGGCGTCGTGCAAACAGACCACCACCGTGCACTCTTCTGGCCACGGTAAAACGTGATATCGGTCGTCCAGTCGCCTGTGTCGTGTGTCTAGCGATTTCTCCCGCTGTCTGCCGCCTGTTTCTTCTGGCCTGTAAGGCAATATACCGGTCATCTGCGGGTGTAGTTCCTCGTGGACGACCACTATTGAACCCCGGATAGCTGTTCCTGTAGTTTGAAATTGTCTCCAAAGTCGTGAAACGATGCTGTGAGCAATTCCGAACTCTGCAGTCACACTGCGACCTTCCTCCAACTTCCCAATGGTTCGACCTCGGGTAAAAGCATCCAGATGTCGTCTAACAGATTGATTATTCGCCATTTCTCGCTGAGGCAGCAACTCGGTGTGAATTTAACTGCTATACGGTGTGCAATCTCTTTGCCAGAAATACTAATCTTACACCGACAACATGCTTTACTACTCAGACACTCCTCCATTACGTCTACCTGCATATCTGCGCATGTGCTACCGTACATCACCTCACTTAATCTCCTGATTGGTCTTTCTGTCCGCTCTGCCTCTTCGTTCAGCTGATATGCTAATTTTTCGACTTCGTCCTTAATTTTTGCACACCAGTGTACATTGTGGAATACTAATACAGTTATAATTTATTATATGAGTGTAAATGTGTATTTTATTTTTTAATTAGTCAGAAGGTATTTTGTTTGCTTTCTTTCAGTAAAATAATAATTTTTTTGAATAATATTTTGTTTACGACTTTTCAATATGCTCGCATGCCCCTCGCAGAGTTTTCTAGCCCCTCTAATCGGTCGCACCCCACAGTTTGAGAAACGTTGGTGTAGATTCATTTATTCGCATCCAAGTGTTTGACTACGAACTTATCGAACACGTTCAGGTACCAACACAACGTTTTCCGCGTTCAGTGAAGTCGTTCCTACAATGTGTTCATCGTCTTCAATAAACTATCGGCCCCTTTAAAACACCGAGGCCGTTCGTAAACTTTGGATCAAGCCATGGCAGATTGACCATAGAACATAGGCAGCATTTTCAAAATTTACATTGGTGCTTTACCTAAGCTTTGACAAAATTTAGTGTTGAACGCTGTTTGAGAAAAACTTTCTTACATCTCGGAAAAAGCTAACTAGCTTCGGAATATAACAGCTGCGCGTGTGGCTCAGTCCCAAGACATAAACTAAACCAACTTAGCCAGGTAGGGAAGGGTTGGGAAAATACATTTCAAGTGGCAAATTTATTTTTTGCTGGTAAAACTTTCATATTTTTGCTGAAGTTCGTGTAGTTTTGTTGTCCTTTGATCGACCAATAGCATGTCGAAACTTTTCCTGCACATGTGTGTGTGTGTTTTGTTTGACATGGCGCATTGTCTCTGGTCGTACTCTTCTAATTTCATATATTTTCTTAATGCGGATGTGGCATTTGAAAACTTAACTTTCATATCAAAATTTTCATGTTCATCACTTTTCTCAAATTTGTTTTTGCTGTCATGAATAATATTCATCATTTCACCAGGTTCTTGCATCACTTGATCAGTTTCAACTTCATCCAAAAGTGATCACACAGATGCCCATTAATTTCTTTAATTATGTTCATTTACATTTATAAACCATAATGAGTCATATAACACAGCCACCAAAATTACCACTTTGATCGCAGATTAAAAATGTAGCCTTTTCATAGAAAATACTCTGGAACAAAAGTGGTTGCGTGAGGAACTCAGTCATCCCAAATACCTTAAGATTGTCAGAAACGTTTGCCACTCAGAAAAAAGAGGGAGAATGTGACAAATACTTTTTAGTGCTCATGGAAACTTCTTCATATAGGAGGATACAGACAAGGTTGTTGGTATCAAATAAACAGTTTTCTAGTATATAAAATTTTCGTGAGTCTGGAATGACTCTGTGCCTTGTGCGACCACTCCCGGGTGAATGATATGCAAGGGAATCAACATTTTAATATATAGGTTATGTTTTTTTAGTTAGTTTTTCCATTAATATTTTATTAGGACTCCTTTTTGCAATTCATTTCGGATTTTTAAATGTAATGTTCTCATTATAGAATTTTTATTTTAAATCTGAAATGCAGAATCCTACAACTATTTGAATTCAATAAAGCACATCATATAATGATAGTTTTTCTGGAATTACATTATTTCATTAATATTTGAAATAAATCCTAGCTGATTTTAAGCTCTGAAAATGAACTGATGCATAGTAAAACTGGTCACAAAATATTCTGAAGTAAATGAAGGAAATCATAATTTCTGTGAAGTCCTTGTATCTTGTTCTTTCTGACAAACTTTAATTTTTTTCAAATCGATACACTGTTCTTAACTTCGTTGGGAAATTACATATTCATTTGCAATAACATTACTTCTTGTTTTGAATGACTTAAGAATGACGTTTGAATACCATGGATGCTATCAATTGAACTATGTTTATATTCATTTTATGAGTTGAAAATAATTCCAAACCTATTCATATTCATGTCTTACATACATGAGATACATAACCTTAACAGGATGTGCACCCTAGTAAAGACTGAAAATTATGTATATATATATATATATATATATATATACTTTATTCCTATAAATTTCATAAAGACCTAGTAAAGTTTAGAATAGTTACTAATGGTTTTAATACATATATAGCAGCAAATCAGACAAAATCTCCATGAAATGTTACAAGATACAATAAATAATCCAAAAACTTCAGCAAATCTTAAAAATAGTACAGAACTTATTACGCAAATTAAAGATAAAAAGATATTTTCAGTATTTAGTTTAGATTTTGAAGATCATTTTAACTCTATTGATATTGATGATATGATAAAAACACTTGTAAAATTACATAAAGATAATTTATTTAAAAATGTGAAATATGATAGATTTGGTTCTCTACTTAGGTTAGTTCTAAAAGAGAATTATGTTTATCATAATGGTAATTATTTTTTTTATCAATAGATTAAGGGTCTACCACAAGGTGGCCAGTTAGTAACTGTCTTGCCAATTTATATTTACATTATTCTGATAATAGTTTCACAGACAACTTAGAATATTACTTTTTTCGTTATATAAATGATATAATAATTTTTGGCAAGCCAAGACAACTTTAAACCTAATATTAATTTTTATCCACAATATCTTAATTTAATTCAGACAAATAGTAACAATTAGGAAGCAAATTTTCTTGATATATATAAATTAAATTAAAATATAATAAAATATTTACTAATATTTATGATAAACTAGAAGACTTTAATTTCAATATTATAAAAGCTACTGCATTGGGAGAGTAATGTGCATATTTCTGTATTCAGAAACATTGTTATTAATTACACATTACGCAATAAATTTCTAGTTTCAAATAAATCAGAAAAAATAAAAAAAAAACTATAAACATTTTACTAAATACTGTTTAATTAAAAAATGCTCAATATAATTTAATTAATAGATATTTGAATAAAGAAATTCTAAATACTAAGGATTAAATTTCCATAGTTTTAAAAGATTAATATTATAGATTTATTATTCTTCCTAGATAGTTTTAAATACTCTCGATTTCTAGTTTGAGATAAAATTACTTTTTTAAAATTTATTAAAACTTTTAAATCATATTATCTTAGAGTCTCTAAGATAATGGTTGTATGTTTACAATTCTTATTTTAGTTTCTTCTATTCTTTTCATACTTTTGCTAAGTGCTATTTTTCAGCCATTGCTTTGTTTTGAATTTATATCTGGCTCCAGAATCTGGCAATAACTTGTTTATTGTACTCAGATTTAGCGCGGGCTCTGCATTTCTGTATGCAATTTTTAGGTAAGTTACCCTTTTCTCATAATGGATTTAGATTTCCTGTCCATTATTTCCAATAGGTTTTTGCTCGGTATTATTAACAGAAAGGGGGAAGGTTGGCTGGCCAAAAAACATGTTCAACCCCACTTTTATATAGAGAAAATTTTAAGGAAAATTTTTTTATACAAGCTGTCCTAAGTCAGCAAAGTTGATTATACTGTAGCATCTATTCTTTAATATTTTTATATTTAATTCTGTTATTTCAATTTTTCATATCTCCTTTTAAATTCTGTTGTCTGGTTATCTTGCAATTGCAATTGTGTTAAGTATTAACCATGTTAATTCATCTCTCTCTTGTAGAGAAATTTTGATTATATATATATATATATACTAGATATATATGTTATGATTGAAGTAGGAGAAATGAAAGATTGTTAAGAAATTGAAATACCGTTCATCGATTTCATTTATTAATAGGATGATTTGGAGTGAGTTTTTTTGATGATTTATGTAATCTCTTTTGGTGTTGTTAAGTATTTAATTTTTGAATATACTACATTCTTGATTTGAATTTTCAAACTTTTGAGGTTTTTTCATTCTATACAACCATTTCAAAGATCGGGACATAATCTATGATGTTTTATGTTTGTTTTATTATGCACTAAGTTATCTTAGCATTTTAACATTTTTATGTTATATCTTTCAGAATGCAATGGCGAATAGTTTAATTTTTTAGAGATTTAAAAAATGAATTTTTTAAAAAAATTTTAAAAGAAATTTTTTTTATAATTTTTAAATAAAAAGTTTTTTAAATTATAAATTTTTAAATTTTTGAGAATTTTGATACTTCCAGATTAGTTTACCAAGTGGCAATAGGGGGAAGGTTGGTGCCATAAAACTAATTTAACCCCACTTATCGGTCCTAAGTCCGAGGTTCACTTGGATATTTTATAAATTTTATCCTATATAATTTTAATTTCGCTTGAAAACGTTAATCTTCACTGTTTTTGTTCGACATTGATATTTTGAAATAGGATGTCGTACTCTGGGATTCCTATGATTTCGAACATTTGCTTAATTATATTTGTGTGATGTATTTTATATATATATATATGAAATAGACGTGGCCATTGAAAGGTATTTCTTTATATGGGATTGATGAGGCAGTCCTGTGATTAATTTAAACTGTTTTATTATACATCTTGTACACATAAAGAAAGACCAGGACGACATAATACACACACAAACCAAGCTGCAGCCGGCTATATCTTGACGCAGACAAATACAGAAGCGAAGGAGCGAACGGTCTCCAGGAATCTCAGTTTTTATAGGCGGCTCAAATCACATGATCTAAGTGGGTAGCAAGATGTAGTTTAAAATATCCTCGTTAAGCGGCTGGCTAATTTATTATTAAAATGTGGTTCCTGAAGGGATGAACCAGATAATTAAAAGGTATTTAAAAGTATTATATCACTGGGAATTATTACATATATATACTATTTATATATATATATATATATATATATATATATATATATATATATATGGAAAAAATCTATATAAAAAATAGAACATAACAGGGAAAAAAAATTAAGATCAAATCTAATGAAATACAAATAAGAACCTAGCGAGTCAAAATGCAATTTCGGACTTAGGACCGAATAAGTGGGGTTAAACTAGTTTGAAGGCGCCAACCTTCCCCTTTGCAACTCGTAGGAAAGACCAAAATAAAATAAATAGAAATTTAAAGTATACAAAATCCAAAATATAAAAAATCCAAAGTATAAAAAATCTCATAGAAATATGAAAGAACAACCGACTACTATTAAGCAAAAATTCTCCCAAAATGTTTAAGCAGAAAAATATCAAAAGAATTACCCAGTAAAAGGATTCTTCCAAAAAGATTTTAAAACTTCTGCTCACAGCGCTTATTCCAGGAGATCCAACACTCTTGAAACCGATGGAAAGCTTATATATGTTGTGATAGAAATCTAAATTGCACTTAAACGCATCCTTTATACCAGCTTGTAAGAAAGACGCCAAGAAAGATTACATTCAAATTTAGTAGGCTATAACTTGGTTGGCTGTCACAAATGTAGAAAATTGGTTGGTTGTCAAAATGTAGAAATTTGGTTTGGTTGCTAAAAATGTAGAAATTTTTCATATTATAGGATTTTTAAGAAGGGTGTTTAAAAAATAAACTGTGTGAAGAGTGTTAAAACAGAATCTTCACAGCAAAACCACTGAAATTCTAACTTTGAAATCCTATTGTTGTATGGTGGTTTTGAAATCAGAAATAGCAAGACGATTAATGTATTTGTGATGAATATATGTTCTTAAGAAGTTAAAAGGATAGTCATGATCTAAGCAGCATTGGAAGAATTTCTTGATATTATTAAATTTATCTATTTTGTTGGTAGTTAAGTTATCATTCCTAAGTAAAAAATTCAAAACAATATTTCTGTAAATTGATAGATGCAAATTGCTGTTCCATACAGGAATTTTAATTACATGGAAACTAAAAGAATCTCTTTTGTCATAAATGTTACAGACTACTCTATTGTCAATAAATGCAATCTAAATCTAGAATTCAACTATATTAGAGTAAAATTAGTTTAAGAAGTTGAGATTGTCAGGTAGAACAAAAATTTGTTTGAATTCACTATTTTTACTAAAAACTATTAATCATCTATATAACGTATCATAAGAAAGAATCATCAAAAATATGATCAATTTCGAAAAAATGTAAATATAATTAGCTAAACTATTACTGCAGAACAACCCTGAGGTAATCCTCTATCTGTTTAAAAGATTTTATCAAATGCTATGAATTTTCTTGTAAACAAGATAACCAGGATACAAATTTTCCATTTCATGAATATGCAATCATATTTATCATAAATTAAATGTAAACTCTAATCATATCATCTATATCAATAAATAAATAATAATCGGGCAATAAAATAAGATGCCCGATGAATTGCATAAAATAAAAGGAAAACATTAATTTTAAATAATAGAACTAACTAAAAACTTAATTGGAAAAGAAAATAGCTGTAGTTATTTAATAAAAATTCGATTTAAAATTACTTACTCAAAGTAGAGACAATTATCTACACTTAAAATATCTCTACCATATATAAAAAATATCTTCTCCACAATTCTTAAAAAGAGACTTTTTATGTCAAGAGGAAAATTGAAAATTTTCCGTTTTACTTGGAAAATACCATCGTCTTTTCTGTTCCTTTCCGAAATCAATACAGTTTGAATCAACGCATCCCAAAATAGAATCATTGGCCATCTGGAGGAAAAAATCTACTTTTTTTTCACATTCGGAAACAAAAGTATGTACAAAGCAGCTCAAAATAAGTCTTATATATACAAAATATGAAAATGATTCCTGCATAATAATTCAATATATGTTATTTTTTCTATCAATAGCATTTTAAATATCATTAGGATTACACTTATTGTGAGTAACTATGTTTCTTGATTTACGTACAATATACATAATATACACTCAATACCTAACGAACTAGAAGCCTTTAAGATTAAGATTTACATTTGAATGGGTGCTAGGAATGAAGTATGCTAATATATTTATGACGGATTACATATTGTTAGAATGCTAGTGTAATTAAGGTGTGAGAGTGATTTTTACGATGAATGAAGTAAAACAGGAAAAACCACATAGATTTCACCATTTGAAAAATGTCTTATTGTTGGTTCCCGTTTAGCACTGACCTCGATTTCGAAGACAGCAAGATCCACTAGGTTCCCAAAAGCAGCCATATCAAATGTTTTTAAAAGTTGGGATCAGAACCTACAGTTATTCTCTAGAAGACCTAACTGCCGTTCAAAAGCAGTTTTACAAGAAAGTAATCCGTTTCGTTTCTGACGAATTGTAAAGCAGAACATGGATTCTACTGTAATTCAACAGACACAAGTCGTCAACAAAAGCTCTTTCCAACAGGTTTCAGCTTGAACTACGAGCAGAGAATTGCAGAGGATTTGAATTCATAGTGGGTATCTGTGAAAAAACCACTCATTTCTGCTATAAATGCAAAAGTTCATTTTCAGTGGTATCGAGAAAGAAGACACTGAACCTCTGAGGACTGGAAATGAGTAATGCCATTGAATGAATCACGCTACCCTTATTTTGCACTGATGGAATTCATTGAATCTGATGCAGGTCCCACGAAACCCTGTATCCATCTTGCCTCACTCGCACTGTTCAACGATCTGGTGAAAGTGTCACGATATGAGGCGTATTCTGCTGTCATGGAAGTGGTGCCATGGTGTTTCTCGAAGTCTTCTATGCATGAGATACCTGGGTAAACTTGCAGATCCAGTACACCCTATAATGCTACAATTTATCATGCTTGCGACAGATACTTCATAGATGATAATGTAACTATACATTGAGCCAGAATTGTTCAAAATTCTTTCACTGAACATCAATCTGACTTCCAGCACTTTGCTTGGCTACCGCATAGCCTGGTTCAACCTATAGAAAAAGTGTGAGTATAGTTAAAAGATACATCCAACGGCATTCTCCCCATCCACCTAATTTACAAGAACTAAAAAGCTGCATAGCTAATATATCGCATTTTCTGGACTTAAATGTTTACAGAAGCATAGAGACTGAATGCATAAACGAATCAGAGCATTTATCTGTGCAAAAAAGGGGTTCAATAAAATATTGATCTTGAGTGTCTAATTCATTGCACCCAATTCTAATTCAGGTCTATA
This sequence comes from Trichonephila clavata, assembly GCA_019973975.1. NCBI lineage: Eukaryota > Metazoa > Arthropoda > Arachnida > Araneae > Nephilidae > Trichonephila > Trichonephila clavata. The sequence goes on along the minus strand of BMAO01009818.1, from coordinate 127,676 downwards.
CGATATTTATGTGCAATATGTGTTCAAAGAAGCTATTGGATATCTAGCATACAGACGTTTCGATGTTTGCACGCATTTTACTTCACAACCTAGATACTCTCTTTAAGACTTACAAGATTTTCTTCTAAATCTTTATCCCGTTATCTCTACCATCTCTAAAGACAGCAGTCTCACATGCCTCATCGAATTACTCTGTGCTCTGCATGATTTTTGTTATTTTCAGTCTGTATGTTGCAATTTATAATGAACGTTTCGAATGGTTCGAAACCATTTCCTAAAAAATCGCACACTGCGCAACTCTTATAACCCTAGTTATTTTAAGTATGTAGTATTTAAGTCTGTGATCATTCATTTTCTAATATATAACGTAATGTTTCTATTTAAAACAATTACATTTGTCGTTATAGAGCTATATTTAGTACTCATGCAACACGTGAAATGCAAGCATACATGAACTCTATGATTATAAAAGCAACCTAAAGACCCATCAAAGGAAAAGCAGGTAGTTTTTCCTTTTTTTTGTTAACCAATTTTCTTTAGTTTACTATTTGATTATAAATTGTTTTGAGCTAAAATTCTTAAGAGGCATTCTGTGTAATACATAATAATTTAAAATCATTAAGAACTATTTATTTAATTAGTTTGAAGAAATATTTCGCACATTATCAGACATTGAAACTCCTCATAGGATCCCAAATCCAAAAGGAAATCCATGACAACACAGCAAATAAACACTTTATTATGAGTAACTTTATAAAGTAAACATATGTAATCTTCTATAAATACAATTTTACTTAGATCAAAATTAGTAGAACATATTTTGATTCATAACTCTTCATGCTATTTTTATTAAACATGTCCCATTTTTCAATCTCATTCGATTAAATATATCTTTCGAAGTACTCAAAATCTTTGGAATTAAAGTTTCATTTCATTCCAATGACTTTAAACGGGATTTCTTTAAATGCCTTATCTAGTATTCTAAATAACAGCTCTCTGAAAGTTTAAGGTTACCACCCGTTGTTTCTAATGATGCTTTCTCAGAAGTCGGTGACTTTCGTTAAACAAGCATATTTATCTGCTGTAACTTCTTTAGAAGGTTTTCAAATGAGTTCCTTTAGTTTCGAAACTTTTACAGCCACTTAACAAGATTGAAAGAAAGAAAATCCATCACACCAAAACTGAACAACCTGGGAATGATTATTTTTATGCGTTAGTGTACAAAAGTCAAAATGTTTTTTTTTTTTTTTTTTTTGTTGAGTTACAAATTTTTTTGGAAGGTACATCGTCATAAAGCAATTTATAACATGCTCGGTATAGGATATGAAAGGGAGAAATAAAGTAAAGATTAGTTTTATTAAAATTTTTAATATTTAACAAAAAATATACAATCATAAAACTCTAATAAATAGATCACTTGCGAAATTAATATTTTTTTATTAAATAAGTGTAGTTATGTTCCATATATCGAATTAAAAATTTCAATAATATATTAAACATTTTTTTCATATTTCAAAAGAGGCAATGCAAGGAAGTCACTTTGTTCTTGTCTAGTAATTAACAAAGAATTTAAAATTTATTTTCTCTAGATATTGTAAGACTAACAACCAAAAAAGAGTAATACGAAATCACTGCATTTCATAAGGTATAAAAATATTTATTGTTGCATCTAAAATTAAAAATTACTAATATAGCCGAAGAGAAATCCATGTCAATGTATCTCGGAAAATCAGTTCGCAGCTCAAAACACTTTGGTTGAGATTGGTTCTCCTCAGTAAGAAAATAAATAAATCTAATGTCGTTTTAAAGTGTGTGATACGTTTTAAAAAAAAATACAAAGCTATAAGTTGTATGTAGGTGCAATGGACTTTAGACAATTTTTATGACATCCTGTAATTGTATTCAAATATGATGATGGATTTAATTTTTTTTAATATTGCAAATTTTATTGAAATCAATGTACACTGATGGAATTTTGGAAAGAATAAGCTTTGTTTCCATTAAGAGTTCTAAATGTTTATTTGGCAAGATATAAAAATGTTGAGAATAGTCTCAAATCCAGTTTCGATTCAATAGTGTTCATATATTTTTACTAAATATATAAAATTTATATAAATTTTATGTTTTAACTAAATATTAATAAGTATATGCTGACTAGTTATAAGCTTTGAAAGTACAGATTTGAAAGAAATTTTTAAGTTTCATATGTCATTTAGCCTTTGAAGGTAATGTTTTTGATTTCAATACTTTGGATATAAGAAATGTCTTCGATTGCTTTAAAACTAAATACTAAGCAAATGGATTACTTAAGTAATGGCGTACTTGGAGTAAAACTAATGTTTATTCCCAATTATTTGGAGGAAACAAGATTATGTTTTGGGTACACATTGATTACTTTTTATTAAGATTATTGTAAGTTGAATATTAAAAAAATATATGATACCTAAATAGATTGGGGAATCACAAATCTGAAACGCAGCCTTAAAATTAATAAGCTAATTAAAATGTTCATGCAAAAGTTCGTTTCCTTCGAATCATTCAGATTAATTTTTGTAAGAGTACAACTTGAACAAGGTATTAAAATGGATAAAGAGCTGAATGAAAAGTTTTATAAAAGCAAACATTTAAATGTTATATGAATTAACCATTATGTTCAATTTCATCCTGTTTCCTCCTAAAGAACACTACAAATACGTAATTGAAACTGTAAGAGCATAAATAATGCATTTTATTTTGAATGTAAGTTATAATGCTGAACATTGCATCAAGTAAAATAATATCTGGATGAATGCTTTTGGGAAAAAGTCCTTTTTCTAAATTTTAAGGAATAATTTTTTCAAGTATGTGTGCAAGTGTATTCTAAATGGGACCAAGGGAAAACTCAATTCCCAAGCTAATATTAAAAGAAAAGTTAGATTAAATATTCCGCCCTCTGAATTACCTAATGTTGTATTAGTGATGGAATTTAAATAATAAACTGAAAAGTTAATTTTCTGGTATAAAGGTGATATTAAGTTAGCGTTTCTCAAAGTGTGGGGCATGTCCGAAAGGGGTCGGGATAACCCTACGAGGGGGTGCGAATATATCGAAAATAAATGATCTAAAAAATATTTACTAGAAGGAAGGAACACAAAGTACTTTCTGACATAGTAAAACATAAACATTCACACTGAGTAATTTATATACATCATCTTGTGATATTACGTCATCAAAAATAAAAGCTACCATTTCAATATAATCATTAGCTATTTTTGATCCTATAACCAAATAAAAACATTATTTGGTTTGCTATAAACTTGAGATATGAGAATTATTTTTTAGGTTTTTTTCAACCTAAATTAGTACTCTTTCAAATAGAAAAAAAAAATTCAGACCAAAAGTAAAAAAAAAAAAAAAATCAGTGTTTTTATTATTGAAATACTGTGCATTAAATGTAGGTAGAAAAGCAAGACTCTTAATTCACTTTTCACCCAGGCAGCAGAATATATTTCCTGGTCATCTGTTTGAACTTCAAACTTAATGGTACATTTAGTTCCGTCCCCTCTGTTATGTGTTTTTATTTCATTTAGGGAAGTTGTAAATTACATGTATTTCTGTTGCGCTTTTTTCCCTAGTAAAAAGTGTTTTCACAGAGAGTACGTTCAAGGATTACTTTGCCAAGATGTATTTTTATGAGTATTCTCAAACATTTAAAGCACGATTAAAAACGTTTTACACAATCCATACTTTTATACTTAATACATTTTTAAAATCACGCGTATCACAGAGTCTCCACAGGCTCACGAAGTCGTTTATTTTGGGAAAACTGTTTATTTGTTACCAATAAACCTGATATTATCCTCTTGTATGACAGTTTTCGAGGGAACTAAATCTATTTCTCACATATCTCTCTCATTTGGGGAAATAGCACTTTTTACAATCTTAAAGTACTGGATTTGACTGAGTTTTTGACTGACATTTTTGTTCCAAAATAATTTCTATGAACATGCTAGAATTTCCCCTTATAATCATCCTTAAGTGGTTTTGATTGATGTATTGTACAACATATTATAGATTTTAAACGTAAATGGGCAGAATATAAAAAATGAAATGGGCATGTATGATCTCCAAAAAGGAAGTTGAAACTGACAAAGCAAGGGAGGAAACGACTGAAACAATGCATATTAATCAAGATAGTGAAAGTAAATTTGAGAAAGGCAATGATCAAGAAAATTTTGATTCCAAAGAAAAGTTTTTAAATGGTACCTAAAACCTACATCAAGAAAAAAGTGAAGCTATAAGTGTATGACAAGACACATTTCGTCCTTTCAAAGAGGCACAAGCAAGAAAAAATCAACAGGCTATTTGCCGATCATCAAAGAACAGTAAAATTACAATAACTTGAACAAAATATGACAGTTTTGCCTGCAAATAGCCGTCCTAAGATGTTAGTGAAAATTGTCCGTGATTTGTGTCCTTCATTAAAGTCACGCACTTTTGAAACATTTTGGTTCAGTATTTTTTTTAAGTGAAAACCTCTTTAGCGGTGTTGGGCACTTTTTGGTAGGGGAAAATCTTATGGGTTCGCGTCACCGACATGCTCTGACTGGGGCATGCGCAGTGTGCTGTTCGCCTTAGACACTTTTTGGATGGGTGAAATCTCGTGCGTTCGCTTCCCCGACATACTTATAGTAGTATATCTGTAGCTATACAGCTGACATATAGTACTGTGTATGTCTTATAAGTGAAAATGAATGGATTTAGTAAAAAAGTTGAATGTGTATATACTGTGCATTGTTGAAATGGTGTTTTTGTTTGATTATTATTTGAATCGTATAATTGAAGAATCATTGTGGTGTAGCTATTTATCACAATACTCAAGATACGTCACACTTCATTGCTTCACATATGGACATACATACTAAATTCATTAGAAGCATTGGTGTTAATGTTTCTGATATAGGCGAAAATGCGTTGCCCGTTGCGATTCCTAGAATGGGCAAAACATATTAATGGATGCTGTTTATATTTTGCCTGGAAAATCTGAGACAGATGCAACAATTTTTATTTTAAAATTTGATAATTTATGCAAAAGAAGGTTCTGAAATACTCGAAAAAAGATTTGGCGAAAAATATGATAATGTACCGATGATTTTAAGTGGAGACTTCAATATTAACTTTGCAGATGATAAAATCTACCACTAATTGAATTTCTAAATGAAACACTTAATTTAAATATGTCCAATGATCGAAAACTCAGTACTATAAAATATAAAACGACGATCGATGCGGTTTTTACGTGATAATTAAATTTGAATCAAACATTTTCCTTTCTTTAGCTACCATAAGACTATTGTGTCTTTATAGAACAAAATGAAATAATTGAAAGTACAAAAAGTCTTAAGTATTGTTGAAATTAATGATGACAATGATGAAAACAATTAAAATAGTGTCAAAAATCAAGAACACTGAAATTTAAGTATATACAAATACTATCCATAAATATTATGATTGCATATTAATTGTTATTTTAATTGAATTGTATTTATATTTTGCCATGATCTTGTATAGTCCGTAATATATTTGAATAATAAAAAAAACATATCAACATGCATATAATTTTTGCTTGGAGTGTAAATAGATGTGAAAGTCAGATTGATGTTGATAATTTTATAATTCGAACATTATGAAATTTCAAATTTTAATACTAAAAGTTCTAAGTTTTCACTTCTATCCGCAGTCTCTATAACTGCTAAATTTTTTTTTTTTGGATTTTTTCTTAACATATTAATGAAAAATTGAAATGTCCTTGAAAGTAGGTATAAACATATTTTCTCATAATTAAAGTACTCACTATAATTGCAATTTTTATCGTGTCCAGTAAAAATAACGATTAAAAAAGTATTGTGGTGAATCAGTCACTCGAAGCGAACTTTAACGTTAGTATCGAGAGCTTGCTTGCTCCCAGGATAAGATATTTTTAATTTTTCTCGCTTTAAATATTAAAAATAACACAATTATTCTTCGTCAGAATTTTGTATTATTTTTCATTGTTTAACATTAATTCTAAATGGTAGTTCTGTGAGGCTTAAAATTACAGTTTGTGTTTAAATCTATTTATAATATGAGTATTCATTTAAAATAAATCATTTTACATTTTTATATACATCGTAGTGCACTTGGTTTTACTCTTCTAGCATTTTAGCTATGGACTAAATTCATGAGACGACATAATCACATGATAATTTTATTAACGTGTTTTTAGCCAATTAAGTTCAAAAACATATGTGACGTCATAGTCACGATAAATGCAATTATCTATTTTCAGCAAATCACAGTTCATGCACTTCGTTGTTGCGAAATTACGCTTTTTACAGAAACTTTTTTTTTTTAAAAATTAATATTTGTCACTTTGTTTAAAAGTACATGCATAAAACAAGACTTTTTTTTCTTTAATTTTAAAATCTTTTTGCAGAAATTTATTTTTATAGCTCTTGAACATCTTTACCCAACTATGCAATTTGAAATTTTACTAAGTTTTACAAATAGAATAAAAAGTACGAGCTAGTTTATTATCCGTTTTGAATTCAATGAAGATCACGTGTTTATATTATCATGTGACCGTCATGAATTTAGTACATTACATCAAGAATAATATTTTATTTTTTTTAAAAAAATGAGCTCGTGCGAAGTGAGCGGGTACTTCAGCAAATATACTTTTATGTTGATCATTACTATACAATGTGTTTTATAACTTATTTATCAATACTAAATTAAGAACAAGTGTAATAATCATTAGTGATTTATATGGGATTATCTTGCAGAGCAAAGTTTTTCATAAGAAAGCTTAATGTAATAAATTGACACTCTGATTGTTCATTTCCTATATTTAGCTGAGATCTATATTTTGTCCTCAAAACAGCCACCTCAGAAAATCCATTTTCACCAAGTTAGGATGTTGAAATTGATAATAATATAAGAAATGCTTTTGTATTCAGTGCAGATAATTCATCATTCACCTCTGGCCAAAAATCAAAAATTGATTTATTACAAATTTTCATTTTAATTTCAACACTGGGTGAGAAGTTTTTGTGAAGCTTTTTTCTCATTTTAGAGATCTTCTGGAGTATTTTGATATGGATGCTTATTCGACTCTTAACTCGCTATCAAGTTGTCCTTAGCAAGATACTTTTTAAAAAATTCTTTGCTAACATGGCTAAATAGTTTTCAATTACTTTAAAAACCACTTACATATGTTGTTTTTAATCTTTTTAAGTTTAAACACAGTAATCAATATTTTTAAACATCTAGGCTTTTTGCTTTAAATTTCTGCTCCATAATCAGATTTCTACAAACAACATTTGTTTTCTCATTCGTGTCAAGCATACGTACGTCTAATCCTTAAAGCTGAAGATTCAAGGTATTTAATTTCTCGAATATATAGAACAAGTAGCTCAATTCCAGCACAAATAAACTATCTCGAAATGTCTCATCTTCCAGAAGGTTTTCCTCTTCTAGAAAAAAATGTCAATTTCATTTCTTAATTCATAAAAATATTGCAAAATATTCCCACATGGTAATCATCTTGTCTCACAATTAAATAGCAAAGATGAAAGTACTACACCCATGTCTTTGCAAAGTCCAGATGAGATTCTTTAATTAAAGGGCGTCATTTTTATGTAATTTACTGCAGCCACACATTTGTCATAGGCAAAATATTCAGACCATAACTCTCATTTCTTTCTCTGTGGATCATGGAATTTGTCCAGATGCATATTGGAAATTTTAGTTTTACAAGTGCTTGTATACTTTTAAATTTTCCTGAAGTTGTACGATCACCCTCAGTGTATATTCTAACACAATTTTTCCACTCTATATTTGGCTCATTTATAAAATTATTTAAATTATCAAATAATGCTACTGATGTTTCTTTGAGGTTTATTAGTTTACAAATAAGTAGTTCTTTGGCTGCTGACATACTACTCCAAAATCGAACATACTCAATGAAGTGAGCATCTGTATTGCTATATGTTGTCTATTCAAGATGAATTTTGAAAACAATATGAATTAAACAATTTATCCCGAAACTTCCCGAAAAGCTACTGCTCTACATCATTAGCTATATTATTAATTCGAAAGGCAACAGTATCATTTGATAAAGGTATGGACTCTGCCACTCTTTAGCAAATTTGTCTCCAAACATAGTTTCTACGATCTCAATTGCTACGGGCAAAATAATCTCTTCGCCAATAATATCAGGCTTCTTACATCTGGCAATTTTGTACGTAGGTAAAGCTTTTTCACACACACATTCACTGACAAATTTATTTTTATAAAATTTCTTCATATGAATTTAATTTTAATTCAAAGATCTCTTGAGGTGTGTTAATGTACTCACCATGAAGCGTTTCCAAATGCCTTTTACGTTTAATAGGTTTCATGCTGTCTGCTGCCAATATATTTTTGAGCAAATAACACACATAGGCTTTTCTTCTCCATTTAGTTCATTAATAGTAAATGCAAAATTCTTGACAATAGTTCCTGGATTTTATATTCGAAACCATGCTCTTCATGTTTGCTGATGTTTTATTATCGTAGAGTATTCACTTACGACTTAAAAATGTGTCAATGATTTTTGTTTTAATCTGTTGATATATATACTTAATATCAATTACAACTAACGTGAGCAAATTATAAAATTTACATTAAAGATAGATTCGGTAGCTATAGAAATATCGACTCGACCACAACTGATTGGAATTGGACAGCATTTTTATATGTTTTGCGCAGACGTCCGAAAGATTGCCCAGACTCACGCAGGCGTTTGCGAAAGTGTCAGATGTGATGGATATGAAATACAGCAACATAGACTTTTGTATTTTTCTAATGACATTTGTACTTTAAGAAATGGATGATGGAGGAAATAGATCTTTAATTAAATATCATTCTGTAATCTGTTCCCATTTAAAAAATTAGAGAAAGGAAAAAATAACGTAATATTATCCTATTACTTAAAATTAATTTACTCTTGAACTCTATATTACTTAATATTACTTATATTACTGAAAAATATTTCTTATTAGTAATCAATTTAAAATATATATTACTTCAAATGTTCATTACTTAAAATGTACATTACTTAAAAGTAATTTAATAACATATATATTACTTAAAAGTAATATAAACAAGACTTAATGCTTATCTTGTTTATTTGTACGGTTTATAACTAAGATCGCATGCAGCGTTAGCACTAACGCGGATTTCTATTGCATTCAATATATTATTATTGTACTAGGGGGGCGATAAAATTTTTGATTGAAAGTTGGGTCCCCAGTGTTGAAAGTTTGAGAAGCATTGTATTAAGTGGTTTGTTCCAATTTTTAGTATGTTATTTTTCATGATTATGTTATATTTAATATAACTTTCTCCGTGGAGACCATGCTCAATCAACAGATCTAAATATAGGTAAAGTACGAATTCGCTTTCATTATTATTTTTTCTATGATGCTCACCCGGTATAGTGAATAGCGACGGTGACTGCTGTGCCGTAGAGTCAGGGTTCACGAATCCCAGAGAAGGCATGGATGTTTCTAAATGTATAGTGCCCCTTTTGCGGCATGGGGCTACTCTAAATAGCCGTCGAAAACGCAATCCTACCTTGAGGTTGGTGGAAGGAAAAGAAAGTTGGGAGGCCCCTAGCCGCCCTTAGGGTGTTTTCCCTGAAAATTGGGGTGGAACCAAGCCAAAACGCACTGTCACTTGTATGGTACAAAAAACTACGGCTAACGGCAAGCGTACATCTAGCATTTTGCTACGATGAATTTATTGGGCTTCGATCTGACATCGTCATATCGAATTAGTAACAACAACACTATTTGTTATTTGCAAGATTTCTTTCTAAAGTAGTCAGAAGGAGAAACTCAATGGAATGTTAAAGACAATACGGGGTTGAGGTTCAGGTCGTGTGTGGGTGACATAATTATATCTAATTTTGGATTAACTCATGCTGATTTTTATTTTTAAAAAGTAGGTAAACTAGGCGTAAAACTAGAACGAGAATCTCATTAAATCTCAACAGAGACATTTTTCTAAGTTATTTATAGTTAGTTATTTTCTCTTTCTGTAAAAAAAAAATAAACTAATATCCATACATTCTGGCATGTTTAGAGTGAAACAATATTTATACTATATATAAAAGGAAAGAACTAAATACTTAAATTTTGTCGCTTTGTTAACTCTGGTTAGAGTCCTGGACACTTAATTGACAGTTATTTAAAAAACAGTTTGGCATATTTCATAAAGTATTAAGATTTAAATTATACATAGGAAACTATTTTTTACTTTTTATGCATTGTAAATAATTATTCAATTCCTATACTATTAGCTCACTCTCTATATATATTTATCTTGTTCAAATTTTCAATCGTTAATAAAATGCAATTTAAAGCACTCAATTGAGCTGAAATTTTATATACACGATTATTTGGGATGGCAATACAGTAATTTCATTATAATTAATAAAAACCAAACGATTACAACTAATTATTTAAAGAATTACAAATACAGCCACATTGGCATCATTTTTGGTGACTTAGCGACCATTTATGCGAGTTGCGTCTGATCTTGAAACGGTTTTTTTCTCACACATTTTAAAGTGCTCATTTGAGCTGAAATTTTCTATATACTATTGTTTTGGGTAATAATACGATAACTTAATTATAATTAATTAAATTGACTGAAATTAATTATTTAATGAAAAACAGATACAGCTACGCTGGCTTCATTTTTATTGACGTGGGTCAAAACTTCAAAAGATATTTTTCTTCTCACGTTTCAAAGCTAAGCAGTTGAACTGAAATTTTATATACACGATTGTTTTGGATGACAATGCAATACATAAACGATAATTAATAAAAATTATGTGCCTCTTAATGTTGTGATTATGTCATATGTATATACATGTTTATATTAATTGCAACTATTTAATAAAAAGTAACTGAAATAATTTTATTTTTCGTTGATCTAAGAAGGAATTGACTTAAAACATTTTTTTATATTACTTGTTGATAATTATATTTACAGAAATATAATTACTTTAAAAATAAAAAATAAACTTTTTTTTTCTATTTCTAATTATTTAGTTATTTATTTCATACAATTTTACTCCCTTAAAATTTGTGCCAAATATATTTTGATTTAAATGCAGGATAAAATAATACAGGATTTCCTTCATTCACTTAAAGTATTCTACACTATAAATCATAGAAGTAAGTAATTAAAAAAAGTGATTATTAACTTTTCAACTACTAAATTTAACTCATTAATTATTTAACTACTCGAAGGCTCTTTGCAACGGACCTCGTTATTTTGAACCATAGTCAAGTGACGAGGACCACTTCTTCTGTTTACTACCACACCACACCAACGGGAAGACTTATGAAATCTCAAAGATTTAACGTGCATCACTCTTCTGCATTGAGGTTCTTCAGCGGAACTAGGCTCGAACTCATGACACACCAACCGCGAGTCTGGTACCTTCATCACTAGACGACCGAGGCCACAATGAATGATAGAAAGAAAATATATTAAAATCAATTAATATAAAATTTTTTAGAGACTGACTATATATATCACAAAGACATTGCGCTATAAATTGCAAAAATGTAATGACTGTTACTAGTTTTAGTATTCATTATGTATTTGTGTCGCATTTAGTTCTTTTCGTCACAATTAATTAGAAAACAGTGAAAAATTTTACTATATTACCATTAGTCATTCCTACTTTCTTACAGTGATTTAATTTTTTTCTCTTTTTAAATAGATAAATTGTAAGATATCTTTATTTTTTTACATTTCTCCACTCATGGATTGATGAGCATTAAAATTTGACTACAAATAGTATGCAAAAAGCACTCGAATGTCCACAGAATCTTTCGAAAAGTTCTGAAATCTTATTTTTGATATTTATTCCATCCAGCCACGAATTCATTCTTTGTAATAGGTCTTGGAAAAGGGCAATATATATTCCAAGCCTACGTGGTCTGTAGAAACATTAAAGCAAGCTGCTGTCATCTACAAGAACAATCGTAAAATGGAAAGAAGAGAAAATTTGGAGAGAAAAAAAGAACCAAAAACTATATATTATTCGAAAATAAATTTAAGCAGAAAAAAGGTTAGAAAAATGCTTCACATTTTAGAAATTGCTCTATTTCGGTTATTCAGTTCTGTCAATTGTAAAAAAATTGTTAGATTGAATCAAATGTTTGACTCATTGATGTGAATGGATGTTCCCTATTATTTTTAACCTTTTCATTGGTTGCTTTTCTAATGCAAATATAAGGAACATTTAATGCATACCAAGAAATATATGTTTAAGTATGTAAAAATTAAATAAAAATATTCTTCTCAGGTTACATGTCTCTCTACTGCAGAAAAATCAAATGAGAAAGCAAAGAAAATCATGTATTAAAAGGCAATATTCTTTGTTATTAAAGGAATGCTTTATGCAAAATTAGTAAACAAAAAAATTGTGTTGGTAAATTCGTTGATGAATTGTTTGCTTTTTGATTTCACACTTTGAAGCAACAGAAAACTGAGCAATATGCCAATATTATTTGCAGTTTTGAATTAAAAAAAGTAAGAAATATATTTAATAGAAACAGCAGTTTTCCAAATAATGCTGTGAAATATGTAGTATTAATATATATAATATATATATTAATAAAACAAAAATTTTAACATGAAGCAAATATATTTTACTTGGTGAATTAGTTATACAATATCTATGCTAATCTTTCAAATTCTTAGAAATTTTAGATATTTTACTAATTTAGTTTTTATTTTTATCACATTATTTTAATTTGAAAGGGAATCAAAATACACGAATATCTTTCTAAAACCATCTGTATTTGTGTACTTTCGGTGTACTGTTTTTCTCGTGTTCTTCTAGAATGTTTTCTTTCACTTATTTTTAAATCCATATTTAAATACTGGAGTAACTTTAAAAAATAATCGTATATCCTTTATTTTTTTTTTCAATACATATAAAACATAAGAGTGAAAACACATTTGAATGTTTCTTCCATCAGATTTGATAAGCAAATAATTAGATATTTATTCAGCCGTTTACAATAATCCATTTAGCCTAGCAAATTTCATATGATTAATTGACTGTATTGCTCGCTATTTTTCAAACATTAAGAACTATCAATAGGAAACACACGATGTTGATAATACTTTTACCTACTATACATGCAAGAAATCAGAGTGTTAAAAGTATACTGAAGTGAATTATTTGATAGGAAAACTAACTTAAAAGTTAATTTCATTTATGACTTTCAATAATATCATAGAAGGGTTATATATATATATATATATATATAGAGAGAGAGAGAGAGAGAGTTAGGTATAGAATTTGACAGGGTGTTTATTTGAAACATCAACCTACCGGCTCACAGTCGCACCGCACATGCTTCAGAGGATGCGCATGCATGAGACGAAAATGGACCCTATTTCGAACAGACAATAAAAGTTTTGTTCCTTTGTTATTTGTGACTTGCAGATGGAGGAATCCCTGCAAGCAGATTGAAAGATAAAAGGGAAAGAAAGAATGTATTAATGATAAATATAATTAATAAATATTAAACTCTCCTTCAGCTTATTTTTTTTACTCTAAACATTCTTAAACGATAACACAATGCATTTACAAACAAACAAACAAAATTTTAGAACACATAAGGCAAGAATTACAAGTTTAGACATAAATTTTAAATCATTATTTAATTTCCTGAAATTTGAAATTTAATCATCTGTCTTCAGTTTTAAAATAGTATAAACTTGAATCCAGAATTAAATTGAATTAAAGTCAGTGTCGAAATGTGAATTGTCTAAAAAATATCTGTGACAGCAAAGTTAGGGGAAAGGTAAACGATCTGAACTTTTCAGAGAGGTTTGGGCAAGAGGGAGAGTATAAAATATTGATTTAGTGAATTATTTGATCAGTTGTAGAGTAAAATAACCAGTTTATTTCATTTAGATTAATTAGATAACAGGTAACAGATTCCTCTTTTTCTACCAAATCCTTGACAATTCATACTCAATACAAAACTACAAAACTATTTTCTATGACCAAAGACATGCAATAATATACAACTACGAAATAATACGAAACTCTGAAACAATAGAAAATTACATGCAAATAAATATATTAATTTAAAAGCATAAAACATGATTAATATCCAGTGAATTTAAGGGCAAACAACATATACGAAAACTTTTGCAGCTCTTAAAACTCTCATAATCAACCCATACGTTCCATAAAACGTTAAGAACGGGAGTAATTTAATCTTTGTTTCATGGAACAATTTTAATAGGCTGTAAAATTCGTATAAATATATAGGATACAATTCAAGCGAACCTTCATTTATATCTGTAGATGCTAAGATCAAAGATCAAATTTTGAAGTAAAAAGGTACCATTTGAGTTTTATACCTATTTTACACCATTTAAATTATCTTAAGTTTCAAACCCACTGTTCGAAAGTTTCTAATTTTATCATCGTCAGAGATGGTTCCATAGGGATTTTTATCGGTTTATCCAGAATAAAATTCCCCGTGCTCATATCCCTATCAATAAGAGATATCATTTTATTGGAGATGCACTATCTGAAGCTCATTATATCTCACGGTACGAGCAATTTAATGAGAGTAATTCCATTTTAATTGGGAGCTAATAGCACAGGTTTGGGACTCTTATTTACGGAAGAAGAGATCAATAATCAAAGCAACGTATTCATGAAAACCGAGGGATATTCTTTTAAGGATTATTGGACTCTTTTTACATTCATCGAAGTTATTTTTTCCCTTTTTTTTAAAGATTAACTTTGAAGTAAAATAGCGTAAAAATCATTCATGCATTCAAATTGGATTATCAAATTACGAAACTTAAATACAGATTTAAATGTAAAGGTTTTACAAGATATGAAGCATATAACACGATTATCCTGGCTTGTTAATCAGACATTTGTTCGTAAGAGCATTAACTAGTTTTGAATTATCCCCTAATTATTCTAGCATTTGCATTAAATCCGAATAATTTGAAAAATCCGTTGCTATATAGATAGAAGAAATTTCGCTTTCCACAAGAAATGTGTCTACAATTTTGATATCCCATTTAAGAGTCTCCTTCATTAGTTTAATTCTGCCACTTTTCGGAATAAGATTTCATGAGGAATGTATGTAAATTTAACGAGTAAAAGATAACTTTACACTGTAAAACGCAACAACAATGGCAGATATATTATAAAATTATATGTAACTAAAATAGTTTGGGAGTGAAGAGCGAGAGTATATAAAACCTTTTTTTGAGCAGTTTGATAGGGCCGCATAATAAGAAACCGCACAAAAAATATTTGAAAATTTCGCAAATACTTACATATAACAAAGCTTTTGTTGGCATACTACAAATTTTCTTATACGGTGGAGAAGAGCGGCAAAAAATAAGTCACACTTAGAAAGTAAGGGAATTATTTACGAAATTTACGAGAAATTGCTTTTAAGCAAAATAATTAAATTTCACATGGAAACATTTTTAAAGTATTTTGTTTCTCATTGTATATATGGAAAAATTTTCAAAATGCACATACATAATTCACTGCTCTTTGTCGTATTTCAAAGCACGCATTTTTCTGTGATGAATTAGTTCAAAATCGCTTGCGTCAGTTGAAGATTCAAGTTCAATTCGTTTAATTTGGTACCTTAAATTAGGTTATAAGTTTTAGCGACGACGATTGGTTGATCAGTGGCGTGTAAACGTCACAACGGCCACATATGCATAATTGGAGCTCGTTTTGGAATTTTTCTCTACCTCTGGTATTGATATCTACTTTAAGAGAATGCTGTTCCGATTTGTTAGAAAGCTGGATCCCGATATGCATTTTATCCGCTCTCAAGGAATTTGATACTTCTTGTCCGTCTTCATAAGCTATCAAATTATTGATAATGTAATTGTCATTGATAGTATTGTTTTCAATCAAGTGCCTGCAGCTAGTACTGTGAGAGAAAGCAATTGAGCGTGCATTGTAGGAAGGTTATTTATAAAAAAATATTTTTTTAATTATAAAAAAAAAATTAATTAAAAATATTATTTGTAAATTATTTATTATTTTTAGTGGTTGTATGCTATGTACATCAATATAAATCATTACAGAACCACCGAAGCCGTTAAAATTCAGATACCACATAAAAAAATAGCGTACAGATAGAATGGCAGAAAAATAAAATTCGCAAAAAAGAACCGCACAAAAACAGGTTCCACTGTACAAGAAATTTTGATGGAACTGATGTAGGATTATTTAACTGATTTTAAGATATTTAGGCATATTCTCAATAGAAAATGCATAATTGAATAAAATTTTACAGTTAACATTTATATGCATAGTTAATTTTTCCTAAAATATGATACAATTATTTATTAATCGCATGAAATATTTTCTTATTGAACATGAGTTTTTTTTTCTGTCAAGCATAAGTTAAGAAGAATGAATTGTTTGAATACAAATCCTTATTTTAAAGGACATATCGATTATATGCAATACACATTTAACCGACATTAAAATTATTAATAATTACATTGTTATTGAAATAATTTGCATTAATTAGCCATATAAATCTATTTGAATCGCTGCTGAAGATATACATGTTTAATTAAATTTATAAATTCTTATAAGAAAAAAATAAACTTCAATTACCACCAGTTATTTTACCCACAATGTTTTGAAAAAAGGGGGATTTTTTGCATCTCATGTAAGTAAACAACATTCTTCATAGATTGAGAAAATTGAATAGTTTATTTGAATTTTTAATTTTAAAGTTTTTATACTCCATGTGATTGATTTTATAAATTTGGAAGAAAAACATTCCCTAAGTTTTACTCTTAGTAAATGCACCCTGCATGCAACAAAAAATATTTCATATATCTTTAAATTCTTATAATTTCTAAGCATTTCCATGTTAGTGCTTTTCAAATTAATGAAAATCCTTTTTTGTTTGAAGCGATTGGAAGCAAAAGATGATTCGTAGTCTTACATCGCAATCAGGGGAGAGACATCTCATTTTTTTAGGATTCTCTTTAAATTTTCATTTTCTAAGAGCAATAAATTGAGCATTGTATTGCTGGTGAGATTCTCATGGTTGAAAGTAATGATTTCGATAAAATGATCTTTTTGACAGCCCTTAAAGTATTTGTTTTCAATCTGATAACCCGGCTCCAAAATTTGTTCCCGAAAGGTGATTTCCGATAATGCAAAAATTAGTTCAAATCTAAATCTGAGATTTAACCTCCTTTTTTTATTTTAGATGACGTATCAATTCCATATAGCGAATCCAAAAATGTGGAAATGAAGAAACCTTTCTGCAATACTTGTTACCTCTTCTTTTGACGTTTTCAAAGTTTTTTTTATTTTTTTAAATACTGAAACACTGCATGTGTGTGTGTGTGTGATTCTTCTGAAGATTAACAATCCTGACGATTAGGGGGAAGTTCTGAATATGTATTCGAATTCAGTTTATCTTACAACAATAAAGTGATTTTGTTGCTTTTTCCCTACATTTTTTTAGGAAACAGAAGCAAACAAACATATTAGTCTGAATGACAATTGTATACACGGGAACAAAAATGTCAAAGACCTAAATTATCTCCTTCGTTCAACATGAATTCTAACCTTCGCTATAAAGACATATCCTAAAGCAAGTAAGTACCATAAGTAAGCTAAGTTACCTTAAAAAAGTACTTATACCACAAAAACATATATAAAAAGAGAGAAAATTAAAAATAAGAGTTAATAAAAAAAAGGAAAAAAAAATATTTAGAGCCTTTCAGTGTACGGATAAACAGGTAGCTGAAGAAAAATAACCTGGGTACCCACAAATGCAATATCAAATAAAATTATATTTTTAAAGTCATGCTCCATTAGAAATCATTGTCGTTGATCTAAAATACGATTTATAGTAGTGATATGATAAATTGAAAAAATATTAGATCAGTTAAACTTTTTTCGAATGATTATAATGAAAAGAAATGTTTCAGCAGACCTTGAAAATAATTTAAATCAATACATTTTTCATATTTTTGCCTCAAAGTCAAATACGATTCTTAGAAAAACTCGCGCAAAGCCCTTAACCCTCAAATAAGAATAACTGTTTCAAATCTGTGTTATTTCTTATATGCCAAAAAATGTTATTTTTAGCTATTCTATCATTTAATTTCAAGTTTAAGAAAACAATTTCTTAAAAGGGGTGAAAAGTTAATGTCATATCTTTTTAACAAACTTAGAGGTTTTTGGCAACATTTTAGTTGATTTCATAGTTGTATATTGCCGTACAGCGTTTCTCAAAATGTGGAGCACGCGATCCCCTTACGCGGGGGGCGTGAACATGTCGAAAATAAAGGATTTAAAATAATTATTAATTTATTGACAGAACACAAAACAAAATACATTCTGCATAATAAAAAATAAAATACATATTCACACTGATACGAAATATTTATAAATGTATCATCAGAATGGGAAAAAGTATTTGATAATTAATTTATCAATATTAAATTAAGACTACCATGAGCTCGTTACAGACAAAATTATAAACAAAAAAAATACTTATTTCGATAACTCTTATGGAGTTTTTAATTAAAGTTGCATTGCAGCTTTAGCATCGAAGTACATTATTTTTGTATTCAATATATAGTTGTTGTATGGGTCGATGAAAATTATGATTAAATATTGGGTCGCAACTATTGAAAGAATGAAAAGCAGTGCAGTTGAACGCTTAGAATTTGAATTTATATGCACAACTGTAAATTTCATTTATTCAAAGAAAATTTATCACTTGATGCTCACCTCTTAAAATTTAGAGACACTTTTTTTTTTGGTTCTTATTTTTATCTTTCTGCAACACTTCCTTCCCAAGAGCGAAAAAAAAAGGCTGACAAAGAATGCTAAACGATCCATGATATAAACTTAACGACGTCGAAAACTAAGTTAGCTCTTCGATGAACTACAAAGCCTGCATTTTTCCCAAACACTTACTTATGGGTGATTGAAAAACTAACCAATTACCGAGAACTAATATAATAAGGCAAAGGGGTCCTTTGTACGCGAAAATACTTTTCGCTGACGTCATACTCATTTGTTGCGGTTTGCTGAGCATGAATAAAGCTGTCGATAACATCACATCTTCGGATGATTTATGATCCCTAAAGCATCGCCGATGATTCCAACAAAAATAGTCAACATATCGATTGTGAGCCATGTTTATCATCGATACAAATTCAAGTCTCTTCAAGTTCATCTCCCGAAGAACATGGTTAGTTGAATAGAGGGGCTGTGCTTTTTGATTGCCCATTAGGCTTAGCCATTGAAGGAAGTTCTTCGAATTTAAGAAAGATAATTCCACTGATTTATTTTTAAAGGGGAAAAAATGGTACATTGCTTTCCCAAGTCTTCAATGGAGAATTTCAATTAAAATGAAACTGATTCACAATATTAATACAAAGAATATTTGTCAACATATACAATATGAATGTTACATGGCCTTATGAAGTAATTTCTTATTAAAAAAATTACAGCCAGATTAAAATTCATTAATACACGAATAATGCTAATTAGCTTTGGAAAAATAAAGCATATTACATAAGACATTTTTTCTACATTAGTAATGAAATTTTTATGAATTTATTTTCATTGCAATTATTACACAAAATTTCGAATAGTATTAAATTTCTATTTTTTTTTTTTAATCTTTAGATACAAATCTTAAACTCTAAAGCTATTTTTTTTCTATTATACTTCTAAGGCTATCTTATTTCTTTATATTTGGCTGTTTTGTTATATTTCTGCTTTTTTTTCATAATTCATTGCAAATTACATATGAGTGTTTTGTATACATGTGTGCATATAAATTGTTAACTTTTAATTATGTTGACATTTGAATGTAGTTATGATGATTTATTTAAGAATATTTTCATTCGTGAGGCATATAAATTTAATAAAAAAAGTTGCAGTTGAAAAAAATAGAAGATATACTACTGTAGCAATTAAATAATCTGACTGGTCTTAAAAATTAGCTTTATTGCAAGCAATGAAGAAATTCATTTCAATCATCTTCAACATGCGCCCCTCTTCCACATCAAAACATAGCTGCGAGTTTTCCCCTGTTTAAAGCAGTGTTCAGTAAGTGTTCGTTAGATGCCACAGTCTTCAGTAAGTGTGCCGTTTTTACCTTCACCTCTCCTACAGCCTAAAACTGTGTTCTCATGAATGAATGTTTCATTTTAACTAATATGTAGAAGTCGTATGTTGCAAGATCTGATGAGTACAGTGAATGCTCGAATACAGTAATGCGTTTGTCCCCCAAGAACTGCTTTACTGAGAACACGTTGTGCACCGAGGCGTTTTTTGTGTGCAAAATTCAACTGTTTTTTCTCTACATATATTGCTTTTCCTTCCTCACTCTTTCTCAAAACTTTTTCAGAACCTCAACTTACTGCTACTAATTTACCGTTTGGCCTCGAGGTACCCATTCAATCATGATGATGTCATTAACATCGAACAAAAACGATGTGCATCACCTGTTCTTGGGGTCGCAGATTGAAAGGAACGTTCGTCCTCTTCAGCAACCTTCGGATTTTCCGAAAATCATGTATGCCATTCAAATAAGTTAGACTAAGTTGCGTGAAGTTATCTCCAAACACTCTTTTAACAATTTAAAACATTTAGTTGGATTTTTTTTTAAATTTCACGGGGAATTTTTACGTTTCTCTTTATCGCGGTACTTCGACACAACGACGTCTTTCTCTCAAACAAGGATAAAAATCAAACTAAACTAGATAGAATAAACGAGCTTTCAGCACCAGAAATATCAAGGTCAATTATATCTCATTTTTACTCCTACACACCAAGAATAACGGCTAGAGTATACGCATTCTAGGTATTTCAAAGTCACACATTATATAATATAACATAGTAGGAGCATATACTTTCTGAAAAACTAACCTTGCAGTTCTAACGTCTATAAAAAAAAGAACGTGGAAAACCACACGATAGAAGTGAAACTTCGTTGACGACGTTGGCCGTAAATGCAGGAACAGATCTAATTATATTAAACCGCTGAGGAATTTACTTTAATCAAATAAAATTCAAACTTCATTTATTGTATGAAAATAATATTTTTATTCAATTACAGTAGGTGTGTGGTAACTGAAGTTGGATATAAAAATCCTCGATTGTAATTAATCAAGAAAACGTGAGAAATCTGCATCAATCGGTAGTTCCGTATATTGTTTTTCCTTCTCTAGAATCAGTATTCAATGTCAAATTCAGTGACCGTTTCAAGAATTCAATGAGTGGCTTTGCTTCTTCTGAAGCAAAATTAACATTAAAGTCTCCATTTAAGATAATCGGCTTTCAATCATCATCGGACTCAATTATTGGAGAAGTCTCTGGTGTGTACAGCACTAAAACTTTATGCATAAATATGATAAAAGCTGCGACAGAACTAGTGACATATTCCTTCGCCTGGACTTGCTGCTAGTTTTCATTTTCTTTCTCCTTTCACGAAACTCTTTTCCTCTTTCTGCATTTGTTCTAGGCTTTCTGTCGGATCATGGCCAGCATGTCATGAGTTCGATCCTAGTAGCACTAAAGACCCGTCGTGTAGGGGAGCGATGCACGTTAAATCTGTCGAGAGCTCAAACGTCCTCCCGTTGGTGTGGTGTGGTGTGGTAGTTAGGAGAGGGGGTGCCAGCTCAGGTGTCGTCCGCGTCACTTGACCATGGTTCAAAATTACGCGGACCGTCGCCAAAAG
This sequence comes from Trichonephila clavata, assembly GCA_019973975.1. Classification (NCBI taxonomy): domain Eukaryota; kingdom Metazoa; phylum Arthropoda; class Arachnida; order Araneae; family Nephilidae; genus Trichonephila; species Trichonephila clavata. Next base: position 105,840 of record BMAO01009818.1, on the reverse strand, counting down.
TCATCGTATTGCTAATCAGTACGACGTTCATATTCTCTCTCTCACTCTAGGCTTTCTGACCAGAATTACTTTTAATTCAATAAACATAAAAGTTAATAATATAAACTTAATGCCTCACTCTCATAAGTCACTGTGCTTGTTTACAATACGCTATCCGTAGCGATTCTAGCACGAACGTTAGTGACAAATACACAATGACCCCAGACACTCCAGTAACGGGAAGAGCCATATAATGGTAATATTTTCGGTGTGTTTATTCGTTGAAAACGGCACGTTTATTACATAAAAACTACAAAAATACGCTACGCGAGTTCGTTACGAGAGTAGCAAGGGTACCCACTTAATGTCACCAATACCTAAGCGCCTTTTCTCCATAGCAGCAACATATACTTTTGATGCACAATTCCCCCTTAGCAATCATCCAACTTTTTCAAGGATATGACGTGTACCCCCTCTCTCTTTTCCTCCCGCTCGCTATCTCCTCACCATGTCGACGTTTCGCGGGAATACACTACTTCCGCTCACTTTTTCACTGTTACGCAAAACTGGGTAAATTTCCCATTCACTCCTGTTCCTAAAGAAGTTTCACTTCCAAAATTTGTATCATAGAAATCAAAATAAAAATTGCAGAAAAAAATTATATCACCTTATAGCCCAGGTGAAAAAAATCGGAGTGGTAATTTAGTAGCCTGTGTGTCTAAAAAAGAGGTGAGTGAAGGGGTTTTTTGATGACGATAGGTCACTAAAGTTGTGATGCTGGCACTCAGTAGCACCCGATACAATGACTTTCTCCAATAAGAATGCCGGCAAAGAATTAAAGTGTTACTATTAACGCGGTAAATAAGTTATTTTATGCAAAAAGATGTATCAAAAATTCTAAAATTTTTGGTAACGAGAGTGGCAAGTCACACGACCGCAGTTTAAGAAGCACACTCATAGACGAATTATTTAACATTTTATTTCAATTTGTTTTCAATGTGTCATTTAAAGTTTCTTTGTTCTCATTGTTTTGTACAACCAGTAGCCAGAAAGTTCGGTGAATGAATTTTTATTTCAAATACAGTACTGTACAGCTTCCAATACACACACAGTTTACTATCCTTCAAAATAATCTTCATAGATGGTAATGTACTGCTGGGAACGAGTATATAAGTCCTGGAAACTCCTGTAAAACAGTTCTCTCGGTAAGGCTTTCAGCTCGGCCGTCACGTTGCTATGAACGACGTTGATGTTTGTAAATCCTTCCCTTTAGGGCTGACTTCAAACTGGGGAAGAGGAAGAAGTCTGCAGGTGCAAAATCAGTGGAATAAGGGGGTGATCAAGTGTCACAACTGCATTCGCGGCCAGGAACTGCCGTACAACCATGGCGGTGTGTGGTCGGGCATTATCATGGAGAAGAATCCAGGAACCTTGTTTGGCGTACTGAGGGCGAAAGTGACGGATCCTTCGCAGTAAACGCTTCCGATTTTCGACGTACACAACAGCATTCAATATGGTACTCTCAGGGAGGAATTCTTTGCGATTGGGGAGACCCTTAGTGTAGAAAAATGCGATGAGCATTGTCTTTATGCACTCCAGGCTTTTCCAGGCTGGTCCGCTCTTCCCGGAAACGCTTAAACCATTCATAAACACTCTTTGATATGATGGCTTCATCTTTATAAACTTCTTTCAGCATTCCGTGAGTTTATTTTGCCAATTTCCCAAGTTTGAAACAAAACAACATGTTTATTCTCTGATCCATTTTGTACGCCGCGACAATCCACAGTAAACCTTTCGCCTTCGGCTTTAAACTAACAGAGAATAAAAGCACTTGGAACCTGGTCAATTTCAAACATGTTCAAACAGATATTGACCTTCACCACACGTGGCACATTGATGTTCTATTAGAACAGCAGCGACCTACACTAGCTCATTCACTAAACTTTCTCTCTGGCCACAGGTTGTATAATAAATGTAAATTATTTAAAATAATAGTGTAACATTGTGTACATATGAAAGAACGTTTCCATATTTTTCTCTACACAATAGCTGAAGATAAACATTATAAATACAGAAACTGAATTCTAAGAAAGGAAAGATTTTTGTTAGAATAAGCTTTTGAACTTAATACATGCATATATATTCCAGTTAGGAAAGAAAAAAAAATCACTTAATACCATTAAAATATTTTGTCTTTTTGAATACCCCATATGTTTTATGTAGTACATCTAAAGCATCTCTTCAATTATCATACAAAATATACACATTTATTTAATTAATCTATCATTTTGAAACACCATACATAACTATTAAAATAACAATTAGCATATTGTAGGATAGTTACTAAAGATTTAAGAATTATTCTTTAAAATATTCAAATTTCTGAAGTATTTTGCCGTGTGAAATATAACTGATTATAATTTCGCTGGTAAAGCATCTGAAAACCAGGATAAACGAAAAATACTCTTTAACTCAAAATGTTCAGTTACAAACTCGCGCTATGTGTTCATTACCCCGAGAATTTCGAAACGGTTAAATGCACTTTTGAAAACCATTTTAATCTCTCGTGAATTAAAATTCATTTCGTCCAGAATGTTTCTATTTGAATGAATTCATTTAATGGAATTTTCGTAACAAACACAGATAACCCGATTGCATTCATTGGAATAGTATGAATGCATGAAACCCATTTCAATTCTTTTACAAAAAGGAACAAAACAAGAGTATAAAATGGAAAAAAAATGAAAAATAATGATATCGTTTGTTATTTTTTATCTTTAATATTTTAAATTCCGTCTCGGGATTTTTTCTAAAAAATATATATTAAGTAAATAATAAAATAATTAATGATTTTGCAGTTTGTATAAGATTATTTTTAATCATATTTTAACATTTTTAACAAACCAATTTCTTTTTCATTTTCGAAACTTAATAACCATTTTTTTCTAAGCGATAATTCTTCTAAATTATTTAAAAATTACAATATTCATTTTTAAAACTAAATCTCAGAAACCCATTTTTAATGGTTCCTTGGTACAATAAATACGTTGCATTTTATTCAAAAGAATATATAATGAGAAATTTGACAAACTCATTCTCTATACCAACATAATTTAAAATATATTAAAACGTTCAAAAGCTTTACTTAACTAAACGTTTTGTTACCTATTTTCTGAACTATTCCTCTTCATTATAATTGTTCAATAGATTATTGTTTCTTTATTTGTCTTATGTTAGAAAACTGCAGGATATCCTCTAATTTTATTTCTCCAAATTTAAATATGATTAGAAATATTTTGGACAATTTAATGGCTAAATTTTTTTAAGGATGTATAATTCAGAAATGATCAGCATTTATTGCTGAAAATTAGGAACTATCAATCTATATAGAACACATGAAAATATAATTTAAAAAATTATGTTGAAAAAATATGATTATGAGTTATTTTTCCCTTAAGTAATAACTGGATAAGGAAGAATTATAGTAAACGAAAGAAAAATTTTTATAAAAATATTTAATTAATACAAATTATTTTCATTAAATGTGTATAATTTATAATCTAGCTTGAATCTCTTGAAGAGGAACAACATGTTTGGCTTTTGATGTTTGAACTATAAGGGGTATTCAAATGAAACCCGGTCACTATTGGAAAGTATGGTGTTTTTATTAACTCAAAAATGTAGTTGTAATAATACAGTTACTATAAAATAGTCGCAAAAACCATTGGAACATTTATCCCATTGCGACACTAGCCGTTCAATTCCATCCTTGAAAAAGCTAGTAGGCTGATGTTGGATCCAGGCCTGGGCCCTCTCACACGCTCCATGGTCCGTTGTGAAGCGATGTCCACGATTAGCTCGTTTTAGAGGTCCAAAAAACAGAAAAATCACTCTGTGAAGAGTCTGGATTGAACATTGGATGGGGGGGGGGCGGTCCAGCGTTTCCCACTGAAACTGCTGCAATGTCCTCTTCGCCGTATTGTCCATGGGTGGGACTGCAGGAGAACAACGTCATTGGACAACATGTCTGGGCGTTTCGAATTGATGGTTCGTCTAAGGTTCCGTAATGTGGTTTGATAACGCTGGGCAGTACTGGTGGTTCCCCTTTCCAGGAAATCAACAGGCAGTGGGCACTTGGGATAAAAAAAGAAGGACATCATGATCTTTCTAGATCTAGCTATAACTCGTTTTTTTTATTTATTTGGAGGAGGTGAAGTCGCATGTTTCCGCTGTTTGCTCTGACGCTTGCTTTCCGGTTCAAAATGGTAACACTAAAACCGTAAATGGACGGAAAACCGTATATTCCTCCACATGATAACGTTTCAGATGACTCAAAGACAACCCCATTCGAGTATTGTTCTGCTGGACTGTCAGTTGGTGGGGAACCCACTGCGTACAAATTTTTCGAAATTTGCAGTGTTGATGCATTATGGTGAGAGTGGTGCCCATGCTAATACCCAGTAATTGATGGATCTCGTTCACGATGATTCTGTGGTTTTCCAAGACTAATGCATTCAATCTCGCAATCATTTTCGGTGTGATGACACGATGAGCCTGTCCAGGTGGAGCATCGACTTCCAGTAACTCGCGGCCCTCAAAGAATATTTTGCACCATTTCACTACACATGAACAACACAGACTGTACTCAACGTACACATCCTTCATCCGTTGATTCATTTCACGGACTCTAACTCCCTCCACCGCTAAAAATCGAATGACTCCTTATTGTCCCTTCTTACTCACCTGCATGTTCAGTAGTGGACGACAAATTGTGCGACCACCTTCTCTTCGACATGAAACCCCACTGTCTCTATGAAACGTCAAACGTTGCGCACGCGTCAGTTTCGGTACCGAGAGATGGTGCCACCATACACGCAGATACGTGGTGCTAACTTACATGTAATGCAAAGTTAGACCCACAGACCAGGTTTCATTTGAATGAACCTAATAGAAGAGCACCAAAAATTGCGGTACCAGTTCCGTAGCTTAAATCAGTTTGTATAGTGAACAAAATTATTATCCTATTCTATTTTATGATGTTCTTCGGTAGCAGAAAAGTTTGGTTGTAATCTATATTCATGAAAAAGTACAGGTGCAAACGGAATGAAAAACCGAGTTACGCAGGGAAATTTCTAAACGGTTCTGATCCTCAGCAACGTATTTTTTTCAACTGTTGCTGCTTCAAGCCTTAATCTATAAAACTTGCTCTCAGAAACTTACCTCGTTTATATATATGCAATATGTTTCACAATGTATGGTGTTTCATTTCTCCTGTAGAGTTTACTGATGTTAAAAAACATGAATGTCATGCCTCTAGTATACCTTAACCATGGAGCGGCACGCGGTGCACAGAGTCACACCACTCTCACGAAATCTTAAATTCTGATAAAACTGTGTATTTATTACCAATGATCTTTCAGTATTCTCCTATATAACAGACTTCAGGTATTTTTCACATATTTCCCTCTTTTTTTAGGAGTGGAAAACAGTTTTTACAAAGTTAAGTTTTTACCTCCCCTGTTTCAAAAGGCAGTTACAAACAAAGAAAGCAAGATATATATATACAGAGAAATGTCTTTTATTGGTGAACAATAAATACAATGTAGTTTTATATTAATTGGTTTTAAAAAAATTTTCTGCTAAATGTCATCCTACCATGGTGAACTATTGACGAAGCGTTTTCCGAAAGTTGACCACAGTTCTTCGTGTAATTTCCGGTGGAATATCAACTACTGCTGGGTGACTGTTTTCTTTAGCGCTTGCAAAGTTGTTGTACGATGTTTGCACACTTGAGGGTTTTCTGCTGTCCAGTAGAGTAAATTTTGTTTATACACAGTATCTGACAAGTGTAAGTGGGCCTCGTGAGACGAAATCCAAACAGAGCCAGAGGGAATGCACTGAAGTACTTTCGAGTAAGATTTCGTCAGTATATCACCTTTGAAAAACGCCAGTTATCGGACATAATTTTTAAAACCACTTAATGTAAAATGACATCGTATTTGTGTTGTTCGCCAATAAAATACTTTTCCTGGCATCTAGTTTTGTTATTTTGCAACTGAGTTTTGAAACTGGGAAGGTTAATATGCTGGCCCCTGATCTTGGGAGAATTGAGTTCCCTGCGCGAGTACGTTTGTTCCAAAATGTTTTCTATGAACACACTTCATTTCGACCCTGCGAAACACTTTTACGTGTTGTGTGACTCATTACGATATGTAAATGTAAATGAACAGAAAAAAAGAAAAAAAATGAAAAAAAAATGATCCCCTGCGATCTTTATTGAGTGAAATCGAAACTTCGGAAAAAGAAATTGATCAAGCAAGGGAAAAACCTTATAGCAAAGCTAAATTCGAAAAAAGCGATGAACATGAAACAATTGATTTGAAAGGAAGATTTTCAAATGCTACCTAAAGAACCCCATATATATGAAGCCCCAAGCGTACCACAAGAGACACTGCGCCCTGGGAAAAAGACAAAAGAAAGAAAAATGCACCATGCAACTTAACTATTATCTAAGGACCAAAAACAATGCAATCACTTGAATAAAATTTGACAGTTTTTCTTACAAGTTTAACGTAAATTGTTTGTGAGTTGCGTCCTTTATTAAAGACAAGCTCACTTGAAACGTTTTAGTTCAGTTTATTTGGAATTTTTATCAAATTAAAAGAAAATTGTAAAGTCCTTAAAAGTTGGTAAAAATAAATTCCCTTAGTCAAATTATTCAATTTAATTTTTCCACAGTGTTTAGTAAAAATATTTGTAAGAAAAGTGATTGAGGTGAGTCCGTCACTCCGCTCGACTATTAACGTTATAATCAAAAGGGTGACTTCTCCTGGGTAAGCGATATTAATTTAATTTTAATTTTTTTTAATTACTAAGTGTCGAATTTATATTACAAATCACTAATTTACATGGCACTTATATGGCGATTATATATTTATTTCTATAGCTTATTTGTTTACCAAAATAATGGTTATTTGTCTCTACTTGCCATCCATCGTCTTTGAGTCAATAAAACTTACCCATAATTATCCTTAAGCATGCATGAAATGTACATAATCATTTCTGAGGATGGTCTATACACAACTATGGAATAATACATTTATAAAAATATTAATTCGATATTATTTGTTAAACAATTAAACCTTCTTCACTAGCTCATACTAAAATTTATGTGAGGCATTTACGGTTAGGTTCTGATTTCCATTTGGCTTTTTTATGCAGTATTTTTATGATTAAAATTATTTCTAACAATACAAAAGTTACATGGAACTTTGTTTGAAATTTAAGTTACAATAATCAGTTTTCAATTTCTTTATATTCTTCTGAAGATTTTAAAACTAAATAATTTTAGAAACTTTTCTGGACAACATTCAAACATCCACTCTGTAGTCTGTTTTTATCAACTTTGCACAATAATTAATTTGGACTCTTCAAAGTAGCGTTAAGGGAAATATAATCTTGTAATGAAATTTAATTTTTGCTCAATTGACTTCGTGCAAATAAAATTACTTTTTATGAATTATAATTTTTTTTTTGAAAAAAAAAACAATATACTTTATTAAATTGCATATACATTAAAAGAGGATATGTTAAAAAAATAATAAATACAATATACTGTAAAAAATGAACATTTAGTTAAGTATTGAAATATGTTCTTAGTATTATTTCAGAAACCATTGTTTATAAAAATAACTTTATATTTTATTCAACTTTTTTATCAGGTCTACTTTAAATAACATAAATACAGTTCAAGAAATGAAATAATTAAGATTAAGCAAGCATATTATTTTTCTTTCTATTTTGTGTCACTTTTTTATCCAAACCAGCATTAAATATTTCGAAATGGATAGTATTTTAACTTAGAACTAATTCTAATTAAGTATTCATATCATAAATATATTACATTTATATCCATATTTCTACTAAAATTAATATCTACATAATTAAATAAACGTGGATGGAATTGTTGTCAAATATGACTTTCCAAAGCAGTAGCTTTGAAGCAAAGTAAATAAATTGAGATAAAACTTATATTAAAATATGCTTTTCAAATGTTTGAATAACAATTAACCCCTGCTATACATTATTTACATTAATTATGTGTATACTCTTCATATATTACTTACTTATAGAAAATAATATTTCAAAATTTGCAATTAATAAAAGGTTTAATGCCAATTTTACATTGTTTTTCTTCGAGTTTCACTTTATCGAGTTAATTTGTTTCTTTACAAACTTCCATAACTCATTTCAAGGTGATAAATTTGTAAAGTCACTTAATTAAGTTACAAACTAAATTGATGTGTTTCGGCTTTGCACTCAATTGGGTAATTGACGTAGAGTAACTTGCAAACAATTAAGCGGAGTTAAAAGGGGCAAGCAGTAAAATTTGGTAACTACTTCGAAGTTTAAGAACAGCTTAAGAGGTCATTAACGATGAGACGAAATTAATCATGTATTTAGAATCCAAAGGGTGTTTATGATCTTAGGAAAATTATTTCGCTAAGTGAAAACAATTGACCTTTTTTATGTTTTACTAAGCAAAGTATTTTATTCACGGCATTAATTTGTTTCCGGTATGCATGCATGTGTTCTTGAATTAAAATTATAATGTAATCAGTAAAACATAATTTTGTTTTGTTAAAGATCAACGGAAATTTCAAATTATTATTACACATTCATATACCAGCTTTGTATTGTTGCTATTATTTTTAGAAGACTTTCTAGTTTAAATTATATAACGGAAATTAAATTGAAATCGGTAGGAATTTATATAATGTGGTAATTTTTACACAACGGGAAAAAATGCAGCAATTTTTATTCATATAAATAACACACAAAAAATTTTCATTTAATTTCAAACATCAGTTTACTTTTTAAAATTAGTCCTTGGTTAAAATTAAAATTCTTAGTAAATTATAGTTATATTAAAGAATTAAGTAGTTTATATAGAGAGAGTTATTATAGTTTCATATTACACATGTGTGAATTATGTATTATTCTTTTTTTTATTTGAGCTACATGTAACATTTCCTTTAATAATAATAAAATGGTAATTGTTGCAGCTTCTTTTCTCAAAGCTACATTTTCACAAAAAAGTTTCGAACGAATATTTGAAAAAAAAAATTCAGTATAGCTTTTACCTACATTTATGTATAATTTATCTCTTTAAAGATTTTTTGTTTTAAAACAGTTTAAATAAATAAAAAGATAAATAAAATTAAAAATAAATAAAAAAAAACTGTTTACAATTTATTTATTGCAATTACCACTATAAAAATATTTTTGACGCTACTTATGAAAAAAATGCAGGTCTCGTATGACTCTTGTATAAAGCAAAATAAATTAATAAATAAATGATAAAATAAGAAATTAAGTGTGTGTTGTTAAAACGTTAATGAAAAATCCTTCAAAGGGTGGGTGGCTCATTTGCATTCATTGTCTCTTTGTCAGGGTTGTAAACAAAGCATGCATCAATGGTCATCAATTCATATGCATCAATGATGGTCTACAAACTCCTTCACATGTTAGATTTAAAAAAAAAAATTATTTAAAGTAAGAAACATTTATTTAAAGTATTAGAAAAAACATTCATATAAACATCTTGGAAAAACTTCACTAAAGAATTTTGCATAAAACAGATCAAAAGACCGTCTCGTCTGTTAAGAACGTATCAAAATTACGAAATTCGTCACCAATGGCGTTAACTTTGGTTTAAAATGCGACATTAAAAATTAGTCAACGAATTAATCAACAAGTCTTGTTTGCTTTAAAAGCACGTTTATATGAAAAAACCAGATAAAATATTATATTTTAATTATTTCCTACTTACATACATTTAGACTGATGATGTCCCAGAAATCGTAAGTATAGAATAAAATTAAAAAGAATTATAAAAAAAAATGACGCAAAAAAGAGCATACCTTAATAATTCAGTTCGATGAAGTTGCTCCCTATTTCAAGTGTATTTTTAAATGAAATGCTTTTATTTATTCATTCTAATCAAAATGATATTTAAGAAAATAATCAAATGAATCTATTTTTTTTTTATTTATAAGAAATATGTCCTTCTTGCTTCGAATATTTTGCGAACGGTTCATAAACACCTAAAAGTTTTTAGAAACTATTTTAAAACAAGTACGAATGTATAAAATATCTCAAAATATAAATGTGCCCCAGTAAACATTTATACCAGGCATATTTTTTTTCAAAGTCTAAGAAGCTTTACTTCTGTTCCACGTCTACTACTTTCTAACTACTCCACGATGCATATCCCGCATTTCAAAACTACGTATTCCTTGAAACCATTTTAAAATACTTTTCCAGTAGGGATTTGCAGAGGTCATTTTCCAAACTTCAAGTTTTCATTTTTGAACATAGATTTATGCGTGAGAAAAGAAAATACAGTAGCGAGAATTTTTGAAATTAGAGGTTTAGAATTAAAATTCCCTTTACTTCTTAATTCCAATCAGCATGGATTGAAAGATATTTTAAATATCTTGTTGTGGCATAAAGGACGTTCTGCTTTCTTGAATTTTCGCAAATGGTCTGGTGAAGCATAGGTTCGAGAATACAGGTTGAATTCTAATCTAATATTTTGTCAAACTTTTTATACAAATATTAATGAACCGATCAAGGCATGCATGTATTATGGCAGACGAGGATGTCTGCATTGCGTTGGCATACATTTATTAAAATGTGTTCGCAGGCAAACTTTGTGTATTTAGAGAAACACAACTGTCTCAAAAAAAAAAAAAAACTCAAAGATTAAGCGCTAGCTGATATTTGCAATGCCAGTACCTATTCGAATTCAATACCAATCCAATTATAAGACAGCATAAATATACAGGTTGGTGATGCAAAAGGAAACATTTAAGCGACTGTTTTCATGATTTATCAGGCTCATATTTAATCATGTTTTGCAGGAAGAAAAAAAATCTTAAAAATAATTTTGCCCAAGATTCCCCAACTTCAGATCCTATCATGGTATTGCAGATAGAGTAATATTACATCTTTAAATCGATTATGTCTTTGTGTGCCCGAACCCATGTACAATCAGAATGTTGCTGGAAGAAAAATTCGTATTTTAAGAAAATTTCTCTATGTGCATGCACGCTCAAGTCCTATCGTGGTGTTGCAAGAAGAAAAATGATTAGTGTTTAACGGCCTTTATTCATTAATCCAAGATGTTTCTAACGGTTATAGATTCATTTTGTTGTTGTTGTTTGGTTAAGCCATGTACAACTATTGGTTTCTCGTAAGGCTAATACGTATTCTTTATAAGCAAAAAAAAAAAAAATCTCCCTCGGTATAATTCAGAAATTAGCATAACACCCGTATTCCTTTTCAAGTCATACGGAAGCCACTGGTGTAAAATAATCACATGAAATACAATACAGTAACTTCAAGACGACACATTCTGTTCTATATATATAACACTTCTTGACGGCGCTCTTGGTGAGTTTACTGTAAAATGCTTATGATATGCAGACTTGAAGTTATTTCACGGAGTTAAGATCATTTTTGAACGATTGACACACGTAGTGTATGTACACATATTCTTCTAACAAGCAAACATGACGTATGGAATCATTTTTAAATACAACATCCATTATTATGAATAACTTTTTAAAGAAATATTCTTTTAATATTATGTTACTATTTAACGCTATCTGAATTCATCTAAAAAAACATTTTTATTCCCTTTAATTCCTGAACAAAGCACGAAAAAGGAAACAAAGGCACTCGAATCCTAATAAAGTATCTTCGAACTAATTTGCATAATGAAATGAAAAGTGACAAAGTAATGCGTTAAGGGACCAAGTGGTCCGAGTCGAATTCCTCGCAAATAATTCTACCGCCAGCAAGGTACAGAATTAGAGCTAATAAACACAATATAAGTCGCGTTCGTTCTCACAATGGCTGCGTCTCGGGAATCCAGTTCCAGCGCAAAGTGGAAAAGTTTGTGACAGAAGATTTTAATGGACGACTTACCAGAGAATATTCGTCGTGCGGAGCGTGATCTTTCATGGAATAATGCAGTTATTCAAGTTTCTGCGGTAGACAGTGGAGAAAAGTAGATAAAACATGTTTTGGCGACTGCGTAATGGAAATTTTGAGGCTCGTTGTTCTTGGATGCGGAACAGTTTGGGTGGAAATGCTTTGGTGTTAGGGTTAGATGAAAATTTCTGTTTATATGATGCAATGGAATATATTTAAAGTGATTGTCGTGCAGGTCATTTGGTTTCTGGTATATTATGGATAACGCAATTTTTAGATATAATATAATGCTTACTTTTGTTAGAAAAATAGCATCAATTGTTTGGTGATGATAGATTTGCGATTCACGTGAACACTATTATGCACGGAATGAAAGCTTTGCTTTAATACATGTTTGACTTTGCGTATGTAGTTTTTGATTGTGTAAAATATAATGTTTAGTGGTGGATTTATTTAAAGTTAATGGATAATGTTACAAGTCCAAACAAATTTTATGATAAAACATTTCTGGAATTTTCAATTGGTTTTCATATTTTAATGTCCTTTGGAGATTAGTATTTTTATTTTATTATCATTTTGTGTAAATGAAAAATAAAAGTGTGTTTATTTGTTCTGATGTATAATGGCACGAGTAAGATCTCTCCGGTATTACGTTGAATGTGCATTAAACATGCGTGCTCAAGTAAAAAAAATACATATACCTTAAATATTTCTAAATTTTTACATTGATGAGTAACAAATGGTTATATGTGTTAAAACGTCACCAGTAGACAAAGTACCGTATACTATATTATTCATAAATAATTTTACTTAAAAAGTAATACAAAGAACATTTTGGTCACAGTATGAATTGTATATGTTTAACTAAGACAATTAACTATTTCATATAAACAGTCCATAATATGTAGAAAGGGATTTCGTTTAATTCGAGTTCGTGAATTTCGACTTGTATATTTGCAATGTTTTGAACTGACTATTTTGTCCCCATTAATAAAACAATTTTGCTATGCCTATGTAAATTTTCTACATTTGAATATTCCTTTCATTTTTGTCAAAAAAAAAAACGCATTCTGTGAATATATCAAATGAGAAAATAAGATTTGAATTTCCCCTTTTATACATTTCTGATAATTTAACAAAATATTCACCTTACACCGAAATTTTACTTTTAATGAAATGGTGAAAAAAAGTGCCACAAACATCGTCTAGAGACCGTTTTCCTCTGTATTTATTCTAAAAGCTGCAAAATAAGCTTATTCGTTGGGAAAAAAAGCGAAAAAAAAACTATTTTACCGCTGAAAAATATCACTAATCGTTCATTTAAGGTTAAACGAAATGACTAATTTTCATAGGAAAGTGGTAATTAAAGCCTTTTAGAGTTATGTGTTCTTTAAGCTTATTTTAGGAGGAGAAAAAAAGTTTAAACATATTTTCTGCAAGTAAAACTGTTTTTATTTTTCACCATTATTTCTTTCGCTTTAACATCGCGATGAATATTTATTTGAAGCGGATTATACATCTTATTCCTAGGAATAATTGAAAGTTTAATTTGAATTAATGCTGTATCAATTAGCTTACACACAGAATTACTAAAAATCCAATTTCAGGGAGTATAAATATTTAATGCTTTCAATTAGGATATAGTGAAAATTTATTCCTTTAACAAGATTGTAGGGTTCAAAAAGTGCTTCGTTTTGGCAATTAACCCTATGAATATCTTTATTTTAAAAGAAACAATTTCATACACATTAGATATCCATTAAAACAATCTTATGTAACGCAATATTCGTTGCTTCGTATTTTTGTTTCTTAGCAGAATCCAATTTGCGAAACATAATTTTTTTCACTCTTAAATGTTACGTAATTTTAATGTATTAGCAAAGATTTTATTTTAAGGATACTTAAAAAAGGGAAAGATAGATAATTATTAATAATCGCATTTGTTTTGATTTAATTCATGATACGTATTTATCATTATAAGACTTTTTTTAGTATTTGTAATGGAAAAGTAATGTAGAATTCATTAACTTGATATTTTTAATGTAAAAATGAATTAATATTGCTAATTAAAACATTCTGATCTGCAAAGCTCCTTTATAAAGCATTGTTCATTATTAAAATCCTTGAAATGTTGAATGACTGAATTAATAACGTCGCAGAACATAATGGAATAAATTAAATTATAATTCAATTTATATTCTTTCTTGAAATAAATTATAATAATAACAAGAATTCGGAAAATATAAAGTGTAATTTTATTACATATGTTTTCGAGAGATCATTAACATGCATATAGTATGTGTGCCTGTGGGGATATACATAATTATACTTTAAAAATATATATTTTATAAATATGTTATTTATTATGTATATTCATTTGAAAATCTTTATTTTTCCCCTTAATAAAAGTCAGAAGAATATTTCCATAATTTCGTTCTATATGATGAACAGTTTCTGTGAAACAGGACCAACTAGCATATCTACACTTCGAAATTATATTTGATGGTTTATATATCATTCAAAATAAAATAAAATCTTTAACTCTAAAGGTAAAATAATTTAATTTAATGTGGATAAACTTTAAAAACAAAATTACCTCTGTTTTTTTTATAATTGTTTTGGGAACCATTGAGGCATTGATTTATGATATGTTTTTCATAATATACACTATTATTCCACGAGTTGACGTATTAGCATTTGGCTTAAAAAATTATACTTGATTCCATGTATTTGCAAGCTTTTGAAATTCATATTCCCACAAGAGATGGGCAATGAAATAAATAACTGTTTTTATTTAAAACTAATTAATTAATGATACTAACAATTTAAGTAGTCTTTGAGGTAACAAAAAGTACTTAAATAACATATACAATATGTAAACACGCTGCATTAATATTAGTATACAAACTGATAATAGCTCCTGAATACAAGCATTGTGTATCTCTAACCGTATCCGCGATACCTATGATCATATCTTTGCAAGCTCAGGACTGGCAAAATTCATGGATAAATATAGGTTCTACTTTTACTATTACGGATGCTGTTATTGCAGTGTGTTTTGTGAAACATGGCATCAAAGTACTCTCAATCTGAGGTATGGAATTTTAGAATGAAGCAAGCAAACCTAAATGTTGTCTTCATCGGGCAATAAATGATTACTTAGTTCATGGTCCAAGCATTTTGGATCGAAGTTCATTGCAAAAATTCTTTTTGTGTATTGAGGATTGAAATCAACTATTTACATTTGAACTGTGGACAAAAAGACAACGATGCAATATTGTTGCATATTTTGTAGGCTTCCCATAAATGTATTTTTATCTTTAAATGCTCAGAACAATATGCTTTTATCCGATAAATTCTATAGAATTTCAGAGTTTTGTAAACCTTGTAACATAGATATTAAATAGTAAGAAAGGTAAAAAAAATTCTCGTTTTATTTTCCTCTTACATTTTTTGAATTTAAAAATGAAGGGTATTTTGAGAGTTTTCTTCCTTTTTTGCTCCTTTTAATTTTACGATTTAGTTTCTTAAGAATAACCTCATATATTTGGTTAAAAGCAGTATCAGCTGTTTATTTCTCATCTGAAATATTTTGAGTCCTTAAATACAACTGTAATTTAGAAGAACAATAAATTATTTGGAAAAAAATGAGGGTTCGGAGCATTAAATTATATGACTAAAAATTGATTTTGCTTAAATTCAATTAATTTTTATATGTGAGTACTTTATGCCGTTCATTCTAAAATATAAATAATTCATCTTAAAAACATTTAAGGCACCTGAAATATCATAATTTTTGGTAACTGTACCATAAATATTATTAGTTATTTAAACAACAAATACTCGTACTTACAATCACGTATAAGGTTTGTAGAAATAATAGATTCCTCCCCTGAAAAAAGTTTTTTAAAAATTATATAACAGATCTGAAATCAATTTCAATTTATATCACGTACTTATTTTTCTTTCGCTCTCTGAATTCTTCAAGTGCATGATGCTCCAAGAGACCTTTCTCAAAATTATAGAGGGTATGAAAACCACTCAGCCTTTGGGGACTTTGATGGATACTTGAACTTTACTATCTGAAAAAAAAAAGTGTAAAACTTCTTCTGTTATCTGAAAACCGTATGTACGTTTAAAATCTTTTTTCCCACCAGTATCCATCTATGCATTTTTCATTGTCTAATAATAGTTGTTAAACTATGGGATTTTATTTATTTAATTTTTTTCCTATTCTTTTTATAAACTTTAAAGTGTCAAAATATTTAAATGCTTACGCATTTTGAGGGGGGGGGGATATTCTGTGGCATCTAACTTTTGGATAATAAATGGCCTTTAATTCATTTACTTTTAAATTTAACATATCATTTAACTTGAGCCAAGACGACAAAATATTATTCTTCAAATTTCAGGCGCATTAACTAAATGATTAAGGTACTGTTATTTAATAACTATAGGTTTACTTAAGCAACTTTAGTAAATTTACATTATTATTTACAGTTTTTAATCGCAAGTTTAACATCTGTTACTTCCATGTATATAGGCAAGTAAGTTTACACATATAGATATCAGATACTTTGTAGTGTCATTGTATAAGTTCTTTCCACTAGATTTCGTAACTTCCAAGATCCACCCAAATACTCAAGCAAAAATCCGCACCTTCCTCGCAGTTATGTCGCTGATCTCCTTTCCAATTCTTCTCTTTAAATTTTATAGGTGTGATTATCTCACGCAACTTCAATTTTTGTTCGGAAAGAACGTGGACTTTCCCACGGCATCCCTAGACGGTGTCTCAAATATCATTGGTTCTTTGGGTCAAAGTCCTATTTGGCCCATGGGCATCTTACTGCCCCATATCGAAAGCGATATTAGCTGCCATAAACTGGTATGCCAATCCGACGCCAAGTGCACATTTTTTCGCATCTCCCTTTCCCAATAGTGGTTC
This sequence comes from Trichonephila clavata, assembly GCA_019973975.1. Lineage (NCBI taxonomy): Eukaryota > Metazoa > Arthropoda > Arachnida > Araneae > Nephilidae > Trichonephila > Trichonephila clavata. The sequence goes on along the minus strand of BMAO01009818.1, from coordinate 88,916 downwards.
CTCCTGTCTACACATGTGTAGCATTGACAGGTGGTAGATGGAACCAAAGAATGGACAACAGCTAATATAGGTGTGCTTTATCCATAGCCCACTTTGAAGGATAAGTCATCTGGCTAGTCTCTTCGCATTTGATGCCGAATGAAAAAAGCGGTAGAGTAGCAGGCTGCTAGCTAAGAAGCAATGTTACAGTGCAAAACACGTGATGAGTTATTTTTCAGAATAACGTGTATTGAATTTGTTGGTTTAAATGTTCCAAGTTTGTGTGGCATGATAAATGCTGACAAATTAAATTCAGGTCAGGTCACTTGAAAATGGTTCGCAATGATAAGGCGTTTCAGTTGAATTTAGTAGAGTGTTGTAGAAACATAGACGAACATTTTACTGCGGCGTTAATACCTTCCAATTTCTAAATAATGGATATTTAACGAGATGAAACATTTTGTGTTTTTACTAAGACCCTAAAGATATTTGATTTTCTGAGAAATTTTGAAATGTATATGTATGATATCGAGCAACATGCTATGCTGCCATGTCATCAACGAAATATTCATTTCTTTTTAATTTGAGGAAGAGATTTTAATAGAATTAATTAATTAGTTCTAGAAAATGTATCCTTATCTTAAAGAGCTTCATACTTCATATACTTCAACTTTTCGTACTTCATTGAGAAATTAAAATTTGATGGAATATTCATATATATTCTTGTAATATTAAAGTATTCAATTATCTATACCATATTTATTGATTCAGTATTTGATGTATGTTTTGTTTTTAATGTTTACACTTCACAGCAGTGTTTAATAAATTCAACATTATTTTATAAAAAGCTATGGTACTCTTTTTTTCGTTGATTTTTTTTTATGTGGTCATTGCGAAATATTCCTTCTTAAAATTTTGAAACTAATTCACTCAAGGTATTCTATTAGATAACACTACTTAACAAAATTGAAGTCAAGTAAGTTTAAAAACGACTATATAATGATCCATTAGAATAGAATATGTGAGAATTTACATAAATTTAGTCGTGTAGTAACTGAAGAAAATATTATTACAACAAATATGCTTGATTTTGAAGGAAAAAAAATGACAGAATTATCTAAAGGGAAAAACCATTTAAAAATTCAACAGAAGCGTCAGACTTTAGACTACAAATTTTGTTTAGAACAACATAATTCTTCGCCAAACTACCTCAATTGCACCATAAAACCTCAACGATGCAACCATAAAACGCTTTGTGTTTTTAGTAAACATAGCAAAAAATACTCTGGAAAAAGCGATTATTACTGTACCGTCTTCCTTTACGCAACAGTAGATATCCTAGTAAAGAAAAAGGGAAGGAACTATCATAGCTGTCTGCACAAAATAAAAAGTACAGAAACCCTTGAGAAGAGAGATAAGGCTTTATTATAGCACTATCTAATGCAAGAAAAGAATGGACAAATTATCTACCGATTAGTAAGATACCCGGATGTCTTAAACGGTCCAATAAAGAAGACTGTCCAATAAAAAAAATAACCGCTGATGGGCTTAACGTGTTTACTAATGTTCGAGAACTGTCCAGAAATACGATAGCATTTTCTTTCTTTTTTAAGTAAAGTTAATGTAAAGTTTGCTATCATCCTAATTTGTTGTTTACATTATCATAATTTGTGAAATAACCGATCGTTAAAGAGTAAGAAAAATTGAAACGCTCGCACAGCTCTTCTCTTAATTTATTGAACGTGTAACAAAATATATTTAATTAATTTTCTTTCGCTGAATAAATTTTTCTGACATATTGATATGTTGTAGTTTTAGTTGGTTTAAACATACATCAAACATTTTGTGTCACTTTAAAATAAAAAAAAAATGTTTTGGTATCTTTAAACAAATACAATAACTAATTAAAATATTGTTAAAGTTAATCAAAGTTTTAATATTTGAGAAAAGAAAAAAAGTTGTTTTATATGTTAACAGAATTTTTTCGTTAATCTAATTCTAAGGTGATTCTAAGCCAATATTAAATAAATAATGAATTACAATTTATAAAGTCTTCTAAAGTTTTCTAATTAAGTTATCATAAGTCTTCAAATCTTATATCAATCACTTTTTAGATCTTGAGAAAATGTAACAAACAAATCACAAACATTAATAGTTTTAATTCTTAAAAAAATAATGCGACTATATTACCCTCTGCTTGAAAGATACAAAATGAATAATTTTAGTTTCAATCCAGCATAAATACCTTACATAATGCGTTTGCAGTAAATAAAATATATTGGCGTTAAAAAATAAATTGTTAAATTGAATAAAATATATTATATTCAATTTAACAATTTTAATTGCACAATTTTGCCGCTGGTATTAGTCTCATTTATTTAGATGATTACACAATTGTGTCTATGTGAACTACACTAATATTTTACAAATATGGTGACATAGTTTTAAAAGGATATTGATTAAAATATTGGAAATAGGGTAATATGTCTTAGAAAGACTTAAAAGGTTCTTGAAAATGTATCTAAACTCTTAATCCCCAAAAAAGTCAATCTCGAGACTGAACAGTAATGCGACTCAGAAGAAAGTATCGCAAAGAGTAATTTTAATCACGCACTTATATGCATATGCTTACATATAAATAAGTGGTATGACAATGAAATACACGGAATAGTCTTAAAAAATAGCTTTATTAAAAAATCAATGTACAAATACCTTTTAATTCATTTCAACATAATATTTCTATTTTAATCCCCTTCCCTATCAATACATAGGTTCATACGTGTTCAAAGTAGTGATGTGGTTCATTAGATATCACCGTCTTCAGTAAGTCTGCCATTTTTACATTCACCTCATCTACAAACAGAAAATGTGTTCCTATTAGAGCATTTTTCACTTTTAAGAATCAAGTAGAAGTCGTATGCAGTGAGGTCTGATAAGTGCAGTAAATGCTCGAACACAGTAATGCATTCGTATGATATAAGAACTACTTTGTAAAGCTGCATTGGGCATCGGGGAGTTGTCCTAGTACAAAATCCACATGCTGTGGCTCCACAGATTTAGCCCTTTCTTTCCGACTCTGACATTAAGGTTTCTCAGAACTTCAATATAGTACCGCTGTTTCACCGTTTTGCATAGGTACACGTTCAATCATAATGCTATTAATATCAAGCAAAAACAATGAGCCGGACTGGTTCTTGGTGTCACAGATCGACAAGAACGTTTAACATATTTAACAAACTCCAGACTTTCCAAAAATTGTTTCTTACATTCAAACATCTGACTATGTGCCATTCGCTTATCTCCAAACAATAATTTAACATTTTTAAATATTCACAGTTGAAGGTTTTTTTTTCTTTTTAATTTCACTAGTAATTTCAAATTTGTGCCTAGCATCATTTTTAAGTTTATCAAGATCGAGGCACTCCGACAATAAGTCTTAATAAGGATTTAAAAAAATTGGATTAGATAGAGAGGTAGAATAACGTTCCACCATAACTGGAAATATATATGGAAACTGTATTCCATTCCCACTTTTTCCTACCAAGTATAGGACATGCACAGTCCGGAAATTTAACTATCGCGCACTTTGTATATATATAGTATACACACGTAAATCATATATATATAAAAATAGTACCTGCATTCATTATAGGAAACTGACCTATTGATATAAGAATATTCTAAATCAGTAAATATTTGAGTTTTTCTTCAAATTCTTATGAATAACCGAGAAAATTTTTAATAAATGAATCACTTTGAAATTCCAATAAATCAATCACAAAACTCCTTTTCGATTGCGTCAGATGACGTTAATTAAATTTTCAGCAACAAAGTAAAAAACAACTTTTCATTTTACTACATTATGTTGTTATTCTTTTACATACATGATGTATTCTGACTGTTTGTAATTTTAAAAAAAATATAAATGTTAAATAAAATTAATGCAAAATTTGTGAAGATAAGTCATTTTGAGTACACGTTAACTTTCAAGAAACTTTTTTTCTGACAATCTTGAGTTGTTTCATTTTGAACTACATTCTGGTGAGAAACAATCAACTGCTTTTATAGTTATATTGTGACTGGTATATATTCTAATAAAATCCAGAACTAAAATCATTGTTCTTGAGAGATCCGTCAAATTCTGGATATAGTACGTTAAGAGGAGCTGAAAATTCTTTTATGATGTGGTGAGAATTTTAAGAGAGTGGCATTACGGAATAAATTACGATATTTTTTTAGTTACTTTTCTAGTTACTTCAAATCCAGGCTCCGACTTTTATATGCCCATTTTACATTTTAAGTTCAAAGTTCACAACCAATCAATCAATGAACCCATTGAATAGTATTTTGCTATAAGCGAAAGTGGCGTGTGTAGGATTTATAGCTTTTAAAAAGGAATTAATCTCTAACTGTTTTGTTGATCATAGAGGACACATAAAGCAATAAAAGGACATTTATCATTTACAAAACCGATTCAATAGCATTAAAAAAAAATCAAAAACAAAAGTGCCCTTTTAAAATTTTTATTCGAACTTTCTTATATGTATTCATCATTTCTGTTTTATTAGGATTACGGGAAGCAACCCAAATTCGAGAATTTATGATTAAAAACTTTTGCAAAAATTCCAAATTTATATTTTCCTATCTTCTTACAATTATTCATTATTTCTGTTTTATAAAAATTGCAAAAAGGTACTTCAAATTTACAAATTTATGATTGGATATCCTACGTAAATCTCCAATTCTTATATAAATACAAAATTTGATTTGTTCCCTGAATCTTAAAAAAGTTAAAAGAAAAATAAAAGCCTTAAAAATTCTTTTTCAAAAATTGATAGATAAATTAATTGGATATGTCCTAAAAGATTTCGAAACAGAAGTAAATGCATTCGCAAATAAAAGAAAAGATTGTTTAAGCGAAGCACATGTTAAACTTGATTATTATTTCAGGCCGATCGATTTGCTTTTAAGAATCAAAAGGATTTTCCAGCAATCCAATAAGAAAAAAAAATACTATTCCATTTATAAACCTGGATTTGGGAAGAAAAAAAACTTTAAGTTAAAGAACCGCATCCACAGAAAAGTCGGTTTTTGCGGGGAAAATATTTTTTTATATATCTGTATTGATTTTCTTTATCGGCTCGCCGAACACGGTGAGCTGCTTTAGTTTTTATCTTTTTACTTTGTTTTCATAACGAACCTGAAGAAGGAAGAAGAATGAATTTTTGGTTCTAAAAACTAATATTTTATAAGCACTTTAGTCTGCTCTTAAACTTTAAATAATTAATTTTTTCTAATAACGTACGTCTGATGTCAGAGTGAATTCTATTACCGAAGAAACATTCTGTGGTCCAGTATTTACCGTTATAAATATTGAACTTTAAAATGGAAGTGACTCGATGTTTTCGACTGCTCATTTAATATTTAATATTCGCCACTTTTGGGGATACATTTGTTTTTCTAAGCATTGCATTTAAAGACTTTACGACGTTTTTATTAGTTTAAATATTTACACGAAATATTGAAGTTTAAATAAACAGATGCAAAAGTTATTTGCATTTTTTTTGTGTCATTCCTTTTAAAAGCTGTTTACAATAAATGATTTTATATATAATACAGGTAATCCAAAATACAACACAATGAAAGACGAGATATATTGAATTCTACTTTTTTCCATAAATTACATAAAATACAAAAGGGAAATAATTGTAGAGAAAACTTCAGTTCAATCTGCAAAACATGAAAAAATCACCATTTTGGGAAACAAACATCGGTGCTATAACTTCCCCAAGTTGTCTTAAAATGGTAGAAAGCTGTTTTAGGTGTCTATCAGGTAAGGATGTCACTTCCCAAAAAAATTGATTTTCCTTTTTTTATTGAAAAACGAGAAAACCTTGCTTTTGCTGCAGTCTAAAATTTTTACCAGAACCAAATAATAAATATTTTAGTATTTTAAACTACAGTGAGAATATCCATTAATTAAAGGTAAACATGTTTTTAAATCGAAATTTCTGAAAAGGAGAAATAACACAAAACAGGCATTTTTAAGAGTTCTATTCTTCTTATAATTTTGAAACTTTGTATACATATTAAAACTATATAAATTAGTACAGTAAAACCTGATTTTGTGCGGTAGATAGGGACCGCTTAAAAAAACAACAAAAATATATTCGACAATTTCATAAATTCTTACATATAATAAACAATTTTGTCGAAATACTATAGATTTTTTTATGCGCTGGAGAGGGACCGCAAAAAATACGCCAATTATTTAGGAAGTTTATCAGAAAGTATTTCCATAACAAAATAAATAATTAAATTACACAGGAAACATTTTAAAGACATTCAGTTTCTATTTGTATACATGGAGAAGTTTTCAAAATGCACATACATAATTCAGTGCTACACATCGTAATCCAATGCGCTCATTTTCCTGAGATGAATAAGCTCAAAATCGCTTTTGTCACTTGAAGATACAATTTCAATTGATTTATTTTTTCGATAATAGATAAGTTTTTGAGAGAAGTTCGGTTGGTGAGTTGCTTGTAAATGTCACGATAACCAGATATACATGATCAAAGCTCTTTTTGTGAAATTACATTCTCCTTTCGCGAAAATGGTATCTCTTTAAGAAAATGCTTTTACTATTTGTTGATAATCTGTATCCAAGCATGTATTTTATCTGCTTTTAAGGAATCTTGTTCTTCTTGTCCATCTTCATAATCTATAAAATTATTGATAATGTCACTGCCATTCAAAGTTTCGTCTTCAATTAAACGCGGGCTGTTGGGCATTGACAGAAAGCAATTGAAGTGCATTGTCTAGAGACTGTTTATAGCAATTAAAATGGGCGTCTTGAAGTGTATGTATGCAAATTGCAGTGCCGTAACGTGCACGTCCACAACCCCCGGCTCGTCGGGGTGGGGCTGACTAATGCCAATTAAGTATTTACCTATTTTAAAAAAAATATTAAAGACAAAACCTGACTATATTGCAGAGGGGCTTTAACATTCTCCGTTACGCCGCTGGTAAATCGACAGAAAACATTACAATGGCGCCAAAGCCGTTGAAATTCATATACCACTTAAAAAAGGTCGCAGAGAAAAAAACGCACAAAACAAATTCCCCCAAAATAAAATCGAAAAAAAGCACTGCACAAAAATAGGTTCCACTGTATGTTATTGATAGGTTTTGTCAGATAAAATATCATATAAATTAAGAGATAAAATGTGCTTATTTTTTTTCTGTTTAGTTAGTTTTTCCTATGTTACCCCACACAAGAGTTTCCTTAAAAAAATAATCACAATTTTTGAAAAATGTTTTTTGCAATTATAATGTAATAAAGATACAATATATATATATAAAATTTGTTTATCGTGCGTCAAGTCAATTTTAACACCCTTTTATAAACTTAACATGTATATAACGGAATCTTTTTACTCAATTTTTACCCACTTTAAAAGGACAGATTAATTTGAAATTTTGCTCACATCTCCAGGGTCAATGACAATACAATAATATAATAAATGTGTCTCATTGCCCCGATCAGGATTAACGATTTCCCATTTTTAGATCCCATTCCGCCGCTAATTTCAGATCCCATTTCCAGATTTGGCGACTAAAAGATCAAGTTACAGCTTAGTTCGATTAACTATAAAAGGGTGTTTCTTAGGTTTTTTCAACTATAATTTGCTTAAGAACATTCCTTAACCATTTTATCAGTACGTGGCGTCGAACATCCCCCTTAATACTGCTTCCTTACTTTTCCGAATTGTAGAATTTTATCTTACGTTTCTGAGAATGATGTATTATGTGTGCATCATTTGCCAATTTTGGAGATTTGAACCTCATTTTCCGACGTGACATTTTAAAGCTTTATAGGAAAGAATATAAGAAAACTAATTTTCATTTTTTAAATCTTTTTCTATTAATCCTACCTCTATGCAGATCTTCAGTGGCTTAGGATTTCAATCAATGGCTCGAGAATGCAGTCCATGAATTCTCATTCATAGCCAATCGTCTACTGCGGCAACTCATTTAGGACGAATAAATACTCGCACAAGACTTGTCCAAATTATATAGGACCTTTGGTCTATACTGAAAAGAAAGTTTTAGTTACTTGGCGGAAGTAGGATCCTAATAAATTTCAAAGTAAACCCCTCGCGTGTTCACCCACTCTTCAGGAAAGCTTTTTTTTTTGTAATGTAGTTCAACCCCGCATTCGTATTTTGCCTTTGACCGTGGTAGCCTAGTGGTCAAGGTAACGGACTCGTGGCTAGCGTGTGATGAGTTCAAGAATAGTACCACTAAAGATTTGCCGTATAGGGGATAATGCATTTTAAATCTGTCGAGAGCTCAAACGTCCTCTCGTTATTGTTGTAGTTAGGAAAGGAACTGCGAGCTCTCCCTTGTCACTTTACCACGATTTAAAATGACGAGGTCTGTCATCAAAAGCCCTCGAGTAGCTGAACAGTGCGATGTTAATATTCATTCATTCACGCATTCTGCCTTATCTATTCCCTATTTGGAAAATGAGATCCTATCAAGGGCATTTTCATTTTCGGGAACAGCCGGAAATCGCAAGAAGCCAGGTTCAGCTTTGATAGTGTCCATTATGTCCTATGTAACTGCAGAACGGAGTTTCGGAGTTTTACTGTTCATCTGACAGAAGCTTGGGACAAATTTCGCAACCACTTTGGCGATGATCACACAAAATTGCATGTGGAGAACCTGCACTGATCTCAATCTACTCGACAGTTTCTTGTACGGCTATACGATGATCCTTCATTACCATATTTTTCACCTTTTCAATAATGACTGCATTTCGATTGGTTCGCTGCCTCCCAGAATGCTGGTCTCTACCGAAGTGTGACAAATTTGAATCAGTTAAACTCCTTCTTAATTTGTGTCACCCTCATTGCATAGTTTCCAATCACTTGCAGAATCTTGCGAACTGTTTCACTTAAAAAATTGTCAATTTGAAGGGAAAAAAATAGTTTGAGTCGTTAAGTCAACTTTAGAGATATACAAATCCGATGATAACACGAAAAAAGCAACTCACTTGACTGACTGAAGGTAACAACTGACACAGTGGAACGAAGGGAAGAAATTCAACACGTTCATTAAACTGACACTTACCTTAGTACACAATGGCGCCATTTTAGAATCTCTAATTTGCGCTAGAAAATTCAAGGTGCATACTTTTTAACAGACCTTGTATATCATACATAAAAGACTAACGCAAATAAAGTATTATCGTTACGCGGAAACATTCAATTCTGATGAAATTGTCAACATTTCAATTATTTGATGTAATTCAATCATTCAAGCTCAAAAATATAATTGGAAACATTTTAATTGATTTTATCAATTTATGAAAATGCAGTATTTTTAATGTACAATCGTTTTATTCCGTTCTTTTTTTTGTTACATAAGTCTCAGACTCATCTTTCGGAAAGAACATTTTTCATGCGTAATTTCTCTTTTCATTCATGTGTTTACAAAACCGAACAGTATTGAAAAGATAGAAAGAGCTTTGAATCAACGGCAAATTTGTTTCTAAGATTTTTTTTTTACTCGAAATTTCTTAATGCATAAACATGAAACTAGTTCAGTTCATTTTTCTTCTTAACGGTCTAGAAATACTTTCCCGATACAGAATGAGTTACAAATTATGTAGTAAGTCTAAACTGAATATCCAGAGACACCACCTGTTCGTGCACCTCAAAGAGCTTCCCTCTTATTTTAATTCCTTACTGTATTCATATACCTGTAAACAGGAAGCTTTGCTCGCTAATGGAAAATCCATTCCATAATCATCGACCGCTGCATGTGAATTTTTCCGGTAATGTCATTAGAAAGATAAAAATGGCGTCTTCCAGAAGCACATAGGTGGTCGAGTCGGGCAGATTGAGTTTTCGTACCTCTCTGCTCACCCATTCTTTTTACTGAGGTACGAATTATTTAATTAAACTAACATCTCTAATTACATTCCATACGTTAGCCAGATGGAATGCGTGTTATTTTTTATCTGATTCGCTGTAATGGCATTGAAAAGTCAATATCTGTTCAGTCACCGTTTTGAAAGTAATGCTGCTGCTTGTGACATTATTATTAAATATTCAAATATCGAATTGAAATCAGGGCTCTGTAACCGAGGAATCATGGTTTAAAACTCGTCTTTCATATTGCTGAACCGTGGATTTGAATCTTGGTGCAACTAAAGACCCTCCATGTAAAAAGACTGATGCACTTTTAAACTATCAGAGCTCATAATGCTATATTAGTATGAAAGAGTGAGAGTTAATTAACTTCGCATTATATAAAGTAACACGAAGGCTCTTTGAGATGAACCACGGTTAAATGAGGAAGACTAGCGTCTCAATCACCTAAGCTTAAAGTCACGCCAACGTGAAGGCATTCGCCTGGACACATTTATTATGCATCATATCCATTTGAGCGCACGACATGCCAATATGGAGTTTAAGGCCACTGACCATTTGGCTACTTCGACCATCTCATATTGGCATGGTGCGAAATTTTGAAGATTTAGGGGTGGCCCAGGCATCGTGCACTCTTGATAATACACTTGAGGTTGTATTAAAAAACTATATCTGATTCCAGTATCACGCACGCTGATTTACAGTTTTTGTCAAAGTATCCGACTATATGGAACAACTATTTTTTTTTTAAAAAATAGAGATATCGAGATTTTTTTTGTGGTTTTCAGATTGTGTTTAGTACATTCTATGAAAAATATCCCACAATTAAGCATAGAAAAAGAAATTATTATTACTAAAGTGGAAAAAAATTGGTAAAATTTTCCAAAAAAAACAAAAAAACCATAAACGGGGCCCATTCCGTACTCAAAGTTTATGAACAAATTTACAATTTTTCAATTCTGATGTGTTGTTATGGTATTCATTTTTGAAATGACCTTTTATGATCAGAGATATTTTAATTTTTACAAGACTAGAGCAATTTATCTTAGTTATTATTTGAAATTGCTTAAAAAACTGATTATATTCACTGTAAACTTTGTAGTAAAACAGTGATTGATAATTCTGAAATTGAAATCATTTCTACTATTATGCAGAATATACACACAAAAATCAGTTAACTATCTTCAAAACTTTTTGAGCAATCGCTGTCCCAGTTTGAGTCTTTAAAAAAAATTCGAGTAAAACGCATTTTAAAGTATGACAATTTGTTTTAAGTAATGGCATTTGCTTTTACTAAAACACTTGTAGTTTTTGTTCTAGTGAACGGAAAGTTATCAACTTGATATTAATATAAAGCTAATAAAAGATGGTCTATAATGTAAAATCATAAAAAAAAATTGTCAATTTTTGGCAAAATTCACATTTTTTGGGTAGTCAAAAAAATCTGAATAGGAACCGAATCAAATCAATTTGAAATCATTCAAATTGTGTAGAATTTTAAGGTACTTCAAATCGGTATACCTCATTAAAAAATTAGATGAAATAACATTTTAATGTCGAAATGAAGAAAGGGAAAAATGTACCGACCCAAATTGTCGTTGCTTACAATACTCTTGGAAAATTGCATGCTTATTAATACATCATTTTAACATACCACGTTTTACAAAAATAAAACTTAATCAGTAATGTCTTAAAATCTTTGAATATATTAGACTTGTTTTCGAATTCATTGCAGAAATGAATGAAACCTACTTCTAAATCTCTTGATTTTCTACATTAGTATTTCCGTTACTTTTTTATTATATTAATACAGAATACACACACACACTCAAATACCGATAAAAATAGTACTTTTATGGGTAAAATTTCGTTAAGAAAACTTGTATTATGTATACACGCTACGTGACAGACAGAAAAAATAAGATTAAAATGCAGCAATATCATAATCTAATGCAATTGAATAGAAAATTACTTTTGTAAGAAATTGTAATTATAAATGTAATGCATCTCTAACGAAACATTAATAACATGTGTGTATTTTCAAAAACAAGTAATTGATTAGTTATACGTATTTCTGTTTTAGCATATGAATTTTAAAATTATTATTTTCAGTTTGACAGAATTAGAAAACATGTTTTTTTTTTAATAAAAGCAGAAAACAAGTGAATTTTTGGTCCAGTAAAAAAAAATGAATTTTTTAAAGATAAATACTTGTTTCAGAAAACGTCCTGATCTCATAAAGCATGTACGTATAAATGTGAGCATATAATTATGAACTTTAAGATATTGCAATTCGAGAAAGGGCAGTTATAAATTACTCAATAAATAAATGCAAAAATTGCATGCTCATGCTTGCATAAGCGAAATTAAATTAATATTTTAATACTTCAGAACAAAAAAAAAATATTATTATTTCTATTTTGGAAAACAATTGTAGTTGGATAGTGTAGATATCCTATCTTAATAATATATCATTATTGTACAAAATATAGTATTCGAAGTTCTCATTCCTGTCTTGTGTGATTTGATATCTGATATAGTCATCCAATATCGTAAAAAAGTGAAAATAATAAGAGGTCTTGTAAGTTATTTCAAGAAGAATAAATTATATCCCCGATAAATAACCAATAGAGAGTGTCACGATCGAATCAAAGGGAAACAAAAAACGAAATTACCGGGGATCAAACGCATCTCGCACCATACTTTGTTCAAATATCTTTTTTTTCCCACCGATAAGCGATCGAAATTTATTTTGGCTTCTCAACTCCCAAAAAATCAATTTGCTTCTGGCGTTGAAGATCCAGGCCAGAACTATTATTATCTCGGCAAACAAAAGTCAAGTTTCTTTGCTTTTCTCAGTATTATAAATTGAACAACTCCCCAAGATTGTACTTTCCCTACCGGATCATAACAAAGGGGGTGAGGGGAATAACAATAACAATAATAATAATAAACGTTCCCTGGATTTCTAGGATACTCTCTTCAGGAATGTGGCCCCTACCAGTCCCATGAGGACAAGGAAAACGAGAAAAAAATATGAACACAGAACTTCCAACTTAAACGATATTTTCCCTTTTCAGGGATGGAAAAATATTTTAATATATTCTTTTCTCACCACCTCTTGATTTCTTTTTCCACTAGTTGTGAGCAGAATTGCAATATTTTTTCTGTCCACTTCTTTTTTTCCTAAAGGGTGAAGGTAAACATGGTATATAAGGTCTGAATTCAAAAACTGGGTGGGTCGAACTAATCTTTTATTCAAAAACTCAAAAAGATTTCTGAGCATTTTTTTCGTTGGGGGAAGGGGAGGGGGTTTCGTTTTCTATGTCATCGGTTTCCTGAATGATGTAAGGCCCTCTTCACACCGCAGTGGTGAGACATAGGTCACAAGGGACCATAATTTAAGAGGCTAAAGGATATCGATTCTTTTTTTGATTTCTCAGTGGCAATCGTTTTTCGAAATGAAAGAAAGTGAGTGGTTAAACTTTTTGATTTTTCAATAGTATAGTGTTCAATAAGTGGGAATAGAGTTTTGATAAAGAAATAATAATGTAATAAATGATATTTCGTTTTTGTTCATTTCTGTGTTTAATATCACTAACAGAGCACACTTTATTTTATTTATATTTACATAGTCATCATCAATGGGTCTTTTTAACAACTCAAAAAGAAAAAAAAATGCCGTTACTTCGTTTTGAAAGAAATGTTAATCACAATAAAACTGGGTAATTCTTTCCACTCAATTTTTCATCATATTCCATAACTCAAATACTATTCAAACTTTTTTAAAGTATAATTTAATTTCACAAATGTTATTTTTCACATATAATAATTCAACGTGTCACTTCAATTCGTTCACTTCTTTTTCTCTCTAAGGCATCTCAAAAGATTTTCTGCTGTTCAATTGCATATTTATTAATTTATAAAAAAAACTAAAAAGGCTGTACATTATTAGTAATTTATAAAATTTTCTAAATCAAATATTTGTGTTTATATTGTGCGTGTCAAATATTTCAAATTACATATTTTAATAACAAAATACATAATAAAATACTATTATAATTTCTAAAAGATTCCATTGGCGATTCTGAGTAATCCTTTACGAGAAATATTTCGCGATATTATAAACTAAAACTAAACACACTGGCGCAACAGTCCATGAGGTCCAAAGCCTACTGTGCACATCTCACTTTTCATGACGTTCGGCACTGAGGTGCATGCACAGATGTTCTGGTCAGGTAGTCAGTCTGTCGCAAAACACCCGGTGTATAGTTTCCAAGCAAACCTGGTTCTCATTCATCGATCCACTGAAGCGATGAAAGGCTGAGTCAATCTTTTCCAGCCCAGTGTTCAAACCTGTGGCATGGAAGAACGATGCGCTACTACTCAGCCTCTTGACCTATATGATTATAGAAAATATTTTCATAAGGGAGCCGTTATTTACTATTTAAATTCAAGTGAAAAAGGAATTTGGCTTTGGTGATTATTGTCTTGCTGAGATTAATACGTTAGTAATGGAATCTACATAGTTCCAGAGGAAAAATTGAGAAGGGCCTTGCAATCACTGATATTATTGCTGAAATTATGTTATTTATTAATATAGTGAGTATAATATTCATATTCTAGATATTTAAATTATTATTGAAATTGATTTGATCTCCATAGCTCGGGTTGAATTTAGATCAGTTGTTCTCAAACTGTAGGACGCTCGTCCCTTAGGCGGCGTAATCAATCTTTCCGGGCACGTGGGCTTATCGAATATTTGAAAGTAAATGGCTTTTTAAGAAAATATAAATATACTATAACTTACTCAAAGTACTTTTTACTTAAAAGAAACATAAAAATATTAAATACGTATCTTGATAATTTGTAGGTTTTATAATTAATGTCGTATTGTAGCTTTATCATCTAAATATACTATTACTGCATTCAATACATTGTTATTGTATGGGGGGAAGCTCAATGAAAATTATGTTTGAATATTGGGTCACAGATATTGAAAGTTTGCGGTGCACTGATTTAGATAGTGATTAGAAAAAAAAAAGTCATAATAAAGTATATATTTTTTTTAAAAAATGTATCATCCTGTCTTTGGTGAACCCTTGCACTCAAGTGGGTTAAAATGTGCTCTAAATTTTAAGTATTATTCATACTAATACAAGAAGAATTCACAATTAAAATCATTTTCCAGTAAATAAATGAAATATTTCTTTAAAACCAGCTATGTTTTTTCGTTTAATGTGATTTAAAAAAAACAGAAATACACTAAATGTAAAACATAAAATTCAATATTTAACATTCGGTAAATAAATAAACATGAAAAAATATTTATTCATGTTTTCATGCATGTATTACTTGTCTGAGGATAATAATTTCGTAAGCATTGATAAATAAAAAAATCTCCTCCTAAGACTAATAAAACATAATTCAATTAAAAAAATCACATCATATATTTAAATGCAATTAATAAGACACACCGCATGCATTTAATTAATACCGCAATCTTATCCTTAATTTGAAACAATAATTCGATAAAATGCAACAAGAAATCCACATCAAATTCCATCGTAGCTTTTTTTATCTGAAATATGTATACATGTTATTTCATATTTAATTCGAAGTGATCGCCAGTCACATAAAAAAATCTCCTTTAAGAGGAGAAATACTTTACATTTCTTTTCTTGTGAAAGAAGTAAAAAAGAAGAGCAAAGTTGTTTATTTATAACGTAATGGAAATTTTTTCATCCACTGAGCAAGAATTTCAATAAAAACTATAAATCGCACATAAAAGTACGCCCTTTCAGTTCGATTTAATCCCTTTATGAAATTTAATTTTTCTATGTATGTTGTCATTGTGTCACCACATTTTAATTGTAAAAAAAGCCTGTTTTTTCGCATTATTTTTGTTTTCCTTTCTACTTAAAAATGCAATATTTTGATCACTTTGGTTATGAGCTTTAATATTTTTTATGTCGTGTTTAAAAGATGAAAAACATTGAATTGTTTATAAATATTTATGTTTCTTTAAAACGGGTTTTTACTGTTGTTAGTCTTTTGGTGGCATCACACATCGCTGAAAAATGAATATTAATTTTGAAACACCAGTAAGAAAATATTAAGAAGTACGCAACATATATGTCGTCTTCTCTGGAAAATTTCGGAAGAAGGAAACACCATTTGATTCCCAAAAATGTTTTTATTTTATCATTTTAAATAAAATCGTTTTTGTGTTTTTATTTCAAAGATGAATTTATAATAACGTTATAAACAAGCGAATAAATTGGAAAACGTGCGTGAGAAATGTAAACGTTCTAATTCTATTCTCATTTGAATGCTATTAAATGTTTTTCTTTCCATTAATTAAATTTTTGCATATGCTTTCAGAAATAATGTTTTATAAAACACAGGCTTAGGAATTACATTTAAATTAACCATTTTCTTTCATAACAAAAAATTTAATTTTAAATTATTTACTAAACTGAAATTATTGTGTAGAAAAATTTGTTTCTATTTGTTTTATTTTCTGCTAATTTACATATTCAGAGATTATGGATTTGAAAATAAACGCAGTTTTCCGTTATTATTGTCGTATCTCGATATGTTTCACTCATTTTTATAAATTACATGAAAGTCAAAAGGATTCTTAGTGATACTAAACCTCTTACGGTATTATAGATATTTTTTGTTGTATTTCATTAAAAAAGCTTGATTTATTTTAAATTGTCTGAACACATTTATTTTAAGTTGTCAAGACATTTATTTTAAATTGATCTATCGTGACTTACTTTTACATCATCGTTTAATTGATATTAAGGAAAAGAATAACAATCATTTAATGTTTCATAAATTTTGTAAGTATAAAATAAAATTTATCCAAATTTTGCCATAATCCACCAATTTTTCATTTCTTTTCTTATATTCACCAGGCTTATTTTTGTGTGTTTTATTAATTTTGACAAAATAATAGAAATTATAACGTGAAAGTAGCATCAACATATGCAAAACTTTAAGTCTACCAAAAGTTACTGTCGAATATAATGCGTTGCCTGTAAGTATTATTTATTAAGGTTACTGCACACACCCACACACACACACACACACAGAGATAAAGATTATAATACTTATTTATTTGTGAAAATTATTGTGAATCTTGTATATTGGGCAGAATGTTCTCATGCTCTTTTGATGGGTTTCAGTTATCTCTCATTTAACTTACTTTCAATATGGATAAACTTAAATTTCTGAACTGACTTACAAACAATGAATATGTATCGTGAATTTATATGATTAAAGTAAAATTACCACATTATTTATTTTATTTATACTAACTTATTTACTTTATTTTCAGTATATATTACTTAAATATTTGTAATCCAATAAAAAATCATAAAATGAATAGAAAACAAATTTTTCCGAAATTTAAAACGATCTCCAACTCGAAACCTATAAAACACATTTTTTAAAAAATTTGCTTACTTCATAGCCTACAGCCCAGTGGCTTATTGGTGTTTCATATTTCTACGCAACAGTTCCGAGGTTCACACCTCGAACTGGGCAAAGTCTACTAACCTCTTCAGTGGGAAGATAAATGAGTACCAAGCTTCTTTGAGAACTAAACACTGTCAATTTTGACGTCAGACTAACCACCTCAATGACTCATCTGCTCTTGCATCTCAGTGCCCAAGTTCATGAAAACTGAGATGGGTACAATAGACCCTGGCCCCCATGAGCTTTTGCGCCTCTGAATTTAGTTTAGTATCATATTATGTTTTGAAACTACAGGAATCTCGATTTGCAGTTTTTTACGATCATTTTGAATTTATTTCATTTTTCATAACTCTTTCGTCTTAAGTTTTATTCAGTAAAACTCCTGAGCAAGTGTGAGTGTGTTCCCGGTGAAAATTTAGGACATTGTCATTATTTACCGGTTTTAATGATCTTGGGAAAATTCACTTACTTAGGATGCCCTCACGACAAACCCTTTTAAAACACAAAACAGTAGTTGAGTACCTTTAACAGGTAGATTACAAAAACATAAGTTTTATTAAAATTTAGGTTTTTTAAAAACTTCGTTCCGTTCGATAATGATTTAATGCGAATTTCTTGGCAAAACATCAAATACTAGTATTTTGTTAATCTTTAACAACACAATTTCTTGATATTTATTCAAAGTCGAGAAGGAATACTGCAAATGCTGTTAACCTACACACTATACTTTTTTAATTAAAATTTTGAAACACTTAAAATCACTAAAATAATTGCCTTTTCCTGTATTTTCCTATGACTTTTTTTCCTGGTCATATATTGTGAAACTGCAGTTCATTCTTCCAATTTTTCCAAATTCTTTTAGATTTAAAATAGTGACAAAAATTTTGATCAAATTTCCATTTCGTTTGCTTCCATGAAATTCGCTACTTTTGCGGATTCAGTGTATACAAATTCTGTATCAACAATGAATGTTGGGGAAAAGAGAATGAATTCAGAAACAAGAATTTTATTTTTTCAAAAATATTACACTGTTTTTAAGTTACAATGCATAAGATTCCATTCATTTTTCTTAATACAAGTAATGGAATCAAGTAATAATTAAAAGCATGATTTTATATTCCATAAATATTTTTTTTTCATTGGGAATGTGTACTTTGTGTGATTACCATTGTCAATATTTATCGAATTTCTTCTTCGCACTGTTCTAAAATGTGGAAATCTAACCAATGAAACCAGATAATTTTATATTTTGTTACTGCGGAAGAAAAAAAATGAATAATTTCTTAGGGTTTTATTTTCACACATTCATTCGCAGTTAAATCATTTTGAATCAATATTTCAGTTGCATAATAGAAGTTATTTCTCCAAAGTTCACAGAATTCTCAGTTGAAAGTGCCGCCGCATTTGCCAATGTGTGTTTTATTTCGTTCCCTATAAATTTTAATTAAAAATAAAAAAATAAAAATTTATTTAAATGGGAATGTTAAAAGTTCTGCCATGCTTCTATTGTAGTTAAGATTATAAATATTACATTTTAATTCAGTGATTCCAAATATATATTTTTTTAAGTTTTAAGGTAATTAGCGATAATTAACTGTATTATCGCTACCTGTCGCTGTATAACCTGTCTCACAGGCAATGGCAACTTTCATTCCTTCCCTGCGGGAAGGACACGACAACCACAACTGCATTATTTTTTGTAAGAATTAATTAATATTGATGCAGTATAGATCTCTCTGCTTGAATTTACTATGCATTATTAAATATTATTGTTGGTTATTTTGATTTTTAATTTTTATGCAAATTAATTGGCATAGATATATTCTATAAAATATTCATTCAGAATTTTACATTTTTTATCACCGACGGAATAAGTCTAAGCAAAAACAAAGTGAATTTTTCAAATTCAAGTATCCTAGCTATTTTATGCATCTCCTATACCATTTCTTTTGTTTGAATCTAATAGAACATGTGGCAAATTTAGATTGTATGTTTATAGTATCCAACTACTTGCGACAACATTTACTTTAAAAAAAGGAAGTATGGGGATTTTTTTGTTTTTTGTTTTTTAGATTTGTTTAGTACATTTTAAGAAAAATATGTTAAAATTCAGAAGAGAAAAAGAAATTATTATTTCTAAAATCGAAAAAAAAAATTGGTAAAAATGTACCAAAAGTTTATGAACGAATTTTCAATTTTTCAATTTTCAGGTGTTGCTATGTTATTTGTTTTTGAAATGACTTTTAGGATAAGAGATATTTTACTTTTTTACAAATATTAGAGCACTTTATCTTAGTTATTATATGAAATTGTTTAAAAAAACAGTGATTATATTCACATAAGGACTGCAAATTTTGTAATGAAACAGTGATTGATAAATCTGAAGGTTAAAACACTTCTACTTTTATACAGAACTTACACAAAAAATATCAAGTCATTATTTTCAAAACTTTTTTAGCAATCCCTGTCCCCGTTTGAAAATTTAAAATAAACTCACATTTCGAATAAAACGAGTTTTAAAATATGACATCTTGCTTAAAGTAAGAGCATCTGCTTTTCTAAAATACTAGTAATGTTTGTTCTAGTGAACGGAAAATAATAAACTTGGTATTTTTATAAAGCTAATAAGATGGCTTTTAAAACAAATATTAATTAAACAAATTGTCACTTTTTTTGCAAATTTCACAATTTTAGAGTAGTCGGATATCTTAACATAGAAGAATAGTGCAATATTTTTTTTAAATATCCTGCCTTGTATGAATTATAACCCTATATATTCTGTATTTTGAAATGTAAAAAAATATATATAATAATAATTAAACATTTTATTCTACATGTCAATGACTATTGAAACATGAATTCCATACGTTGAAGCAAAATTTAGATTTTCATATACATCTGTTGTTTAATTTATTGGACAATATAGTTTAGATGACAAAATCTATTGTCTTGAACGAAAAAGTAATTAGTATAAGACAGTATAATAACTGCTTATAATTTTGAAAAAAAAAGTTATATTAGTACTGGGCATTCTATCCTCTCTCAATTGTAGGTCACAGCCTATCACTAGCAAAGAAAGCTTTAAGTAATCTAAACCAACGATTATTTTTATTCGGATAGCCTAAAAAATTATCAACTGAACTTTTTCTTCATGACAAAATAGAATCGTAATGATCTCACATCAAACAAAGAAAAACAGTTGGCTGCTATTTCATTTCATTAAGACTGTCGAATAATAAAAACATTGTAAATATCAACATTCGCTACTTAAAGAACAATGTTTGCCTTCGTGTCTGCTGCACTCCCCAATATTTTACTTCAGTCAACAAAACATACCAATTACTATCTAGAGAAGAGCTCATCAATTTCGAAAAACCCACATACCCGTAGACTTCGAATCAGCTTTTTATTGGTGTGGTAGATATCTCTATGGAAAACGTGTGTTTGCTAGTCATCCGTCCATTTATCATCCTGTATGCACAGATTCCAGACTTTTGCTCTTTGAAGAATTGGCTCCGAATATTTTCTTTTTAATAAGTATCGTTTACTGAATAAATACCACTAATATAAAGAAATTCAACAATGCATTTAAATAATTTTCTATTATATATTTCAGTTAATCCTATTACTAACAATCAACGACGTCGGGCTTTCATGTACGCATAATAAATACAAACTAATTGTATAAGCAGCAATGCATAAACAGTAGCTCTTAAAGTATATTACTTAAATTATATCTTTTGATTAGAATTGTTTTTTTAATTCGAAGTAAGTTTCGAAATTAATTTGAAATTTGTCATAGCTGGTTAATTATTTTTTAATGTATGCTCAATCTGTGTGCAATTTTCCTTCATTTTCATCAGTTATCCTGAAACATTTTAAATAACCCTCCTGAAGTTTCATAAAAATCCATCCTTCATAGCCGATGGATTTATTAAACTTCACATTTCAAAAAGAAAAATTACAATTGTAATATTAAAGAAATTTTATTTTAATAGATGCATGAATGATTATGAATAGTTATCAAGCTTTTAAATTATATTAGGCTAAGAAGAATGGGATTGATTTATACCACCAAATTATTAGATGGAATGATGGAAAAATTTTAAATTAAAATAGGATATTAAACATTATTATTTTATTATGCAAATATCATGCTGTGGAACTTTAAGCTGTGCAATATGTATATAAACTCTCGTCCAAATGAGTAGCAGTCTTCGCTTGTTCATAGTCACTTAAAACACAATTAACCAGATTAATTAACAAAAAATTAACCAGTCTAAAACGAAACAAGTAGGCATTAAGACAGTTGTATGCAATGAAAACATGTCCAAAGTAGTGTGATATAATGTAAGACAAAGTGACATACAAAAGGAACATATGTCCATCAGAGTTGGAATTCACTCGATGAAATCATTGTTTAAAAGTTATTTTTTCTCTTAATTAGCAAAATGTTTGATTTGGTATCGATAAAACTTTTGAAGAATACCAGTTCCCGTTTTTGCAAAAAAAAATCCCCTCCCTCTTGTTATCCCAAAGACCATAAGGCACTCATTGGAAAAAAAAAACATCATTTCCCTCTATTCTTTCCAGCTCTATTCAAGCGAGCTTTTATCTTGATTGGTTGTCAAATCCTAAAACGCACAGATGGAATCTGAGAATGTTACATATCTTTCCATGGACTGATCATTTTTTGATTCATCTGAAGGTCACCCTTGAAGAAGACATTAGTTATTTTGTATTATGTATATTAGTCAGTCAATCTGAACTTAAAATTTGTAGGAGAGATCGCTAATAAAGGCTTAAATTGGCGAGATATGAAGCTTACCAACTCAACCCTTATATACATATATTTAAGAATAATAGAGCATTTTGAGAAAAGGGTGTCTTACTTCTTGCATGTTTTTAATGTTAAATATTCATTTTAATTGTCTCATGTAATACTCAATCATATGGAACTGAAATAAATTCATTAATATATGCAGTATACAGTTAAATATTAAATTTGTAAATGTTAAGACTAAGGACTTGATATACTAATACTAAAATTTCGTAAATACTCGCTAGCACTGCAGCTTGACTAAAATTTATTAGCAAAAGTCCTAATTGAATTGAATTTAAAATTTCGGGGTGCCACTAATACTTAAATACTCAAATTATTTTGCAAAAAAAGTACAGATTGTATAAATAAATTTTCAATAATATGTTTTAAATTCACATACAATAAAGGGTAGGAAGGAATCATGAATTTCCATTCACAGATTGAAGTAAAAAATTCGGCATTAGTATTATTATCATTCATGATTAATTTCGTGATTTGAAAGTTGATAATATATAAACTAATAAAAATGCCTTAATTATCTTTAAAAATGTAGTTTGTACCAACGACCGTATAACCAAAAGAATAAAATGTGCACTATCTTTATATTCATGTATAAATGTTTCTGCGGATTTATTTTTTAAAATATCCCTTTCTATCTTTTAGTTATTTTGTATCCCTATCCTCAACTTCGATCTTTTACACTCATAAGTAGGTTTCTTTTAATTCATCCTGATTCTGAATTTTCCATATTCCTTGCTTACACATATAAACATAAAAACTTCTCCTTACCTTCCTCAATTTATTTTTTAAAAAAATCATAGAAACAAACACATAATGCGAAACTTTCTTTTTACTTCGTTCTGCTGTTCATTTTGGAGAAATTTTGCTCTTGCAAGGAAACGAGTTTTTACTTTTCCCCCCGTTGTAACAGGGGATTGGGATATGTGTTTACCAAGACTGATTTAGAAACTCCATGGAATTGCATTTGAAATTCAAAAATGGTAAACTACGGAACGAACTTTCAACCACCGAGTATACAAAAGAAAATCAGATTTGTGTTCTTTCCAGTCGAAGACATCCCAGGCAGTTATGGCTGCTTTGAGAATTCACCTATTCACCCGTGCGATGGTAAATTGTTACTCAAAAGAGAAAATTATTGATGGTAACAGTTCTTGGACTCGAACTTTATGAAGGTTTACCTTTTTCTACTCTTTCCAAGCGTACCTGCTACACAAATTCTTGATTTCTAACATTTTTCTGAAGAAAACTCTCTTTTCTAAAAAAAAAAAAGAAGAAAGAAACTAGCCTTACAGTAGTTGCATACGATGTGTAACATCTGACATGTTATCCTGGTAAATTCGCAATAGCAAATTAAATCCTGAAAATAATGAATCGAGTATGATTGGAAATAATTTTCTATGGAATAATTATATATTTAATGAAAATTTTATTTAATTAACACTAGGTGTAATGCAAATTTTTTTTTATCAAAAATAATTATTCTTGTTCAATTTGGGGAAGAGCGGTAATGTTAACTTATGATAACTAAAATATGACACATATACATGTGATTTCGAAGTATTTAGAAACCGTTGTCAAATAGCATCAATAACAGTACCACTGTTAGTTGTCGAAACATTTCGATTTGTGCATTTCGAGCTTGAGTTCATCATTCCAAAAAGCTATGAGTGGCTTGGCTTCTAGCAAACTGAAGTTAATTTTAAAATCATGGGAAGCGAGTGATGGTTTCTTTTTAAAGAGTAGAACCACCTTCGGTATATAGTAAAAGTAAAAAATGCAGGAAATGTTTAATTTTTTGAACCGTTTGATTCGGAGGAATGTATACGACCACCGAAATCACTGTTTGTCCATTTTCAAATAAGCATTTTGCCTCACAAATGTCCCCAATATCCTGACTAACAACACCCAGTCCAGTTTGACGATAAGTAATATCCATATGTCGAGCCCCAACATGTGAGTTGCTCTGTTTACAATAGATCGCAACACCAGCTGCTCTATGGCCCGGTGATTTAAATTGTACGCAGCAATCGAAGTCAGGTATCGAAACACTTTCGTCATTGTCTAACCACTTCTCTGCCTAAAGGACTTAGCTTCTTCTATGATCCTAAAGTGAGAAAACAAAAACAAAGATCCCACGGCCTAGACCACAGGGGGTGGGGGGTGGGGGCGGAGCCCCTCCCGAATGAAGGAGAAAAGACAGAATTTCACTGAATAGCGCGCGCTTCTCCAACTTCATGTTACACATTTCCGTTTCTTTTCACGAAATCACTCCCACACATATCTAGCAATCGAGAGGAAAGATGTTACACATCAAAAAGTTTCCTAAACCCCAATTATTGTTATTGCCCAGTCAATTTTGATTACAAATAATTTTAAAACTATATATACTCCTGGATTTATAATATTTTAATAAGTTTAATTTTAAATAAATAATTATAATACTACTTAGTTTTATTAGTTATATCTGCGAGAAATATTAATATAAGATATTCTTTAAAGCATATGTTAAAAGTAAGAAATATATTGAGCGTAAGACTAATTTTAAGCCTAAATTAACTCTTTCATTCCGATTGATATGCATATGTAAACTCTGCATTTGTGTATATTCCTGAAAGTTAAAGTTACTCAAAAACGAATAATTTGGGTAAAATATTTTTTTTTATTTATGTTGGAAATTACTTAAATTAATCTTTTTTTCCCTTCAGAACGATCTTATATTAAGTCATTTTGATATTTCTGAAAAAATAAGAAACCATTAGGTTTAATACACAGACATTTCTTATGAACAACGAAATTAATAATTATTAAAAATATTTTACTTTATTAAGTAAACACATTATTATATATTAAGAGATGAGGGGCAATGGAAGTAAAATCAGAAGAGATTTTAAGGATTCTATAGCATGCATTTACATTAAAAATTTAAAAACAAAAAAAAAAAATGTTACGTTTTTTAAAGATTTTTAGCACCACTTAAATACACATCTACTTGTAACTAAAACATTTGCAGTAAATATTAATTTTTCATTTTATCTTACTTTCTATTTAAGTTAAAAAATTATGTTTTATAGACAAATAGCAAGTGTAATAACAACCATTTAGAAAATCATGGAATTGAAATATAAAGCCTAAATGCCAGATATGTATCATGCGAAATATACAAAGAATTTATTATAATTCATTTTGTTGTAACTTTTAACTTTAATTAATAATCATAGAGTGGAATGTTAGCTTAAGTGTCATTTTCATCGCTTGACCGTGTTCCAGAATAATAAAGTCAATTGCCAAAAAATGGCGTGTAGTCTTTGAATACGACGCTAATAAGCAATAAATCAATCAGTCAAACATAAGAGTTAACTTTGAGTTTAAAAAAGAATCAAGTTGAAAAAGCTAACTAAAGATTTACATGAGAATACATAAAACCATGATTTTAAATGCTGTCTGAGATTTTTCCCATTCGTATGTGTTTAATTTAAGAAATCATTGTGAACTTTCGAATACAAAACAAAGGAAATTTAAAAAAAATGTTTGGAGGGAAAAAATGCGTTAAAAATGCATTCGATTTCGAAGAATAATATTTTAAGTAACATGTCGTTCTTTTAATCAAGTGGATAATTTACAATCTTCAGCTGAATTTGCAAAATGCACTCAGACACCAAGAATAAATATTATACTTTTTTTTCCTCAGTACTATTACGTCAATTATTTTATTTACGGTCTTGCTTATTTCATTACATACTTTGGATAAGATCCAGCGCTGATGTCTTAGCAATAAGGATTGAATGCTTTAGTTTCATTTCTCGAAACACTTGACCATTTCTCTCCATTAAGTCAAGTCAATGAGGGTTTCTCCATTCACCTTCTGTTCCTTCGAATATTTCTCCTTTTATTTTCAATGCTAAATTTATGTTTGAAGTTTTCTTTCCGCCACGTATTTACGACTCGTTTCTCCAGTTAACTTTTTTTTTTTAAAATTTAAACTACATAAATTTAATTGTATATTTATAAGCTATTTTATTTTCGTATCGTTAATTTTACATAAATTATTTCTGGAATAGCTCATAAGAAATTCCGAATTCAAAAGTTTCAAATTTAAATTTCGTTAGCCTGACAAAATAGTCTTGATCGAATGAGTATCTGTTTAATGCAATGTTATTGGTTAAAAGAAATAAAAAAATATTCTAGAATAAATGTGTAAGAAAAAGCATGCGTAGATAAGAATGAATATTAAATTAATTAATTTTTGATTTGTGAACTAGCCACATGTACTATGACAATGATTACTACTTACAAATATACATAGTTTTAAAGAATGATTATTAATAACTATTAATTAACAGCATTGAACAATTAGTCAATATGTTCCTCTCTTACAATATGAAAAATGCTAGTAAATCATCTAAAATATGTTTGAAATAATTTTTACAGATTTACTTAACGCATGTTACTAAATCTAGAAATGAATTTTTGTGGAATATTGCATCGCATGAGTTACGTTTGTTCTATATTTTAACTACTCTATATATTCTACCTCGTATAGCAAACTCATGTTTTCCTTTCTTTGAAGGTTTATAAATTTATAAAACCTCAGGGGGGGATTGTTTTTCCCCATATGGTATTACGTTATATAATCGAGATGAAGTGAGAGAATATTAACGTCGCACTGATTAGCAACACGAGGGCTTTTGGCGACGGTCCGCGTAATTTTGAACCATGGTCAAGTGACGCAGACGATACCTGAGCTGGCACCCTCTCTCCTAACTACCACACCACACAAACGGGAGGACGTTTGAGCTCTCAACAGATTTAACGTGAATCGCTCCCCTACACGGCGAATATTTAGTGGTACTAGGATCGAACCCATGACACGCTAGCCATGATCCGATGCCTAGACCACTCGGCCACCACGGCCACATAATCGAGATGAAAGACGAGAAATATAGACTAAATAGTGTAATTGTAGTTGTTAAGATAAGACATAATAATCAATTGTATTAGAACATAACATCCATAATTCAAATTATGGCCACGTGTTGTGAAAATTGTAGCTCTGATAACAACGATAACCTGAGTTTATATATAGGCTTATATTTTTATTATAGCTCTAAGTGGCATCTTAGATTTCTTAACTGCATAGTAAATGTTAAATATTCAACTTGAGAGGATATTCTACCTTTGTTCTTATGGTTATGTTGAAATTAATGTAGGTAGGTTGCCAATTTTGGAAGAATTTTTTTGGATAATATCTAAAAATTTGCATCGATTCTTAAGAAACTATAAAACTGAATAATGCAATTGTAAACGAATTAAATTTTGACAACATAAAATCGCATTCACGACAAAAAAGTAAGCAAATTTTACATGAATTATGCCTATGTTAAAGATTTATTTCTTTTCTTATCTGAGTGTTGTATATTTAACTACTGAATAAAATAACAATTAAATTCTTGGCAGGATTTCTTTTAGACCCGGGTTCCCTAAACTGGCATTTGTAATCGAATTAATTTATTGAATTAAGAGGCAGGCTAACTACATATAGCAAATTCAAAAGACATTATTCAGGAAATAATATATATATATATATATATATATATATATATATATATATATATATATACAAACATTTAGTACTCTAATAAATTTTGTCCTAAAAGAAAACTACATTAATTTTAATGGTTCTCTGTACAAACAAACCAAAGGTTTGCCTCAAGGTGGCCCTGCTAGCAATAGTTTGGTTAATTTATATTTACACTTTTACGAAAATAATTATATTATTAATAATGATTATTACATTTTTAGATACATAGATGACCTAATTATTTTTGGTAAAAATAATAATTATAATCCCAATATCAATTTTTATCCGGGATATTTAAAGCTACTTAAAATTAATAATAATCCTGTTAAACTAATTACTTGGATGTATCATTATATATTAAGGACTATAAATTACATAGCAATATTTATGATAAAAGAGATGATTTTAATTTTAACATTCTTAAAGTTCCTTCCTGGAATTCAAACTTATCTATTTCAGTATATCGAAATATTATTTTGAATTATAATTATCGTAACAAGGTATTAGTTAGTGATAAATCTAATATATATTTAAATATTAATAACTTTATTAAACATTGTATAGAACACAGTTACCCTCTTAAATTTATAAAAAGTTATATAACAGTTAAATAAAAAAAAGTTTTTTTCAGTTGTACAGTTTATAGATAGATGGCGTCTCTAGCTAAGTAATTTTGTAATAATATATTTTATTAAAAATTAATCGTTTATGTCTGGATGGTATTTTTTATTTTCTATAAATTTTTTAATTAAAATATAGAAATTTTATAAGTATAGATATATATAGTAATATTGCTACTTTATCAATACATAATAATTATATGCGTTACTGTTATTGTCCATAAGAGGCGAATATGTATTCACGTGGTAAGTCTATTAGTTTGGCTTTGATTTTAAATATTTTAGTAATTATTAAAGGCTATAACATTATAGTTTACATTAATAGATTATGGTTTTATCTATAATATAGTTAAACTTCTCTAGAAATTTATTGCTTTCCCTATAGCCCAGAATACTGGCAAATTCAGGTGAAGGTTGGCTGGCCAGAAAACTTTGTTTAAACCTGCATTCCTAGTTCCTAAGGCTGGGAGTTTGCTTTTAGTATTTCTGTGGCTAAATCTTTTCTACTATGACGATAGTTATCTTAGGTATATAACTATTTTTAGTATATTTTGAAATATATATATATATATATATATATATATATAAATATATACATGGAGTAAATATTCGTAAAATTATTCCACATTTCTTGCGGATATTAATTGGGCGAAGAAGAACATTGGGTTTATGCAAAACGTTTCAGTCGACTACGTCCTGCGCGAAGCACCGGCGCATGTGGGAACGCGGAGAAACCGATTCACGCAGCATAGGCAGCTCAGACAAGTTTCGTGCAACTGCTGTGAGAAGGAACGTTGTTAACCATCAAACAATGTAAATGATGGCACAAAGACGCCAATTGGAATTGTTTACGAAAGGAAGAGTCGTCGGAATGCTGGAATCATCTCGATCACAAAATGAAGTGTCTCGAATTCTGAATGTGGACCAGTCTGTGATATCAAGACTGTGGCAGAGGTTCAAAGAACGGGAGAAGTTACCCGACAACCAGTATCAGGTCGACCAAGGGTCACAACCCCTCGCCAAGACCGATATCTGCTAATAAATGAGCGACGTCAGAGGGGCCGTACTGCCAGATCATTGGGTTAGGCGCTCACAGTCGCCACAGGAATATGAAATTCGAGACAAACTGTTTACAGGAGATTCATTCATGCTAGCATGTATGCCAGAAGACCAGTAATTTGCAATCCCCTCACGTCTGTGAATAAACGCGCACGTTTGAACTGGAGTTTGAAATATCAACATTGGAGTGTGGGAGAGTGGGTCAATGTGATGTTCAGTGACGAGTTCCGGTTTAGTCTGAGTAGTGATTCTCGGCAGGTAACGATATGAAGAGAACGTGGAACACGTTTTGAATCAAGAAACATAACGGAAAGACATAATTTTCCATCAAGGGGATTAATGGTATGGGCAGGCAACATGATGGATGGCCGCACAGACCTCCATTTCTTTGACACGGGGTCTGTGACTGCTCAAAGATACAGATACGAAGTTCTTGAGCCTTATGTTCGCTTGTTTCGAGGTGCTGTCGGTCCTGACTTCATATTCATGGATGATAATGCGCCATGTCAGTGAGCGGTGGTGATTGATGACTTCCTTGAAACGGAAAACATTCAGAGCATGCCGTGCTCTTTGAACTCCCCTGATTTAAATCCTATCGAGCATGTATGGGATAACTTCCTGGGATATCAGACCTTTCGCACCCACCAAGCTCCGTTATAGAACTGAAAAGAGCTCTCCAATTAGCTTGGAACTGTTTGAACCCACAATCATTCATCATCTCATAGCAAGTATAGTAATTCGCTGTGCAGCATGCCTGTCTCCTCACGCCTTATTAAACTGCAGCATCAGTATTTTCTTTAATTTTTTCGTTAAAATGTAAATTCTTGCTATGCTTAATTTTGTTCTGCCTTTGTCATATCCCAAACAGCAAGATCGCATCTGTCTTCGTGACAACACCTACGCCGTACACTTCTAATGATAACCGATGAATTTTAAGTGTTAGACATTTGGAAAAGATTCATGCAGAAATTTATTTTAGGATCCAAATTCTTATGGTGCCCTTAAGTTTCTCCAATATTGTGCCATGATCTCAAGTAAACAAAAGGATTCGAACCCGACCTTTTTGCACTTGTCGTGATGTGTGGTTGGCAACAACTGCAATGCAAATTTAACTATTTTTATACTTGGCTCGTGTAAGTATTAAGGAAACCAAAGTTGGTTCAGATATGATCGTTTGTTTCAGACGGGATGTGTGAAGTGGTGTAAGCTCTTCGACTGAAGACATGTTAGACGTATGCAACTGATCTGTTGCTTCGCTTTTTTAAGATGTTTCGATCAGTTCTATTAGATGCTAGACAGTAGAAGGAAAGGTTCAAATCTCTCGGTTGACCAAAGTCTGGTAATGTTATTTTTCTGTGAACTATGTTTTTAACATTGAACTTATTATTTTGATTGCACCAGTAACGAGCATATTGACTTTATACTTATTTAAATATACTGCTTTCATATTTATGTCTCCTCGACATAAAATTTCGCTGTTAAACTTTGCTAAAATTTGGGTTAGTTTACCCTGAAGAATATAACAATAAGTAGAGATTTTTTAATGTAAAACCAGTGTCGCATTTCTTTTTTTCAATTGCGGACCATGTTTCCGCCATCGCAGCCATCTTCCAATTGAGATTTAGTCATTTTACCTGAGAACTAGCTCCCTCTATCGGCAACATCTGAATGGTGTGATCGTCTTCGTTATCTTTTTGCACACCCACAAGAGGTCTTGTTTCCTTGCTTTTGGAAATCCATATGTATATATTAAAAGAACATTATTTTTACAAATTTTTGTTACTCGAATTGCCTAATGTTTTTAAGTGATCATTAAGACTTTCACAAAAATTGTCTGAATTCGGTATTTATTACTTTTATAGTAACATCAATTTTACCCAAATATATAAAAATAGAAATTGCAAAAAAAAAACTTAATTATGTTTCTTAAGACTTTGCTCTATGACTTGGTATAGCAATCTAAAGTAGCACCTTTTCATTCTAAAGCAAAGATTGAATAAAGCTCTTCATAAGAAATTAACTGACATTATATTTTAATGTAACACTAAAGTTACGATTGATTTCATTCATATATATACATAAGTATTAGATAGTATATTAAGTTATAAAGGAAAAAGTATACTTATCCCTACTCTTGTGAAGCGTATTATATTATATTTGATAGATTCCCGTATTTCAATATTTGCTACTTACATATCTTAGTGTAATGAAATATACATGCGTTAATTAAAACATTTATAATATCTACCCCTAAAAAAAGTAGAAAATAAATCAACAAAACTGTATAATTTACTTCAACAGTTCTCCTTTGAATTATTTTTAAGCTACAAATTATATTATCAAAAATTTAATTCTAAATAATTAGAATCATTTCCTCTCATAAATATTTTTTTTAAAAAAATTAGTTCAATGCATCATGTATTAGTTAATTGTACTAATATATATTTTAAAATTTTCTTTTGAAGTAAAATTTCACAATTACCGAAAATATTCATTACATTTTACCTTCTTTTTGTTATTATTATAAGTTTCTATTAAGTTTACTGTTCTTCGTTGCACACATTTTTCTTTTCCCCCTCTTAACTTATTATACCATAAGAAATTTTGAAACGTTTTTTTTTCCATCTTCGAAGTATATGTATACCTTACGTTAATAATCAATTTTGAGCACCAAAAGTCCCTTAATTAATTTTCTAATTAGTTTTTAATGAAAATGCGAACAAACTTTTAGCTCAGCTCAGAATTTAAGAATTAAAAAAAAACATTGTTTATATTTAAAGCAGTTCATAAAATATGTAGAGAAGCAACTTTCGCGCATTCTATATCTCGCAAATTATCTAAGTTAATTAAGATTCTTTAATTATTTTTCCTCCCGAAAATTTTTCTGCGATACATTTTGGGAGTACAGATAAATATGGAAAATTTCTTTGTTTTTACTAAACTTTGTTTTTATCTGGGATATGATACTTGCAGCAAAGGGACTATGTTTTCCTGGAAATACCTGAAATTAAAAGATATTAACAGAAAAAAAAGATCCATTAAAATAAGAATTTAGAAATGAACTCGCATTATGATATTAGTGTGCAAGCAGGAAATAATAAATAGGGAAATGATTCAATCTAATAAATTAATGTTGGAAAATTCAAAATGGAAAAACAATGATCTTTTGATTTTGCTAAAATTTTGAATTTAATAGTTTTAATTTATTCCATTCGAATATACAGATTAAGGAATGCTATCTTTCTTACATTATTTTCATATAACATCTTCATAATTTTCATCAGTTTAATTCAATATTGTTAGATAAAAGTCTAATGGGTTATTTTACATAATGGTGTTCTTTGAACAAATTTCGTTGTCAATTCTAATTTATGAAATCAATTAATTTCTAAGTTTTAAGGATATGTTTTTCTTTTTTATCAATAATTTAAGCAATGATAATATTATTTAGATTTTTGAAAAAAAAAAACTATTTTTATAGAAGCTAAATCATTTTAGGATGAATATAGAATTGATGATTAAATATTTGTTTACCTTCCCAAAATAATTAAATAGAAGTTCAGTTGCTAGCAAAAACAAAAGACTTATACATTTCTTCACAGCTATAGTGAAACACGTTTAAGGCGTAATCGCTTTACTTGAAATACTGGTTAACACGAAATTAAATTACGATCCCGACAAACTATAATGTATATGCATGCTTTTTTTCTCTTAAAACCGCTTTAAACGAAAATATTCCTCTTCTGTGAGTAAACAAAATACAGAAAACAACAGTTTGGGCTTTATTATATTTGATGTTCTGTATCATAGGAATAAATCGTTACAGTAAATGATGATAATGTGTGTACAGCCACAATTATGGTATACAAAGACGTTTTGGAGTTTGTTCAAAACTCGAAAAATAGCATTGATGAAAAATGTGTCGATGAAAAGGAAATTAATAATGTAATTCTTGTTCCCACATCATCTGAAATAAGGAACATCATAAAAAGTATTTTCAGTAATTTAGTCCCATATTCCAATGATGAAGTGAATAACAAAATGGACGACATAGAACAATTTGTGCGCAACTTGATGTTCAAAAAGACAAGAAAAATGTCTGATTATTTTCCAAAAACTCAATAAATGTTTTTCCTCTCAAAATCTTGAAAATATTGTATTAAATTTCATTAAGGTACTGTGAAAATGTTTCAGTTTTACTTTATTTTTATAAAATGCAATGCACATATACATCTCTATGTAAACAAAATATACTTTAAATAATTGTAATTAACTTGATTTTGTAGAAAATGTTTTTTTTTGCAATATGGTTTAACACGAAATTCTTTTAACGCGAAAAACAATTTATAGCCCCCTTTATTTCGTGTTAAACGATTTTCACTGTATTTGATAACAGAAAATAAAATCTATTATCAACTATTATTATTTACTGATTATATACTATATATAATTATATATATTATATACTGTATAATTATATACTATAATTATATTACAAACAATTATCATATAAAAAATTATTAGCATAATTATTTTTAATTCAGAAAACAAATCAATCAGCGCTATCCTTAAAATGAATTACAACATATTTTTGAGATTTATTTATGTATCATTATTTAAGTGGCATTTTTGTAACTTAATTACAATAATACGATATATACGTGGGTATTGTATTAAAAAATTAATCTAATACCTGATTAGTTATAAGCTATTAAAATTACACATAATGATTTTTTTTACATTTATATTACTAATAAACGACATGATCAAATTTAGCTAAAAAACAAACAAAAAATGCGTATGAATGCATTGCTAACAAAGTGTCTTTCTTCGTAATGCATGTATGCTGATTCTATTTCAATTAACAACTATATTTGATAATTTTCATCGATAGAAATGCACTTTTTCAGCTTTAAATTATACTTTCTAAGGGTTAGCATGTTGTAAAATAAGCAAATGATATTCAATCAACACTTATTTCTCTTATTTTGGAGGGACACTTAAGTTTATATTCATTATGAAAAGGAGTTTGAAAAAAAAATATCAGTATTTCAGAATATTTTCTGCAAAACCTGAAAGTGTTCCTGACAAGATTTATGAAATAGTTAAGATATATTACTGTGGTGCATACTGTATTTATGAACTATTCGTTTCTTACTGAAAAACAACATGAATCGTATTTTAAATATTTGGATTGATTATAGTTATTTTTCAATGTGTAAATCGTATTTAAAAGAATAATGCAAGTAAACGTTTACATTTTCTTCTGTGATTTTTAAACTTTCTGTTCAGATTACAATTGTTACCAATATATTATCACAATTTAAATAGAAAGTAAATAAAAAAATAGATATGCATTAAACATTTTCCTTAGAAACTTCGCAATAAAAAGCAACAGAATAATGCTT
Organism: Trichonephila clavata; assembly: GCA_019973975.1. Taxonomy (NCBI): domain Eukaryota; kingdom Metazoa; phylum Arthropoda; class Arachnida; order Araneae; family Nephilidae; genus Trichonephila; species Trichonephila clavata. The sequence continues at coordinate 54,000 of BMAO01009818.1, read as the reverse complement.
GTAGATTAAAAAAGAGCAATGTACACAATCTGAATTCAAGCAATGGTTAAATGCACATTCACCTGCGATGTGTAGTTAATATACAAATTTTAATTTTAGATCAAATGTTTAATCTCATTTGGCTTTAAATGAATTGAAATAAACTATTTCAGTATCAAAGGTAAAGACATTAAACACGTTGAGATACCAGATCCTTTAAATTTATTGAAAAAAAATATCTGAAATTTTAGTTCATAAACATTTCAAACACACAATGTCCAGAGCAAAATGTTGCCGTGGTAGTCTAATGGTTAGGGAGATGAAGTCATTCCTGGAGTGTCACGGGTTTGAGTCCTAGTGTCACTGAAAGCCCGCCATGTAGGAGAAATCGTTGCACATTACATCTGTAGAGGCTTAATGTCCTCCCGCAGGTGTGTTTGTTATAGGAGGGTTATCGCTAACTCAAATGTCGCTCTCGTTTGACTGGCGTTATAAATTACAAGGTTCGCTGCCAATGGTCTTTGCCTTGATTTATAGTGGAAAGATAATATAATTCTAATAACCTCAAAAATTATATACAAAGTGAAACAGATAATAGCTATGTATGTTTTCTTTATAATTATATCAACAAAAATTAACATGTTAATGTTTCTAGGTTTAAAAGAATATGTAACACTCTGTGAATTAAGGTACAAATAACATTTTAATTTTAGTTCTAGATCTGAAGTTCATTTACTAAGCTTTAAATAAATTACAAAAAAAGTGGATCATTATCCCCAATATTTTCACCAAACGTTTCAAAAAATTCGATAATTTAATCTTCTGAAAGAAAAAAAATAGTTATAAACGTTTTAGTTTATAAACGTTAAGTTTATGAAAGTTTAAAACAATCCAAATTTCGGATCAAAACCACCGAATTAATCATTTTGCTTGGCTGAAGTTTTAAAAAGAATTACTAGTATCACCAAACTTGCCACCAATTACAGCAAATTAGTCAAAATTCCTATTTATGTTCATATCATACATCTATTTTTATTGCACTTAACTAAATACTTTTTTACCTGAATGAATAAAAAGTTAAGCTAACACATGCTTTCTAAGCTTCAAAACCGAAGCAAGAACACTCTCTTGGGAAAAAAACATTTTCATCACACTGATAGATTTGATTTATAAATCGGCATAGTTTTATTATTCAATTCCAATGAATATTAATGGCGCCAATTTCAAGCGCCAAGGACTTAACAGCCTTCGAAGGACACTTAAATCAATCAAGGTAATTCCAACGGTGCTTAAGTCGTTTGTTTTCGCCCTCGAAGAAACAAACGCCATTCACACAGCCTAGTTGAAAGACATTCTCCCTCTTTGTAAATTACCAGCCCACAGAGAAAAGGCCCCGTAATGACTTTGACACCGTCGCCTTTTAAATAATCTCCTAAGTGGGAAAGTGTTGAGAGGTCTGGGTTTTCCAAAACGGAAATGCTGAGTAAGGCGCTTTGAATAAGTTAATTTTCGGGGAGCTTGGACCCGAAAAGTTTTCTGCCTCGTAAGAACACGATCTGGTTTAACGAGAGATGTAAATTTCTATTAAGGGCTTCCAGTGGAATGCGATGCAATTGAATCCCACGGCGTTACCATGGTTGCAGCGGCTGCAGTGACGCTGGCTTTGTAAGAAATAGGGGGTATTGAAGACTAATGGCTAACTGTTGGCGGTAAAGTTGGTTGAGTAATGTTGGCAATATTTTTTTTCTATTACCTTCCTTTTTTGGCTTTGCTGAGAGTGCTTTCTTGGATGTATTGTAATGTGTGATGCCTTTTTCCTCTTCTCTGAAGTGCTACAATAAGTTCAGAACTTAAATTGGATTTTGTTTATTTATTTATCTGAACTAAATGAATTCGGTTTCTTCTTTTGAAAAATAAATTGTGGAGATAGATTTATCTGAAGGAATCAGAGGAAATATCGATTCATGATGAAAATTATACAAAACCTACAAAAACCATCAAGGGTAATGTTTTAGTATGTAAATGTAAGTAAATGATATTAGAGTGTTTGTGCATATAGTATTTTTAATTCCATAGTAACTTTACCTTAATATGTTACATTATATAAGTTTTCGTAATTTATATCTAATTGTTACATTTATATAAATGATTTCATTTCAGCCAAAATATGTTAAAATTTGCGATTTAGACTTAAATATTTATATCATTCAAAGATAATAAAATTGAATGTTAACGTCACACTAAACAGCAACACGAGGGCTATTGGTGGAATGCCCACAGGAACTGAGCTCACCAGAAAAGGGCTTAGAGCTACAAGCCGATCCCTCGGGAAACAACCACCCCCACGTCCAGTCTTTATTGAAAAAAATCAAAATTTACTGTTTAAACACCAAGATTTACTAAAATAACAATATACATATTTAAAGGTAACTGCACGATGACCATACGTGTACGTGAACAAAAGACAAATATACAAAGCAAATGTAATAATAAAAATAAAAGAAAACAAAATGGATTAAGAGATGAAAGGAAGAATAAACATATTCCAACTTTCTTACAAATACATAGAAAATAATAAAATATCCAAAAGCATATGCATCATAAAGACAACAAAAAAAAGACAGGAAACATAAATGATAATAAGAAAGTATTTTTTTCGAAACATATTTCCAGTTTACGTGCCACTTCCTGTTGATCGACAAATTAAACCCTGACGCTCTGCTAAATAGCACACCAACGGCAGGTCATTGAATCTCAGCAGATTAAACGTCTATCGGCCCTATTTATACATCCAAACCTCAATGGCACCAGGACTTGAACCCTTTGCATTCCGGCCGCCAGTTCATGACCATAGACTTTGGTCAGTTCGAAGATTAAAAAGTTGTTGAAAAAATTTAATGAAGCACAAAGTACTTTAGAAATGTAAATAAAGCTCAATTATTTTCTTCGTTGAGGAAAAAATAACCATCGTAGAAAATGAGTTAAAATACATTGATTAAATAACTGTGTTGGAAAATTATTTTATTCTATACATTTAAATATAAAAACAAAATATGTATAAAACCTAACTTACATATAATAATAATAAATAAATATACAACATAAGGAAAACCACGGCAAATTTTCAAGAATCTAAAATATTTCCCATGTTAGAAATCCATAATGTTTAGAATCTCATATTTGTTAAAAAAAATCTGCTTACTAACAATGTCTGAGATGTTGGATGCAATGCCCATTTTTTTAAGTAATTGTAAAGTATAATATATTATATTCCACATCACAGAAGGCGCACACTTAATTCAATTGTAATTCAATTTGTTTCTCATTTCTTTTAAACTTGCGACTGTATACGTTATACTTATCGGTTCTCCTAATGAGATACAGTATTTTGTTCCGAATAAATTCGTTTACAATTGGTTTTAAATTATCCAAATTGTTTTTCTCTTTTTTATGTATGAAATGCTCAAAGGAAAACAATGCAATTATTTGTCAAATTCATGAAAATTTGTAAGCTATTGTTAAATTTAATAGATCATTTAAGTAGGAGGTACGAATTTTCCACTTTTGTAAAATTGAATATCAATAAAATGTTAACTTAAATGCACTTTAATTTTAAATCTATTAATATAAATTTATACCTGTTAATTCATGATGTAATCATTAAAAGAATGAATAACAATAAATATGGCCAATGTTTTATTTAAATTTGGAAAGTTAATGTTGCAAACATTTTGCTTTTTTTTTTTTTAATTTCCTACATGAGAAGCAAATGACATGTTTTCTAAAGTTTTAAAATTATCCTTAAATTAAGCAAAAATTGCATTTGTTATATTTTTTCAGTAAATACTTTGCAACTTAACCATTAAATTACGTATTTCATTTGAACCTTAAACCTTTTCAAAGTAATAACTCTTAGCATATGTTTATCATATAAAAATTATTCCTTTTTTCATTTAACGACAGAATCCCTGATTTATTCTTTTTTTTTTAAAAAATGATGAATATTAATCCAAATATTTGTATTAGTTTTCTTAACTTCTTTTTTAAAATTATTATTATTATTTTTTTTAAGTTGAGTTTTTGGAATGAAATTGTTCATTTCTTAAAGAGAAAAAAATACAAAAGATTCGTTCCTTCCCTTTAAATTAAAGTTCTAGAATGTAATTATTTTAAATAATCATATATATATTTAAGTTTCAAAATAATTTATGAAATTCGATATTTAAAAAAGTTGTATTCAAATATTTAATTGGTTTTTTCATGAAATAATTATTTTTAGGTTTTCAAGATATTTCAGAGTACATAATCTTTTTACTTTATTTTTGCTCACAACTGCCTTATTTCATTTTTATTTGTTATTTTTTTTATTTTCACAAGGTCGATTTTACGATCTATTTAAGATAATTTTCAACCCTATATTTAATAAAAATCTGTTTTTTTTAGAAAAAATTGAAAAGAAATAAATATTTGTTGAATTATATATACATTATTTAAAGATATTTATATAACTTAAATTTTCAAAATTTTGAAATAATTGCACAGTAAGCTAAGTTTTTCTTTGAACTCAATCGGATGTATATAAATCTTAAAAATATGTACAGTATTGTTTTTTTAACATTTCGCAACTCAATTGAATTGCTACTCACTTTCATGTGGTACAGTTTCTAATATTTTTAATCTTTACATTTTCTTTTTATAAAAATACTTATTAAAACTAAATAGATTGAAACAAGAAAAAACTGCATTTAAAGTTGGGTAGGAAAAATAACTGAGCTGTTAATTTAATTGAATAAAAAAAATTAAATCATCGAAATGAATTCCATGGCCCTAGTTCATAATTGCTTGCAAAATTACTTTATTCTTGGAGCTAATAAATACATACAAATAAATATATACATTTTTTTTTCATTCAAAGTTTTATAAAATTAACCAATCAGATTTTAAGTTCTTAAATAAGAAAAAAAAATACTGTTTTTTTTTTTAAATACTATTGTAAGATTTATTTTCGGCACAAAATCTTTATTTCCTCAAAACTTTAGAAATCACCCTGAATAATTCTACTGCATTTACTATTTACAAAAGCATTTAAACTATCCATTGAAATATTATACATTATGCAAAGCTTTAGTTAAAAAACATTGAAGCAAAGGGATTATATAGATAAATGCATATCCGTGTGTACGGCACCTTAAGAAAGGATGATTATGCATATTATTTAATACAATGCACCTATGAAAATATAATCTGATGATATTATAAATTACAAATTTTTACCATTTATATAACACATATCTCAAGTAAAGTAAATGCACACTTCTCAGTAATGAATTTTACTAATTATTAGGTGAGAGAAAGTAGAATATCGTACATCCTTTTGATGTTTCGATTTGTCAATATATCACTGTTGCTATGCTCATTATTAACGTAATTAGCATTTGTAATTAATATAACTTCGCAAGATTTTACATAGTCCAAATATTACTTATTTGATATACAGCATTGCTACCTCCTTTAAACATAATATATATTATATTCTGTAGAATTTATCGTATGATCATAGATCAAAATATTGTAATAGCTTTATGAAAACATCATGGAATTTATGTTTACATCTTCAAGTAGTTCGTTAACACTTGATGTGTACAACAATATGTCTTTCTGAATTAATGTTATGTAATGATAATGATATATGCTGTATAATGGTATACGGTTGGCTTTTAACTATTATTTAATTACAATGTATTTTAAACGATGATTTTGCTAATGTCTCCTTTTCTAATCATAACGTTTTCATATATTCTTAATTTGCTTATTTATTTCGAATTATTTTTATACTCGTCTGTAAAACGAGTTCTACGTAAAATTTATCTTACAAGTAACGGAAACAAAATACTCTCCCAGATTTATTTCTTATAACTCAATCAAATAATTTAAACAGAGAGCATTTAAGAACACATAAATCAAACTTCCAGGCAGTATATCCTGTACTCATACCCAAAGCTTTCAAACAATTATAAATCTACACTGGCGAAAAGAAAAACTCGATGGATTTTTCTCACACACGTAAGCACTTTTCGAAATGAAGTGAAAAGAAAAGTATTGGGGAGAGAGAGAGAGAGAACTTTTTTCTTTTCTTCTTAACATTTTCTTCCTTTTCACTTAATTTCTATTCTTCGGAATCGCTCGTTCCAGACCTTGGTTCCATAAATCAAAAAACGAGCAAGAAAGGGCCTCAGTAGAGAGTGAATTTGATTCATTTCATATCTGTCACGCCTCTGAGATAATCCATACTTCTTAATCCAAAGGTCTAGTCCAAGTTTCATTCATCACCGACTTCTGGAAAAGTTATGGGGGAAGAAGGTAGAAGGGAACGCGATTTGAAGTTTAAGGATCGGGGAAAGTTCTACGGAAGAGTATAAAGTTCTTTGGAAGAAGTTCTTTTTACAAAAAAAGAGTGGCGGGAATATATTTGGCGCTCATTGAAAGATGTGTTGGTTCTTGAGGTAGAAAATGTCTACATTTTAACTTGAGGTATTATTTGATAATGGATTGAAAAATGAGTTAATACTTGTCAAAACTTTCGTATAGAAGGCAGCATTCAATGCTAGAACTAAAAAAAAGTGATTGAGAAAATTTGTAATTATTGAATGAGAAATAAGCTCGATAGCGTAACATTTATTTCATTGCACATACGGTTGAATTTGAAACTTCGGAAAGATATTTATGATGGTTAGAACTAATATTTTAGTTTAAAAGTATTTACTTTATTGTAATTACAAAATGATTCTTTTTCTTAACATATTATAAAAATAACCTTAACTCAGATTCCATTATGGATTAAAAAATTGTTTTTAATTTAGAACAAATTATTTTGCTTATACAAATACACTTTTAGAACATTCCATACATAATTTGTGAAGAAAGTCAGTAAATTAGCTAAATTAGAATTAAATATAAAACTATTTATTATGTAAAAATATAAATGATGATATAGAAACCAAACATTGCAAAAAACGGGTGGATTCCAAGTGAAATAAATATGTCATGTATATAAATGCATAATAACATGCACCATAAACTGATAACGAATTTTGTCTTAAAATCGTAGAATGTTCCTTTTTAAAACACATTTCCTATAAAGATCTTAATATTTTTAGTAGAAAAAGGTAAGTGTAACATCAATGTAAATTGGAAAAGGATCTTCACAGAAAACAGAATTTGTTAAATAATCAAAGTGAGCACTTGAATTTTCCCTATAAAATAAAATTTATAGACATACGGAACTTAGGTTTAAACCACAGAGTTGAAAGGTTTCAGAATGTTTTATTTTCAGAATATATTTGTATTATGTAATGTGCCAATGTTTGTAATTGATACGTAAATAAATTATTCTCTCAAGCTAGCTAGACAGAAATTTACTGAGCCACAGACTACAAATGTAATATATCTGTTGGATTCTTTGTAGAATTACTTTATATTTCTAAATATATATTTTCATTTATAAAAAATTCATATTATTATTTCCCTATAACCTGGAACATGTCAGGACTTGAAACTAATGGGTATTAAACACAGTTCATTTAAAAAAAAAAGTAAGGACGAAGGTAGGAAAACAAATTAATTCATTGCATTACTTTTTCTTTGAAAATATAAAAATATATTTTTTAATACCTATTCTATTCAGATCCATTCTAATGTTTACTTCTAAAACTATTTCCTTGTTTCTGAGATGACAGTTTTTGAATAATTGCTTGCAAGGATTTTTTTTTCTGGAAAAAGTTTTAGTAAAATTGGTTCCTTTTGAATTATTCAAATATGAACCATTGAACGAAAATTTCATTATTCATCATGAAATTGTTGATTTTCAAACATTCGAAAAATATGCAACCATGTACAAAATAGTTTACAAAAAAAAGTATGATTATCTTTAAATAATGTTATTTTTCTGGCTTTCGATAGGATATTTGTACAATACTAATGTTCTTTTTAGCTTTCAATATTATCGAGTTGTATGCCATATATATATATTTTAAAAAATAACCTTGTTACATTTGAAACAAAATTATTAATTTTACTTCGAAATCAAAGATAACATAAGCTTTAAAAAGATTATAAATCTTTTATTTTTCTTTTGTAACTTAGAAATAGACAGCTTTTGTGTAAAAATTTAAAGAATAGATCGCTTGAAAAAAGTTTGTTTTGCGTTTCACATGGTAAGGTTAAAATAGATTTTTTTTAACACTAGATTGCCCAAAGAAGTCATATTGACTGCCTTTTTAATTTCAATTACAAAAACAATTACATATATAATGACACCATTTCTTAGAATTTTTTAGTATATATATATTATATTTTTTCCAATTGAAGTAAATTTTTTTAGATGTTAATAATTATTAATAACTTGTTGTATCTCTGTACATAACTTAGAAAATATTAAAATTTAATAAAGAAATTTTTTTGCACATTAGTTGTTTTTGAACAATGCAGTCATTTTGACTGCTTTTGGGCAATGTAGGTATATACTAAATCTCAGTCTTTCTAGTGTTAGTGAAATGGGTTGCATTTTGACAGCAAAACCTTTGTAGACACGGTGAGTCATTAGTGCGAGAGTCTTTCCAATGTGACTCCACTTAGTGGTGGCTCCACCTACACAATTTGTAACGATTGTGTCTATTCAATTCAAACTGTCATCGGATGCTGGAATTAATTTTGTGAAGAAACACACCAATACGATACTAAAGGGATCTTTTACACACCGCATAAATATATCGCATGCCTGCCTAAGATTTTTGCATTTGGAAAATCTATCGACTCCAGCTTGGATCGAACCCGAGGCTCGCGAGGCGGGTACACTGATCAACCAAAAGAACGATATGTTTTTATTTTTTTTCCTGGAGTAAAAGTTGAAGCATAAAATATCTTGCTCTTTAGGTGTTTAATCTCTATCAGGTATACGAATGCTATTTTAAGAAAATTTGTATTGAATATCCTTAAAAAAAATGTAAATGATTCTTTGTAAAGGATTGGTTAAACATATTTTTTTTCTGACATCCATTATCATTTCTAATTTTACAATAAATTTTAAAAGTAAAAATAATTTAAAGAAGACTAAACCTATACAAATACATAAATTATTTAAAAATACTTCTTTTGAAATGCACTGCAGCATAGAACGTGTAATCATGCCCCTGAAAACAAAATACCAAGTTGCCATAGTTCAGTAAAAAGTTTTAATCTTTTAATACATTAGTTTCAATTCAAAGACTTCTTTGTGGGAACGAGGTCATTAAGTAACCTTATTAATGTGTTTTCCACTTCATTTTCAAAGAGTATTCTAAGCTTAAGATATGTGTACTAGACACTTTGGTAATTTCATACATTATCTCCAAAAACTTCCTCTCACATTTTAAACAATACACTCTTTAACATGTTATGCATTTATATTTTTCTTATAAGTTTAATTGTATTCTCTGAAAGTAATTTCACACAGAATAAATTTATTATTCTAAATATTCTGCATAAGAGTTAATTGCGTGAGAAATCGAAGTGTAAAATTGATTACTCGTGGATTAGTTTTAAGCATTGACTCCGATTAAAAATATTAGTAGCATTTATAAAGTGTTGTTTAAATACTATGAAAGGGGTTATAGACGAGTAACATAATTTTTTATATTTAAATTAATGAATATAGAGAGGTCCTGCCTGTTAATTACGAATAAGATCTCTAAAAGTACAAGTGTGAGCTTTTTCCCTGTCTGCAGAAGTTTCCAGTCGCAAGCAGACCATCATTGAAAGAGGAGGTGTGAGTATACATCAGGGCAGTCAAACTCGAGGCACGACCAATATATAGGCATACAACCTATATATATATATATATATGACTGGATGCTTGTATATTCATGAAATCGCTTCACTCCAACACCGTTCAAACGTTTACTATGAAAATTGGCATGCACATGAATTTTTTTGTGGTTAAGGTATTTGTGCTATACTCTTTGTTGCAGCTCTCTATCAGGTGGCGCTACAGCAAAGCAACATCTGCACCATTCAATCAATCACCAAGTTTCCAACGTGGTCGCCAAAAATGATACCAACTTGGCTCAATTTGTTTTGAATCGCCATTATAATGTAAGGAATGGCGTCGCTTGCAAATATTGTAAATTTAACATGAAATAAATACAACAGAAATACATTTTAATTTTATTCACATCCAGATATAAATTATATACTTTATTTTAAGCGTACATTACACAAAATGTGTAGCAATGTGTTACTTTAGCTGCGTAGAGATTAGTTTAGGAAGATGTTTTCAAAAATCGACCCAGAATAGAGTTACAGGGTGTCATAAATAAAAAAAATCTTTTTTATCAGTTATTAGGCCTTCAGACATTAAATTTAACAAATATGTTTTTTTTTGTTCAACTGAGATATGCAAAAAGCTTCGTTTGCTTAATTTGCAATTCACGTAAAATTAACTCATTAAAACTCATTAAAAGCTTATTTATCCTTCAATCTGTATTATTTAATATTTCAATTCACCTGTGCAAAGAACGAGTGTACCAGATAGTATTATATAATAAAACATCAAAATTTCTCCCGAAATAGGAAATATAGTAGCACATAAGAAATTCCAAGTGTTAGGAGGTAAACATTACATTTTTCTTGTTCTTTTACATGTGTTTATTACTATGTATTATTCGAAATACACCTACATTTCTATGAATATTAATTGTTTTACGGCCCACCTAAATAAAACCTGGTTTGTTTTGGCCAAGTTAGTCTTTCAGTTTGGCACTAATCATAGATAATCGGGATTTTTTTTGTTTTGTTGATAAAATGACAATGTTTGTAGGATGCTGATTTATTAAATTACGTGCATTTCTTGGCGATTTCCAAACAGAAGTTATTTATAGGGTTGAACAGCACTTTACAATAAAATTACGGGATATTTCAAAGGCCAAAAAGGCAAGTCAAGTCGCGCAGAAATGTCAAAATCATGTACAAAAATATTTCGACATAGTACAACACCAGGGATGCAATCATCGCCAATGATTACTTCGAGGAGCTTCTGCATTGTGTTTCTGATGCTAAAAATGGTCGCATCTGTCAACAGTGAGTACTTGACAGCTCTTTTAAGGAAGCGAACCCGCCAATTCATTCACCCAATATTTTTCAGTGAAACGAAATATCTCTGATTCATCAAACTTTCTACTTACCTGATATGTCTGAGAGGGATTTCTAACTTTTCCCCAAAGTAAAATTGTCCCTAAAAGAGATCTATCCAGAAAAAGATTTAATGAAAATACGGTCGGTTTTCGTCCAGCAACTTCAAAATAATAAGGGATTACGCGTTGTTTTTGAGAGTTTTTGATGTAAATAGCAGTCGAAGTAGAATTTATGGCCACACACACACACAAATTTATATATACATGCAAATATGTGCGAGAGGGATAAATTCTCTTAAATGTAAATCGCTATTTACTACCACCATAGTAAACTTCACGAGATGCTGTATCATTACATATATAATATATAGTTGATTACTTCATACAACTGTAACTAATGGGTTTTACAAAGACTTAACTTTAAGAATATATCGTTTTATATTCCAATTTCATTGCTGTTTTAATATCCCAGGTCAACTTATACTCTTAAATACACATTTATGAAATAAGTTAATTTTAATTTCTGTTTATTTCTCTCTCTCTAGTTTAAATGTATACTTATCACAGAGTACCTTAAACGAATTTTTGCCAATATTTACGATCATTAAGTATGTAAAATTTTAGTAAATGAGACTTTTATATTATCGAAAAATCTTTCGTGATTTAATTTTAATTTTCAAAATGTATAATTACATCTCAATGAATATTTACATCAGTTAAAAATATATGTACCATTAAGATATCGATTTATTACACCTTGCTATGGAGGTGCTCTTTTTAGTAATAGATACAATCCGGCATACTAGCAGATCGCTTTCAGTCGTAAGACATCCCTACTTTATTGACGAACCAACGGCGAACACGAAAGGTGCAGCACAAACACAAATGGACAAGCTCGTCCCATTTAAGACAGTCCCAAAGCCATCCATTGTTCGCTGTCGAGATCTTGAATATTTATAGTCCTGGTCAACTAAAAGTTATTAAAAATCTTATGATTTCCGGTAAAAGCGTTTCTATTTGTTCTTAATACGCGAAAGATTCAAATTTGCATCATCCTGTTCTAAAAAAAATTGCCTTCTGTTTTGGAGATATACGTTTATGGTATTATCCCGTTAGGTGATAAAACTTGAAATTAATATTCAAGCGAAATCTTGGAAGGTGTTAAAATTGTTATAATGTGAAGTTCCTTAGAGTACATTTATGTGTGAAGTATTATACACAAATACACACACACCTATATATATATATATATATATATATATACGTATATATACAAATATTTAGAAACCTAAGTACATCTAATCAAGACAGTAAGGCACAGTAACCACAATAGTATAATAGCCTTAGGAACCAAAATTGTAGGTTTAAACAAAGTTTTGGGACCAGTCAACCGTCATCTGTAATTTGCCTATACACTGGGCCATAAGAAAAGGAAGGAATATTATAGAAATGTCGTTATTATTAAGTAAAAGACACAATAATATTAATATAACGATAAAATTCAATGGACTATAGATACTTACTAGTATAGAGTTAAGATCGATGTCATAAAACTAGAAGATAAAACTTACTTCCTGAAAACAGCATCCGGTTATGTTTCCCGCCCAATACAAAGGAGAATTAGCAATACCGCATAAAAGAAAAATTAAAAAATTACACTGGTGTAAGAAATTAAGAGAATTTTCACAGACTTGATCGACTATCTCTAGAACTATTGGACCAATTTTAATGAAATTTGATATGAACATACATTGATGAAATATACATAACAAATAACTATTCATTAATTACAATACACAATCATGATCAAGCGTAGCACTCTTTGAAGTTGGAAGGTATAAAACAGCGGTTGCAGAATAAATAAAAGAATTGGATTTATTAGGGGGTAGGCCCCCTCTTATGCAGGCCTCGCAGCGTGATGTCATACTTGAAATAAGGCAGTTTATCAGTTCTTGTGGCAGTTGGTCCAACTCGATCTGCAACGCTGTTTTCACTTCCTGAATAGTTCTCGGAGGGGGTTGAGAGTTTCAATTGCCCTTCCCAGAGCGTCCCAGACATACTTTATAGGGTTCAGATCTGGATATCTGGCTGGCCAAGCCATACGGCGAATATCCTAGCTCTCTAGAAATTCGCTGAACAGAGGAGCTCTATGTGGCATCGCGTTATCTTCCATTAACCCGTGGTCACTCGCGCTTGTTTTTGTACCGTCGTTACTCGCGAGGTGTAGAGAACACCCCAAACTTTTAACACGTTTATTTAAATATGAAAAAAATTAATTCAATAATGATGCACATTTGTAAAATACAAGATGTTTTTTGTATAATACAAATAAAAATATTACATTTATTTTATACAAATTGGACTGACATTATTTTAAAATAAACCTGAAAAATTTTCATTTTAAAATACATAATTTTGTATTTTTTGTAAACCACGAGAAATACGTTTATACCAGTAATAAGCTTAGTTCTTAATTAATGTTAAGGATAGTAGAAATTAAAAAACAAATATTTAAATCATTTTCTAAACATGCAGAGTAGACTATAATCATAACTCAATTGCTCGCGGAAAGTTCTCAGTACCCCAGATAAATTTTTGAAGGTCGTTATGTTCCAATCGTCCGAGCGAGAATGATTGCATCATGCCTGAAGGTTCCATGACCTAAAATGAGCAGCTACTGAAAAAATTGCGGTTCTGCGCATTCTTTTTGAAATTTTAGGAGGTTTTTCTTGTCGTTGGGGTGTACAGAGCACCCCGCGCGAGTGATCGCGGGTTAAAATGAACTCGGAGCCACATGCACCCTGAAGAGGTAACTATAGGGCTCCAAGACATCATCCCTATGCCTCACACCAGTAACAGAGCCTTTTTCAAAGACGTAGAGAGTTGTACGGCCATCCAACATGATGCCTGTCCAGACCATTAAACGTCATCCACCATAACTGTCAATTTCTTAGACATTGGAGGTTAGGTAGTGGCCCCCTGGTTCTCTCCATATGAGCGTACGACGAGAATCAGTGTTAAGTTGAAACGGGAATCATCGGTGAACAGAACGGTCTCCCATTGATCCAATCTCCAATCTCCATGCTGTATACACCATGCTCTAAACAAAATCTCCTCTTCGTAGATATAACAGGGGCGCAAACAGTAGATTTTCGAGAAAACTACCGTCTTTCATGAAAGTATTTTTGAAACAATCACTCTTAATCAACGGGTACATGTGGCTGCATACAAGTAACAAGATAGCCTAGACGCTGTAGCCCCTCTGTTACGCCTCACTTTAATCTACAAATGGTGATCTCCTCTGGTCTTCGAGGCTTATGGACGACCTTTGCCAGGCTTTCTCTCAATGGATAAGATATCCTGGAACTGTTTTTATAAGTTACACACGACTCTGAGCGTTACACTGAATTCTCTACAAATCTAGGCAAGGCATTTCAACAATTCGGCACCTCATTCCATCATCTAAACTTTGGTGGTTACTCATTTTTCCCGTACAGTTTTAATAGGACCGATTGCTTCAAAATAACACCATGAAATACGTCGAGGTGTACTGGCGAATGAAATATCTCTTAACTTACACGCGCTTATAAAGCCTGTTTTTCTGCTGGCTCCCTCTAACACACACGTGTACAATTAAATATTTGCCGTACAAGATTTGCATTTTTATCTAGAAGCAAATGTTTCTCATTTAGTCCAGTTCTTTTCATGCAATGCAATAACATATGCAAATTATCTTAATATATGCACCAGTTTATGATAAAATTATAGTAGGTCTACATATATACGTATTTAAAAACCTGAAATATTAAAATAAAATTTAATGAAAGGTAAAAGGACTTCCTAAGCATTACAATGATGTTAAAATAAAATAAAGTATTATTATTTTTCCAAGCATGTAATCCCATCTTTTGATTAACTCTATATCTACTTTAAAAAAATAATTAAAAACAATTAATGGAAAGAGAATTACAATTTGTTATTTCTCTGAGAAATATAATTGCAAAGAAAATATGCAGGCTATCCATGTTCAACACTATGACTAATAAAGTTATTAGAATTAAAATATATATTAGATTAATCGCGCACGCGCTATCTAATACATTATTACGATATGTATATATATAAAACATCAATATCATTAAAATTGCAATGTAGCGTGGTTATCATATTATTTTTCTTTTTACAAATATGTTATCGTTATTTATTCATTACATATTTATCAGATCAAATGAAAGTGAAAAGTTTATAAACATTTTTTCTCGAATAAAAATAGCTTCAGATATATTAAGTTCTTTACCATGCTTTAATTCTTGAATTCCCCAATACGTTTCACAAGAAATTGGCATTATGTGCCCTGCTTTACAAATACTTCACCCAAGCTTCGTTACTTTAAATTTTATTTCCACTCGAAATCTTCCTTCTCCCTTAATAGTAACCTTCGAGGAAACAGCTTGCATCCTCTGGCCCAGCTGTTTCTGCGAAGGCTCCCAGCCCTTTCGTTTTCCAATAACATTTTCTCCACGATCACATTTTTGCTTCTTTTTTTCCTGTTCTGTTTCATGATTTCCTGTTTTATGCCCTCCCCTCATTGTTTCCGTTTGCCTTATTTATATTTTTTCCATAGGTTTCTCCTCTTTTTTTCCTTTTGGTTTTGTTCTCAAAACACGGTGCTTAAGATTTCATCAATTCTTTATGGGTTTATTTTTAGGAAATAGAAACGAAACAGAATGACACCGAGAGGTTGTTGTTAATGGTGTTTAAGTGTAGCGAACCGAAAAGAAATCGATGCAGTTTGGTCATTAATTTCATTCTCAATGTTTTTCCTGGAAGGTTGATTCAAGTTTTGGTCTCATTTCTAGGGGTATTAGGAGAAGTAGGCTGTTTTCACTTTAAAAACCTTATTAAAGGGTGACTTACGGTTCGTGTTCAGACTTTTGCTTTTAAGCCAAATGGGGATTGTCAAAAAGGAGAAAACAAAACGAGTGTGTATGGTTCTATTATTAAAAAGATTTATATTTTGAAGGACAAGTTGCAAACTATTAAAGGTACTTTTAAAATGAATTACACTATGAAAGAAGGGGGATCAAAACAAATTAAGATTATTTAATCTCTCTGGTAATGAAAGTTCGAAGTATTTCCTTTAAATTCTTATTTCAATCTTCTAAAGGAATGACATCGTTTGTCTTTATTCTGTTTCTCTATCTATCTGTACGTATGTATATATATATATATATATATATATATATATTAATTTTAAGATTATTATTACGTGATCTGCATCATTTTTAAATAGATGTGATTCTATGTAAAATACCTGGTATCCAATAGCTGTATATTTTACGTTTTAAATATAAGTAGATTATGGTATTTTATGTATTCTATGATTTTTTTACTCTACTAACGTCTGCAGCGATCTAAATTGTATAATTACTAAATTATTATTAGATCTGTCCTGACTTAAGAATCAGAGACTTATGCATTGACTTAATGTGATGAGGACTGTTTGGGAATTTTCCAGATAAAAATCTTTCATTGCATTCTTGGTGGGTTCCAAGTGAATGGATCATGGTGAAGAAGTTATAATTTAGAACTCTTTGAAACATACAAATAACATGATCTTGTAAAGTTCGTCAAACACAGATAATATTAAATCAGCTGCTCATTTGGCTGAATGAATGAATGAATGAAGATCATCACTGCAAGAAAATCTATCTGTGATGTCCAAGAGAAATGGACAATGGGGTAGACTCCCGCTAAGATGGAGTGATTGTATTGAAACATTTCTTAATATTTTAAAGGTTAAAAACTGGGAAACACCTGCCAAAAGTATAGATGCCTGGCAAATACTTTTGGAGTTTAGCAAGGACCCACCCAAGGTTGTTGAACCAGTCAACAAGAAGAAGAATGTCTACAGTGACAAACCAATTACAGCTTTATTTAGGTACATAAAAAGTACTTTAAATCTGAAGTATCAATAAGCAATTATTTATATTTTTTAATGCTTTTAAAGTGCATTTTTATCATATTTTCTAAAGAACGTGATTAATCAAAAATGTCGGGATTTTTTTTACTCTATTCAATGTATATATATATATATATATATATATATATTGGGGTGTATTTCATATTTTGTAAATTTGTGAAATGATGACAAGGTTATTCATAATTAATTTAGGAATAATTAGAAAAAATTTCCATTTTTCCCATATATTGCGATTTTCTTTATATTTGAAATGAAAATAGTCAATTACCCAAATTATACTTAAAAATATTCATTATATTTCTAGTAATTTTTGTTATGTCTCTATTTAAAAAATAGGAGAGAATCTCTCTCTCTCTCACACACACATATATATCTATATGTATGTATCTGAAATTTAAGCTGTATTCGCACCGTTGAAACATTGCAACTATGTAGTACAAGTTTCTTTATTTAAACTTTCTTTTCACAAACGGAATTCGCAAAAAGATCTGACTCATAAAACGAAATATTCTTAAAGTTATCTAAAAAGGGCATCTTTGAATCATGTACTTCCATTTGGAAACATATGGAGGATACATAAATCTACTCCATTCCAAAAACTCAATTCCATACTCCAAATGAACCAATCATTTACATACCCTACTTAACAAGGGCTCCCACAGCATGAATACATAATGGTTAAAATATTTATTCATTGTACAATTCTTTCTCAATTTCCTCAACCCACTCTTCAAACTCTCCAAGAATGCAATCACTACACTCGCATCAACTCATACTTACAAATCTCTCGATTAAGTCTGTTCGGTTTCAATGCAGAATCTAGTTTCCTTACGCTCTATCTTTAACGGTGACTGCATTAGCATAGGAATGAGCATATCTGCATCATAAAATGATTCGCTATTGTGAGGGCGTTATTCAAAACGTTCTTTTGTTCGAAATCTGCTTCGTAATTGAGAGGATATTTACTTACTCTCAATCAGGCAGGGGTGCTTCAGTCTGCTCTCGATGAGTGAACAATGTACTCAGGGGGAGGCATTTGCACCTGAACAGTGGAAGTTGTTCGCTTTTCGAATGATGACGGTGAGAAGTTAAAAGGGGGAAGAGTTTAAAGATCTAATTTCGCTGTGTTTATTAAATGAAAAGCTTGTTTCGGCCCAGGTGGGTCAGCGAAAGTGTGTAGACCATATTTCGGCACTCACCGTGATTGGATGATTTAATTTTTATTCTAGTTTTGATATTCTTAATAGGATTTTTATACAATATTTTATAATGATGCGCTATGCCAACATTTATGGTATCCGACTGGTTCCGACGATTTGTTTTTTATTTAAAAAGGATATATGGAGATTTTTTTTTTGTTATTTTAAATTTGTTTAATACATTTTAAGAAAAATATGCTAAAATTAAGAAGAGAAAAATAAATTTTAATTACTAAAATGGGAAAAAATGGGTAAAAATTGACATAAAATATAATAAACGCGGTCCATTCTGTACCAAAGGTTTATGAACAAATTTTCAATTTTTTCAATCCAATGTGTTGCCATATTGTTCATTTTTGAAATGACCTTCAGGATAAGAGATATTTTTTTTTTACAAAAGCAGGAGCACTTTATCTCAGTTATTATACGAAATTGCTTAAAAAAACAGTGGTTATATTCACATACGGGACTGTAAATTTTGTAATAAAACAGTGATTGATAAATCTGAAGGTTAAAACAATTCTACTATTACACAGAACTTACAGAAAAAGTTTCAGTTAATCATGTTTAAAACTTTTTTAGCAGTCGCTGATCCCGTTTGATTATTTTCAAAAAATCACATTTCGAGTAAAACGCGTTTTAAAGTATGACACCTTGGTTAACGTAATGGAATCTGCTTTTACTAAAACACTTGCTGTGTTTGTTCTAGTCAATGGAAAATGATAAACATGGTATTTTTTTAAAGCTAATAAAATAGCCCATAAAATAAAATCATAAAAAAAAAATTGTTAATTTTTGGCAAAATTCACAATTTTAGAGTAGTCGGATACCTTAAAGAAATAATTACCAGGTATTGCATTTTACATTTTTATTGATGTGCATTATATTTACAGCCAAATGAAATTCTAATGTAAGAAAAGTTCGAAAATCCTGGATAGGCAGTCGTACTTGATTTATCGATCCCCTATTTAATGAATTTTCTTTTATTCCGATTTTAAAATAAGGCAAAAAAAAAAACTCATTATTTAAATAATTGTAGTATACCGATTTTTTTTTATTTTTTGGATTAGGAAAAAAAAAGATTTCTCTCCAAATGATGTATCCTGTTTACTTGGAACGGTAAAATACTTTTCTTGTAAGCATCAAATTTCGACTTGGGCCCTATTATTAAACATTGAAGCTGAAGATGAGCCATGAATGCAACCTATTGTGTGAGTTTTAAACATGGATGTAGACTCAGTTTTGACTCCTATCAAAATTGTTACATTTTCTAACGGCTTAGAATGAGTAAAAACATATCTTTCTCATGCAGTAGGGTGTAAATGACGTTATATTTTCTTCTCTGCATTATGTCGGGGAAAAAATCTTCTTCGAGTCAGGAATGAAAATTATTTTCAAACATATATTATTCAGTAGGAAATTTCAATTAAATTTTGCGTAATAAAATAAAAAAACATCACACATTAATAATATTTTTAGCTACTGAATTTAGTGTGTGTAATTTTTAATTATAGATATTTTTTTGTAGTTACTTATTATAAAATTTCTAAAAGATAAGTGTAAAAAAATTCACATTTGTTTGTGAACCCGTTATTATGAAAAACTCTGAAATAGGGAATACAGTTTTGTACCCAATTAATTCGTTAAATTTTCGTTATGACTGTGTTAATCAAATACTTTCCTAGTGTATATCTCCCTAGTGTTAATGAATTCGAATCATATGTAGCTGAAAGGTAAAGAAGCTGTTTTTTGATACATAAATTAAGAAATGACTTCAAATGCCAAAGCTGTTTTGATCTAAATATATCCATGCAATTTAGTATCCAGTTAAATAAAGGCATTAGAATGTACTCGGAAGTGAAAACCTCATATACATAATTCGCAATTCCTATCATAAAAAGCGCAATGAAAGAATTTAAGAAAGATTATACTATTTTCTGTATATGTGTATTTTTAATTTCATCTCTGGGTATCAAATGATATCTGAATCGAAGTTAAATTGTTCCATTTCCAGAATGAGTATTAAACAGAAGCTTCTGGATAGTGCACAGTTGCCATTGTACTCTTTTGAGAGAGTACTCTAACGAACACACCTTTCCTTCATCACTGTAGACAAAAACATGGGACTACATTCCAATGGATATCCTTTGCAGATAAAAAGCTTTTAAATGATAAAACAGTGTGTTACACAGTATTCTAAAGGAAATAGAAGTAAAACTGTTTGGTAAGGCAATACATACACACTTGCATACATATATAACTCTTCATTCAAAGGAAGGATAATCTGATGTGTAACATACTAGCAATCATATTAGGGCAGTTGTGGTGAAGAATTTATGCTTTTTGTAGCAAACATGTAAAATTTCAATCAAAATTCTCTATTGATTGATTTTATGCAAGTTATAGCTATTAACGTCTTTCATTCTAGAAATATTCAGAAAAAAAAAAGCAATTTTAAAGTGATATTTAGATCAGTTGCATAGGCATTTAAATACAAAGTCATTAAGTTAGTGTTTATATTTAACCCACAATTGACTCTTTCAATGTGAATCAGCTCCTAAATTCAATTTTCATTTCTAAATTATTTCGGCTTCATAACTACTTAATTAAGATTAATTTCAAGGCCAATCTTTGGTCTTACAAATAGTTTTTATACCTTAGAAGCTTTATCATATATTTTTTTTTCCTGTTGAATATATGCCACGGCCAAAACGTCTCCAGGTTGTTATTAGAAACAATATTTGGAAGAGAAGAAATATTAATGGAGGAGATGCAATGCACTCTGAAGTTGAATTAGAATTCCAAATGCTAGTATTGTAGGTAAAAATGAATATGTCCCTGATGTACCAAACTACATTATATTAAACATATTGAAGTATTATATATTAGTATTTTAAAGTTGCGCAACTAAAACTCAAGTTTGATAAACTGCCCCAATTGAAACTGCAAAAAATTAAATTTTATGTTCAAAACTGGTGATTTTTAGCTTTAGTTAGCTTCCTTATTGTTTTGTACATAAAGGCTTTGTATTTGAAAATATTGTATTAAGATTAGTCTGAACAATCTGTCTTTGTAACAAATGCTATCAATAATATACAACAAAAATTGAATTAAAAAAATATATTTCCATTTATATTTAATTAAAAAAGTGTCCTTATGTAGAACTTAAGACGGAAAATAGTATTAAAAAAAGTTAGGTTTTCTTTTATGACTGCAATCTTTAAATGTCTTCCTCAGACTTTTAATATTGAAGTTATATGTGTTTTCTAATCTCTAAGACTTTGTTTCTATTCAAAATAGAGTCTTGAAATTTTATGTATATACTTCCAAAGTTATATTCTATAAAAAATAGTATAGATTTAGGTTTGGGATCTATAGTTATTCTTTCAAAATTGTGAAAGTTAACATTTTAAAAAAATTTCGTGTTTTTTCCAGGTTTAGCTAGAAACATAATTATTAAAAATCAGCAAAGAAACAAATTTTCAAATCTACATTAACTTTCTTTGTAATAATCTAAGAAAAATAAATCACTTAAAATGACTGAAAAAAATCTAAAAACTGAGCATATTATAAAAGCATGAAAAATTACAAAACTCTCTAAATTCTTTAAAATTGTAATATTAATTCTGGTCAAACTGACTCTTTACTTTCAGCGAATCAATTTAACAATATAATATAAATATCAAATCTAAATTATTTTTGTTAATATCTCCAAAAAACCTTTTTTAAAAAAGGTACTGTGTAGCCTTACAGTAAAACCAATCAAAGAAATAAATTTATATTTTTAATCAATTTTACATTTGTATGTATTAAAGAAGCTAAATTTCAAAGAAAAAAATGTTAATTCCATAGTAAAACATTTTAAAAATTAAACTTTTTTAATGGGTGAAGCCTAATTTTAATAATAATAAGCTTAAAATTTCAAAGGAAAATCCAATTTTATTTTGTTTAAAAATGAGAGAAATGTTCTAATCATTAATATCACCAAGCAATTGTAAGAAAACTTTAAATCACGAGTAACGAAAAGATATTACTTCAGGAGACTACTTTGTCGCATTAAAATGACCTGAAAAATCGGTGCAGATGCAAAGTATCATAAAAAAAGGATTTAAACATATAAAGAAACCAGTAATTATGCTCAAAGTATTAAACCCTGGATCGCTTTCACTTTACTGAAAAATAAATCCTTACATATCGAAATCATGAAGGGAAAAAAAACACGCAATCTAGTTTCAATGTTCCAACATATCAAATAAAATAGTTTCAAATATTTGATAGCATTTAGTTATTTTTTTCCAAAAATAATTCTTTTTAAGTGCTTGTAGCTTCTTAAAAAATCACCGGCGTTTAACGCACTACAATATCTTCTTTCTGAAGGCTGCCTTGACATGAAACAACAAAAGATAGCAGTCTAAAGGCCATTCCCTTACTTTTAAACGTTCGAAAACAGGTCAAATTAGAACACGGAGCTCTCAAAAACTGACAGTTAAAAATAGTTGTCAGTAAAATCTCCCCGAGTTCCTCTAATTTAGAAGCTTTAATTATTTCTTTTTCGTCCTCTTTTGCTCGATATTTTACTCGTCGTCGGGGGAAAAGTTTCCCCAACTAGTTTTGAGTGGAAAGAATCCTCAAAGTATTTAATTAAAGTTATCGCGAGGAATTTTCTTAAGCCTTTTTTATTGTGTGTTTCTTTTGTGCTTCTTTTTCCGAGAGAGATTTGTCATTCGAAATGAACGTTTTGATTTTCCTGCAGTTAAATAAATTTCTTGGAAAACTTCCCCTACGTGACTTTTAACTTAGATTTTCGATGCTAGAGTTCCAATTTTAATAAGGGAAAACTTGGGATTTCTTTGTTGGGCATTCTCAAAGAACACGTGATGCTATTGGGCATTTTACAAGGCAGAGGTAAAAACATTTTAATGCCAGTTCTAATTGGATTAATTTGTTGGATTTCTTGAAAGTTAGGATATGGCTTTGTTGCTGAAATCACCGCGAGTACTTTATTTATTTTTTTTTATCTACAAAGAATGAGGAATTACGTATTCAAATAAGTATTTTTTTCAGAATTCAAAACAACAAAAATAAATTATCAGTTAATGTTGATGTTTCTGGAAATAATCAATAATTGACCAACAATGCAAGTTCAAACTTAAAATGCAAGTAAAGAAAATCGAAACCCGTCGATATGTAACTGAATTCTTCATCTATAATGCTCAGTATTGTAATACTTAAGTGATAAATTTTTCAATAAAAAAAAAGACTCCTATTTTGGGCAGCATATATTAAGCGAATGTTTTTTTTATTTATTTTGTTTTTTAATGTCCTGTTTATTTTGGAGTTATTCCACTTAAGTTATTAAACTTAATTCCTACATATATCCATGTTTTCCAAAGTTTATATATATTTTTTTATACTAAATATGATTTTATTTTTAATATACTTCGTAAATTTTGATATACCTTTCATTTAAACATCATTTTGTTTAGCGTTTTTCTTAACATTTACAGACCTGAAATCCTCATTTAGTTCATTTTAATATTTAAATTAAATGAATTTTTAGTTTATAAGTACTTTTTGGTTTAACTTGCATTAGAAAAATAAAATCAAAAAATCAAACTTCTGAAGACCCAGTAAAATTACACTCTTCCTGTGATTATTATATACATATATTACAAAAGCAATAATATTAAAAAAATTTAATATTGCATTTGCATATATTTAAGACTGAACAAATTAATTTAAATTAAAAAAAATATATGAATCAATAATTATTTTGCTTCTACAGTCAATTTTACGCAACATATAAAATATGCCCTGAATACATTAAAAGATTTCGCACAAAAAAGACCTACCCATATTATAAAATTTTTATTGATAATTCACAAACAAATAACTATTTTACAATGCTTAATTTTATAACACAGAAGTGAAAATAATTATTTCTTAAGCAGTTTGTAGAAACATAAAGGAGTAAAATGTCATGGAGAATACGTATTAAATGTGTTTGTGTGTGTATGAAATACGGTTAATATATTTAATTTTCAACAAATGCGTGATAATAACTTTCTCCTCTATAAGATGGTTCTACCGGCACGTCGTTGGTAATGATACATAATTGCCTTGAGATAGCAATAACACAAACATCTTACCATTATTAAATATTAGTTGTTTTACCTTATACGTGATTATCTTTAAATATAATTAAAACGAGTTTGGGATAATATGTTATCTACTCAAAAAGAAAATAGACAAAATAAATGTAATGAATTACATTGCAATATTTTAATGAGTATTCATTGTGTGTGGAAGAGTAAAGAATCAATTAAATAAATTTATAATTCCCTTTTTATAAATATTTGTTCTTGTAAGTATCAATTAATTTGAAATTAATAGATGCATTTTTTTTCTACAATGACTACTAATAAAAAAAACAAGGATCATTCAATCTTATTCAAAAGCATTACTAATGTAGAACGAGAGTTCATTGTTGCACTTCTATACAAGAGTTTAATTATAAAGCGTATTTTGTTTAGTATATAAGGTTCTGAGGATTTATAAAGCTAACAAAAAGTTATTTTATAACTAGCCATTGTCTGTTAGGAGAAGAAAACTAAGCGGCAAACACTCTCAAGTTTATTACCACTTTACGTTACGCTTTGAAAATTTTTGGTAGTAAATTATATGGTACACATACAATAAAAACTGATTCTATTACCGAAAAACCACAATGTCATAATAGTAAAGACGTAAGCTTCGTCACTGGTAAAAATCTAATTAAAATCTTACAATTGATTGAAATAACACATATCAGAAATTTTAAAGTCTTTGGATTCCATCGTGAATAGGCTTTATGAGTTAGATATCAGTTCAAAATATCTTCTTTATGGTTTAGTTTCATTTTAAAATACAAGACACATAGAAATATTGATTTTATATAGAGCACGGATTTAACTAAACAATCATATCCATGATGCTTCGGACATAAACACGTTATGTCAAATCACATGCAATGCAACATTTTAAATTTGCATTATTTAAGATATTTATCTATGAATTATTACAATTCTAGATATTGTTGTTCTATTATGTACGTTTTTTACAGTCATGTGTTTGTTTATAAATCATACAATATAAACGTAACACAATTGCGTAATGGAAGATTTTAATAGTGTTTCTGAGTAGTTTTTCACATAAGCTTTTGGTTTATTTGAATGTATCATCTCGTGCTAGAAATGTACCCCTGACAATCCATATATAACATTTGTTTTTGAGCGAATTGTAATACAATATAATACCAAATAATTGTTAATTGTAATTCTGTGGTTTAGATCGAACTCCGGCCATTGCATTGCGATGGTAGGATCGATGGTCTAGAACATATGAGTATTCATGTGATGGATCACACATCCAGAATAACAGATAAATTATATCTATGGCCCTTACATTGTACAATCATATTATACAGCTTGCAATTATAATGGGCTCATCGCTATCAAATATCCATTCAAACTGGAGTTGCCAATAAGAGATGTCTTTCAACCTACAAGGCATTATTCGATCAATTTTGGTAAAATACCTGAACTGTTCGAGGGGCTGAATTTCTGACGGTCACGGGATAATCACGTGTAAATAACTGTAATCACGTGTTTTCCACTGTATTCAAAACTGACATTAAACTATTACTCGTTTTTCTATTTGTAAAATTTAGATAAAATTTCGAATGTTATATTGGGTAAATATGTTCAAGTATCACAAAAAAAATTTCATTAAAAATGTTTAAAGGATACATGGTACGTTTTGCACATTTTTTTGTTTTAAATTAATTATTTAAAAAAAAAAATGTTATCAACAATGTGTATGTATTATATAAAACAGATTCTGGGCCCAAAATTGAATAAAAAGCTACTCATTTAACTTTAAACTGGAAAATATGCAGTGATTTTTTTTAAAACGATACTCCTCCAACAAAAGAAGTTTTACCCTCATGAAATTTCGTTTATAAGTACGTTAAACTATGTATAACAAAATTTGGTATGGATTTTGTAATAACATGATTTGTATTTGTACGTAATCATTCTTCTTAAGTACGATTATTGGAAATTGCTTAAACAATGTATAAATTCTAAATTCAATTATTTCTTAAAAAGTTACATATTGCTTTGATTTTAAAATGCATATCAACTTTTATTACATGTCTTATTAGCAATAGTCAGAAGAAATTTGGAAGCATTTGGCACAATAGAAATACAGTCTTAGCATTTTAAATGAAGACAAACAAGTTACTTTATCTTTCTGAATAAGTCAATTTAAAGTTTTTATTTTCCAATGAGATGTGAATAAAAACGAATGTAAAAGTTATCATAACTCTGCGTTTTTTTCTTTATTTTAGAGCTTTCTAATTTTGTGAGATCATAAAAAAATATATAAAAGGATAATTTAAGCAAAAAAAATGAGATTTGATTTTTTGACCGAATTTTGTTAATTGAATCGTACCTGGACCCCTTAAAATTAAAATAAAAGATCTTATTTTATACATGAGCTTTTAAATAAAGGTGCATCTATATTTATTCTGGGGGTTATTTTTGTAGTAAAATCTGTGCCTTTTAAAAGAAATCTTTTGTTAATAGGAAAATTTGGCAACATCGGTTTGATTTGCTGAAAAAGCATCCTTGCATTTATCTCACTCGTAAGGGAATGTGTAGTGATATTATCTATATAAGCCAGTAACTACCTTCACACCATGATGATCATTTTAGTTTAGTGGTTAAGTTTTTGGGTTTCGGACACAAATGTCCCGGGTACTGTCCTCCGGATTAACGCGCCACTTCAAGTTTATTATACTATGGACATCGAGAGTTTTTTGCTTTGTCCAGCTGTGTTAGAACAATATAAGAACTGAGCAATTATTTTTTTTGACGCGTGAGGAGCTATATTTTCATTAAAATAAGTATATATATATATATATATACTTGTATAATGTAATTAAAATTTTATTTTTAAGAATAAAATTATAACTAAAATGCTTTGATTCTTTTCTTAAGTATATGAAAACGTCTTTTAGAAATTTAGAAGCATTTAAAGCTACCAAGAGTACTGGAAACTTAAACAATAACAATATAACTCTTAAATACTTCTGATGTGATGCATATTGAACAAATGTTTTGTATTTTTATCACTATTTTCTAAATAAAACTTTTAAGAGCAATTTACAGGCATATAAAACATCCTTTTCTTATTTAAAGTCTACAACATCACCACATAAAATGAAGTTTATATTTTTTACTAAGAATATTTTAACAATCTATTAATATTTTTGATATGTTTTGTTTAATGCTAAGTTTCTATTTAAAGGGAAAATAAAAAAAATCGTTTTTCATAAGCTATTATTATTTTTATCTGGGGTTTACAATTTCTTCATTTTTGAATGATAAAAATTTAAATTTTTGCCTAATTTTTAAGGGAAACTAATTTCAAAAAAAGTATTAAAGATAAACCTGTTGTATACATGAATTGTGATTTTTATATTAAAAAAAAATCAATCTGAAAGGATATGAAAAAGGTTATATGTGCGATAATTATATATGGGTTGAGTATATTTATTATTATTTTTTGCTCTGCATCATAGTAAAAAAGAGAAAAAAAGACAGTTTTTCGACACATCTCGTATTTTTACAAATGTCTTCTATTACGACATGTTCTTTGCGTTGACATAAGATCTTTGCACTTTCGCTAGAAGGTTTTCTATGTCTCCCTAACATTTAGTTTCTGCACAAAAATAGCATAAAACTGTCCGCTCTTTTAAAATATGTCTTTCACCAACATTTCTACCTTCGAAACGCTTTTCTTCTGACTACAAATTCCTTAGATTTTTAATAAAATAATTTAAGGAAGTAACACTAAAATTAATATAAATAAAAACTGAAAAATAACTATATTATGATAAAATATAGTTACTTTGTTTAAAAGTACATGGCATTGATTTACTACAAGCATATCACCGACTGAAAGCGTTAAAGTTAAAATACGTTTAAATTTATTTCCTTAATTTCCATTTATTTTCTTAAGAACTGACACAAATTAAAGCATTTGATATATTTTATGAAATATTCTTCACAATAAAATATGTTTTTAAGTATTAAAGTACAGTTCATATATATTTATTTCAAACCAAAGGTACATGAACATTTATATCTCTTGATATATATATATATATATATTATTTTGAATAACAGGACATATTTTACCTATTAGAATAGATAATTGCTTTTTCAAAAATAAAATTTAGGACATAAGTGAGCACGTGTGTTGGGGCTTATAAAAAGCTGTTGTCTTTATCTAAATTATATAATGTTGTTAAAAAGTAGAAGTTTTCAATATGCTGAATGAACTTAATTTGAAAAAAAAATACATAATGTGATATTAAATCACGTTTCTTAAAACTTTGTCAGAATGAAATTATCCTCACATAAAATGAATGAACATAATTAAATTATTCAAGCATTTAATACATTAGTGATCGTAAATGTTAATAGTGACGTCTTCTTACTATTATTTCCTGTATTCAGCTTTATTTTTTGTACCGATTTGAGTGAAAATGTTTTAATTTGACAGTAAATTGGCATTGATTTGCATTTGTTTAAATTTTTTTTTCTATTCAATAAAATATATCCTTACAACTTTATAAACTTATGCATGATCTATTAAATTTTTCGAAATATCTATTTCATTTTCAAGATAAACAATGAAGTGATAGAAAAATTTTTAATGTGAAATCTCCATCAATTTTTAAAGAGTCATTTAAGCATTTTATTTTTCAATTTCTTAGAATTTTTTCTTCTTTTTTTTAGATTGTAGAATGCTTGAATATTTCATAAATAAATTTCAGAGAACAAAATTTTGCCTAGATTATACCAAATAACAATTAAATCCCGTGCAAACACATATGTGCTAGCTAGAAACTCTCTCTCTCTCTCTCATAATTTGATACTCATGAAATCATGCCATCATTATTACTGTTGAGTAATAGGTTCTTGTCCGGTTGCCACCAAAGACCCACGTGTAAAAGTACTAATGAACGATAAATTTATTGAGGCTCAGATTACTATGTTGGAGTGGTGTGGGAGTTTTAAAAACTGTCTATCATTTTCTCGTCACTTGACTGAGATTAAAAATTACAAAATCTGTCAACATTAGCTTTCACCTTGCTTTGAAATACGACATTTATAAGCAATGAAGAAAGCAATAAAAATTTGATTTCATGTGAGACTTAATGTGGTTTAGTAAAAACAACATTTTTGAAGCCCAGTGGCTGAATGGTAGCATTTAGTGTTGCCACGCCACAGGTCAGTGGTTCAAATCTCAGACTGGGCAAAGTCAACTCAGCCTTCCATTCCTTCAAAGGGTAGATAAATGAGTACCAGGCTTACTTGGGACCTAACTACTGGGGGTTTTGCATTTAGACCACCTGACGGGAACATCTGCTCATGCACCTCAGAGTCCAAGGTCACGCATACTGTTATGGGTGCATTAGACCTTGGCCCTCATGGGCTGTTGCGCCGCTGAGTTTAATTTCTTAGCACTTTTACATTTGATAAAAAATAACTGTGCAACCTATTTGTATTATCATATGTACTTTTCAACGTGACTTGACTCTCGTAAAATTATATAAAATTAATAATGTAAACTGTATATTGAGAGTAAATAAAATAAACTTTACTATTTTGTGCCTGAAATAAATCAGAAATAATTTCTATCCCTGTAACCCTTGACAGTCACAGCAAAATCAAATGATATAATATTACAGAACTTATGCAAGCTGCGGGACTTAAAGTGCATTTATATGGTTTCGTCATAACTGTTTCTGAACAGGGCATTCATAAATGTTGTCATTTGCAAACATGTTGCGTACATCCGTAATCAAACTTGGATGAATTTGCGAATGTGCAAAACTCAGTCTTTCGAACTATTTGTTCGTATAACTTTCTATGATAATTACAAATATGTCATACTAGTGGTTTCAAAATATAAAGTTTTATAAAATTTTCAAAGATTAATACAACAAAACATATTTATCACGGAAGAAAAACCTATTTCTTAAACCCTAAAATACAACCTCTGACAAAAAAGTTGGTGAATGAAGTCATAACGGAAGATCTGGCTAAACTAGTAAAACAAAAAGCTACACATGTGTCGTGACAGGTGTTGCCAATCTGCCCCCGTCGTTGTTCAGTTGATACTCATTTCTGTTCCGTGTAAGACTTGTTTTACAATGTGTTTGTGCGTTTAGTACGTTGTTTCTTAACTGAAAACAGAAAAATGAACAAATAAAAGATAAATTTAAAGTTTTGTTTTAAGCTCGGCATGACACCAAAAGAAACTTATGCGATGCTGGTACGTGTTTATGAAGATCAAGCACTGCCCATGAAGAGTTTGTACGAGTGGTTCGCTCGTTTTTGAAAAGCAAGTAAAGCGTTTCTGACAACCCTCGTAGTGGAAGACTGGCGACCTTAGTGACTGACGAAAGCATTGAGAATGCCTCCCTAGGGAGGCGTGATATCTCTGCGAGGGAAGTGTGAGCATATTGAAAAGTCGAAAACAAACGATTATTTTAAATATATATATATATATATCAATTTACTGAAAATAAACAAAAAAAACACATTCTGACATAAAAAGTAATAAATGCACATGTACACTTATAAAAAAACACATATAAATATATCCGTACTGCAAATGTATTTTATAAATGATTCAGCAATATTAAGTTAAGAACACGTTTAATAATTACCATTGTTCCCATGGGCCTGTCATATAAAAAATTATACACAGGAATTAAAACTTATCTTGATAATTTGTACGGTTTATATTTAATCCCTCAACTGCCGATTAAAAGATATGTGATTCGCTCCCCACAATGCCACCCTTTTTTATGTAGGCGTGCGTATATGTGATGTATTAAGGAGAGGAAGGAAGAGAATGAATACCAAGCAAATTCTCTGAAATAAGTAAATCAATCAAAAACTCTGCCAATGTTTTTTTTATATTGCACTCCAAAACCTTCGTAATTATTTTTTGAATAGCAGTGCACAGAAAAGATCGTACATCAGAAAGACGTATACAGGGTGTCCCAAAACGACCGCATAAACTCTGCCCAGCTAGATTCCTCGTTGGGAGTACATAAAAACCGCCCAAAGAATCATTCCTGTACGACCCATAGTTTACGAGAAAAATGCGAAAAACAAAGTATGACGTCACTTCCGGTGCAAGAAAAAAACACTTTATTCGACTTATCAACAGCAGTATTTGCATATCTTTCCAGGCGATAATGTTAAAAATGTTCGTCACGCATGTCGCGTCATGCATGCGCGCTCCGTGGAATGACGTTAAGCCGCCGTTCAACTGGTATTTAAAAGGCTCCATCTTGCAGCTACCGGTAGTCTTCGTATGGTGGCCATGTATTCCGTTCATGACTACTGCGACATGTACTTACGACATGCCTTGCGACTACTGCGGCATGCTATCTCAAGAAACTGGTGTATCGAGGCGTAGTGACATCACAAATGGACTTAGTTGCTCGTATGCATGCTGCTTGTACTTCGGTGTATCCCACTATGATGCGACGTGTGATGGCAGCCATTCCATGGCGTGCTCAAGCCTGGTTCGACATGCACGGTGGATATTTTGATCATCTGCCTTAAATTGTGTATATACTGCTGTTGATATGTTCAATAAAGTGTTTTTTCATGCACCGGGGAAAGTGACGTCATACTTTGTTTTTTGTATTTTTCTCGCAAACTATGGGTCGTACAGGAATGCTTCTTTCGGCAGTTTTTATGTTCTCCCAACGAGGAATTTAGCTGCGCAGAGTTTATGCGGTTGTTTTGAGGCACCCTGTATATACGTCCATGGAAATTAACGCTTTGGCTGAGCAAGACATTTATATATGCTAGTGGCACTTAAGAAGTTACACTCGTATTGTACCTTTAGCTTCAAAGTATGGTATTATGGAATTCAGCTAACTGTTATTGTGTGCTGGGTGGGGGGTAATAAAAATTAGATTGAATACTGGGTTGCAAATATTGAAAGTTTGAGAAGCACTAATATAAGTATGTAAGTAAATAAATACTGTCAATGTCAGAATATCAGTTAAAAAATATTACCGTGAAAAATATTAGTTTGGGGGCGAACCAAAATTAACTCGTTATCTTTGAAATTAAACCAAGATACCTTTAGTAGTTGATTTTTAACACCCTTTTATAAGCTTCACTTGCATGTAACGGAACCTTTGAACTCAATTTTTACCCACTTTAAAAGATCAAATTCATTTGAAATTTTGTACACTTGTCCAGGACTGATGACAATACAATAATTTAACAATTTTATCCCATTGTCCTGTTAGGATCATCAAGATTAACGCTTTCCCATTTTCAGATACTCTCCCTCATCTGGCAACTAATTTCAGATCCCATTTCCAGACTTGGCTACTAAACGAGTAAATTACAAATTAAAGCGTTACAATAAGGATGTTTTTTAGTTTTTTAATATTGTATTTTTTGTAAAAAATTCTGACATTTAAGGCTACATACTAGTACCTCAAAAATGATAAAATATATTTTTTCTCAATTTCTCTATAAAACGCATTTCGTAGAGAAACTTAGCTCCAAAAGGTTTCCGGTTGTAGTTAGTATTGAAACTAATGTCATCACTTACTTAAAATGAGATTTTCTCGGGCTATTATTTCTGCCAAATCAACCGTTTCTACTTCCTGCATTTTTGTAAGATTTTGTATGTGATATAAGGGCTAATTTTAATTTATACAGGAAATTTCCAGTTAAGATTTAAATATAATATTAATATAATATTTGTAGAAATTTTAGCTTCTTCTTGGGATTAGTTGAAAAATAATTACTAAATTTAAACATGGTTAACATTTAACATTAAATTGTTAACATTAAACATTTCAACTGAATACAAAGTTTTATTCTCAATAATTCAAGAATCATAAATCGTTTCAAAAAACTAAATAATATTAAATGTTGAGTATATCGTAAGTGTTTAAAATAATTCAAATTATTTATTTGTTTCAAAAAATTATAAATAATAGCTTACTGAATTGACATTTTTAATCAATTAAAATCTGGAATAAACATATTTAACAGCTATTAATATTACTGTTTTTAAGGGATAGATACTGTGGTAGCCACAGCATATAATTGGATATCAATGTTAAATAAATATACACGAAATAATTTAAGCAGCTGAACAAAAATATTATATATCTGAAACAAATATAATCGATTTAAAGTTAACAAACAAATTTCTTAGAATGAAGCGGGTTTTTGTTAAATCGAAAATCAATAAAAAACACAATTGATCACCATATTAAAAAATTATACCATGATCAGATAACCACTACAACGCGTATCGTTTGTGGTGACAAAAAAATAAAAAAATAATATTTTCCAATCCTTGCTTCCTGCGGGTTAATTACTATTCTTATCAATAGTACGTGTATATTGTTTCATAATATTTGTTTTTAACGCCCTAATTAATACGAAATTACCCTTTCTTTTTTGATGGGGAGAATAGAGTTTGGTTACATTGATTTCAGATTAATTAGGTGATTCATTTGTGAGACGTACATTTTGCATAGTTAGAGGCATTCTTCCCTCGAAGGCATTTATGTAGGAATATTAATTTGTTACCAGCCGATTCAAAATAAACATACTTGATAAATAAATTTTAGTTTAAATATTTAATATTAGTTTAATGATTTGAAACTTTTTTTATATCGTTAGAAATTGAAATTATCATCAAACCATGTTTTAAGTAATTTAACTATTAAGTAATTCACAAAAGAAGTTTTGGGTTAACAAGAATGAAGTATGTTATTAATGTTGATGTAATTAATTCAATTTATACATTTCTTTAAATATTATGTAGATTTGTTATTGAACTACAATTTATATCTAAATTCAACGATTCACTGTTTTTTTTTTTTTTTTTTGCTTAGGAATACTCTCTCTTTAATAAGTTCTCAGACATTCCTTAAAAATACCTTAGAAAAGTAAAACCAATATTTTGCTCATTGTGAAGCAGATAAAACATTACATTATGAAGTAATACGAGGTGGAGAGAAAGACGAAAGTACAAATGCTAAAATTTCACTTACAATTAGTGTAGAATTGTATGAATGCCCAGCATTGTTTTAATGCGTACAAATAAAAATATAGATTCAAAATTGGTTTCCAATAAGAATTTCAAATTCTATGTTCTCCAGTTTGGACCAGAAAGGTGGCTTCGTTACCCTAGTATATATGATTGCGGATTTGAGGCCAAAATGTCTCAGGTCCGGATCCACCTACCGTTGAAGATTCGTCATAAAGTGAAACCAATAAACGTTATATCTGGCGAAGCTGAATGTCCATCTGCTGGTGTGTTATGGTTAGATTGAGGTGACAGATAAAGTGTCATTCTCTTCAGTTGACCGGGATTCAAAATAACGAGTTCCATCGTCAAAAGCTCTCAAGTTGCTTTTTAATATGACGTTAATATAACTATCCCTCGGGCCTGAAAGAAGAAAAAAACACTTTAAGGTATCCGACTATCTTAAAACTGAGAATTTTGCCAAAAATTTACAATTTTTTTATGATTTTATTTTATGGTCCATCTTATTAGCTTTATAAAAATACCAAGTTTATCATGTTCCGTTTACTATAACAAAAACTACAAGTGTTTTAGTAAAAGCAGATGCTATTACTTTAAGCAAGATGTCATACTTTAAAACGCGTTTTACTCGAAATGTGAATTTTTGAAAATAATCAAACAGGGTCAGCGATTGCTAAAACAGTTTTGAAAACAATTAACTGAAATTTTTTGTGAATGTTCTACATCAGGCATGTCAAACTCATTTGATGTCATGGGCCACATGAGTTACTTTATATTAAGTTGAGGGCCGCATGTTTTCAAAGTTCAAAAAATTAATTAAACAGGACTTTTAGAATGATTAAAATTATTTTTCATAAAACTCAATGTATTATATAATGTTTTATAAAAAAAAAAGTTATAATACGAAATGCAATTTAATATTACTTTTAGAAGATATTTGACATTGTTTTTCCCCCATCAAAGCAAGTCATCAAAATTTGGTAGAACGTGTTGAGCTGATGCAATTTTTTAAAGAAAATGTTGACAAATGTTGATCATTTAATCTTGACATCTCTGAATTTTTGTTACTTTTCATTAAAGGAAAAAAAACCTCGCATAAATAAATACTTCTAAACATAGCCATTCATTATACATGTAACAAAAAATAACATTTTAAGAAACCTATCTACAGATGAATATGTATAAAAATCTAGAGAGAGTCTCAAATTCCAAACATTTTTACTTCAACAAAGAATCACAATAGATTTCAATTAATTGCATTGTAAGTTTTCATCAACAACTTCAATATCGACAGAGGAGTGATATTAAGAAACGAAATGGTAATTCAAAAATTTTAAAATCAGGAAATATTCAATCGAATTCCATTTTTAACAATTCATTTGGGTGAGAATAATCTGTAAATATTAATTTTAGTGATTTAATCAATAGATTTTGAAAGCTTTAAAAGTGAGACACGTTTTCTCTTTCTGTTTGTAATAATTTTTGTTTGAAAGTGTTAATATTATCAAATAGCATTGTAACAAAAGGATTTTTGCCTTGAAGCTTAAGCTAAATTGACCTGTAATATCAACTGAGATAGCCAGGATCTTTAGTTCATACTACAAGTTCATCTTTTTATTCAGCGCATTCGTATTTTTTTGTTTTCAAGAAAATAATGACTTCATCCAGCAATTTAAAAGATCGTTTTAACACTTTATGACACGAAATCCATTGAACTTTCATACAATATGGTTGACCGATCAATTCACATTCTATATCTTCCAGAAATGAAGCAAATCAACGATACCAAAGTCTACATGCTCGAATACTGTTACAATTTTACTGACTATTTTAAAACATGTCCAATATATTCAAGTACATGCCAAAGAACAGTACTTGTTATGGAGTAATACAATGAAAATGTTTAAAATTATTATTAATATGTTGTTTACTTGTTTCTTTTGATCTTGCAACTCTCTCTCTCTCTCTCCTTTAGTTATACTGGTCATGGTAAGTGCACTATCAGTTGCAGGACAAATCAATTTTTCCAAGGAACACTTCTCATCTCAAAACTTCTTTAAGTATATCAAAAATATGTATTATGCATAATATTTGACTCTACTCGACTGTATATCTCTACTATTTCATCATCTCTGCTGGTTACAGAATTTCGACTTAAACTTAATTTCAGGGTACTATGCCCAGCACAAATAAAAAAACTTAATTTTTTTTTAT
This sequence comes from Trichonephila clavata, assembly GCA_019973975.1. Classification (NCBI taxonomy): domain Eukaryota; kingdom Metazoa; phylum Arthropoda; class Arachnida; order Araneae; family Nephilidae; genus Trichonephila; species Trichonephila clavata. The sequence continues at coordinate 17,293 of BMAO01009818.1, read as the reverse complement.
TTGTGTACTGGACATAATACCATTTTTTTTCGAATCTAAGCCACCCTTGATTCTAGGCCGCACTCCAAATTCTCAAAAGGTTTTTGTGAAAAATGAAAAATAGTGTAAAATGGTTTATCGGAATCAAATGTTACGAAATTAAAAGTTAAAAGGAGAACTAATAAGAAGTGAAGAATTAGTTATTTTATCATTATTATAAACTTTTAATTACATACATGAACCCGTAATTGCTCTTAATACCCTATTCAACAGATTTCTTTCCCCTCGATTCTAAGCATCCCCCGATTTTAAGTAGCATTAACATTGGGAAAAAGTGCGGCTTAGATTCGAGTAAATACGGTAATTTCCCAGCTTTAGTTCAGTGTTCACTAATCTTGTTCAGTAAATGATCTGCTTGCGATTAAAAAAGTGATAACATATAACTAATTTTAATAAATAATAACTAGATAATAATAACTATAACCCTCGAGTAGCTGAACAGTGCAAAGTTTGTATTCACTCTCATTCAACAAATTTAGTGAATACATTTGTTTTTTCATTTTTTAAGAATTATTTCTATTTTGACAACTCGTTTTCATAAAGATTCACAACACATTTGTCATAGTTTGTTTTTTGATATTTGTCATAGTGCCTTAAAGTTAAATTCCTAACAACTGAATTATAGTTTTTACAGTGTGAGGCACAATAAAATATATTTTTATATTTTATTTGTTTTGGGCGAAAAAGATATTACAGTTCCCATTTTTCTTGAAAATTAGGGTGTCCATCTTCAGTTATCTTTTCATACTCTGTTCTTGATTATGTTTTTATTAAAATAACTTTTTAGTTTAATATGAATAAAAACCAAAATCCACTTTCCTTCACAAACGATTGAGTAAACACTACAATTTGTCTTGGTCTCATCTTGGCGTTTTTAAATTTTGAAAAATAAAACTTCAATTGCTTCTGACGTCCTGCTCTTCGTTTCTCGCTGATTGGATATTTCAAAGAGAAATAAAAGTCGTACTCACGATGAATCCTAGTGTGATCTATAACAAAAATATTCATAAATGCATTTAAGAAAACAATTATTATAGTAAAATTAAATAAAAAAATTTATGAAATATTAAAAATAATTTTCATTTAAGGCTATTTTGATAGTTAAGTATGGTTTTCTTTAAAATAAATTTCCAAAAAATAAAAATAAACTCTTTAAAGATTGATATTTAAAATTTTTAAAATGTCTCCACGGGCCGCAACCTATGTATTGGCGGGCTTCGTGTTTGACATGCCTGTTCTACATAATAGTAGAATTGTTTTAACCTTCAGATTTATCCATCACTGTTTTATTACAAAATTTACAATCCCTTATGTGAATATAATCACTGTCTTTTTAAGCATTTTCATTTAGTAACCGAGTTAATGTGCTCTAGTTTTTGTAAAACAAGAAAATATCTCTTATCATGAAGGTCATTTCAAAATTGAATAATATACCAACACATTAGATTGAAAAAATTTAAAATTTGTTCATAAACCATTGGTGCAGAATGGGCCACGTTTATGCTATTTTTTGTCAATTTTTACCTATTTTTTCCCATTTCAGTAATAATAATTTATTTTTATCTTCTTAATTTTACCACATTTTTCTTAAAATGCACAAAACAAATCAAAAATAAAAAAAAATCCCCATAACTCCTTTTTTAAAAAAAAACTGTCGCAACCAGTCGGATACCTTAAATAAACTCTTAGAGATTCTTATAACAATCTTTTATAAATTGTAATAATTTTTATTTCAAAAAGAGCTCCGGATTTGTACTTTAAAATTTGCTGATCCCTAATACATTACCTGGTATCTGATATCACATTTTAGTGTGGCGCATATAGGTGGATATCATATGCTAGAATGTATATTTGACGCCCAGTTTCTTTCCAGAGGAAGACAGCTGAGCTTTAACAATGCGAACTTATACTAGGAGCTTAATTTTTGAGAGAGAACAGGAGTCAAACAGGCATCTAGAGATCTTTAACATTCCACATAATCATACGACATGGACACTGTCAATATTCTGCAGCATGAAAATCCGTCGCCACATAGAGGGGTCGAACCCGCAAAAGAGGGTGTACAAGGCCAGTGCCTAATCAAAGCCACCCAGTCGATTATCAAGTGTTATATGCTCTTTTTTCTTTGAAAATGAAAGTAACAATGTTAAATAAGTTTTCTGAAGCACATAATTGAAGCAGTTTTTTATAAGGATTAAAAAGGAATAAATTTTTAGAAAAACCCTTTGAAAAAGAGCTGATAATTACTTACTTTAACCCAAACTCACGGTCTTATGAAAGTAGTACAAAATTAACATTTTAGCTGACTTGGCTCCAACACACGACTTTAAGAAGTAAAACAACGAGACAAAAAAATATTTCATTGAAAAGAGGGAGGAAAAAATGACGCTCCATATGCCTGATCGGAGAATTCCTGAAACTTGATTGATAGTAAAAGCCAGAGCAAAGACTTTTTCTACTTTCTTTTAGAAATCGCTTTGAAATACGTAGCTAATGGATTGTAAAAACGTAGCAGGGGCTTATCATACCGTAAAATTTTACGGGAGTGTTATTGCTGAGCTTTGAAAAAAAAATCGGGCGCTCAGGTGTAAGGAAAAAGAAGGAGGGAAGAAAACTGTGAATTCATTCGAATATTTTCGTGTTTTTTCAGTAACAATTTTTCTTTCTTTCGCTTATATGAAGCGTAACCGGTTCTTTTTTATATCCTTTCTCTTTGTATTAAGTGTTAAGAACTGAGAAAAGATACCATTAAGTAACTTTTTAAATATTTTAATCTATTATTAGAAGAGTGAAGATTTTTATCTGAGCATGCCTTCATGGGTTTTAAATATTTGAAAAAGTTGAAAGGCCGCTACAAGTTTATACACTTTATATATAAAAAGAAATAAAAGAAGAACTGTAGTCGATCCTCATGCTTAAGTAAACTTTAAAGCTTAGTTACAAAAGAAGAGAAAAGGTACACAGTTACAACCATAGATCATATTGTAAACTAGTAAGTTTTTGAAGTATAAAAATGCACCTTTTATTTAATTTTTCAGTAGATTAAAAGTATAGCAAGGAATGAAATAAAAGCCTTTAGCCGAGAGAGTTTTATATTTTTTTATTTATAAAATTAATATATATTTTATGTAGAGTAGTTAAATTTGTGTGGAATGCAAAAATATTTGTTAAAGCGGCAAACTTCAGATACAGAATCCTTTATTCTGAAAAAATTATACGCTCATTATTCAATTCCTACTATTAGTTCACTCTCTCCCTATATATGTATATATTTATATATCTTGCTCACATTTCCAATCGTTAATAAAATACTTTCTATTCATCCATTCAAGTTATAATACATTTTTTTAAAATTGGTAGTAGATGGCACTTGATGCTAATGCAGTTTTTTTTTCAAATATAAATCCATTAATTAAGTTTAAAAATGAATAAATAGTAACCAAAAGCAATAATAGTCCAACACTATATGTAGAAAGGAAACACGCTCGTTGTGTTCCTGTAGAGCAATGGATAGCGCGTTGGACTTCCAATTCAAAGGCTGTGGGTTCGAATCCTACCTGGATTGGCTTACTTTCTGAGACTATAATTTCCTTTTTAGTGTACTATTTTATTCGAATAATTAAATTTAGTTAATGAATAAAAAACAAAAATTAGTCCAACATCACGTGTAGAAAGGAAAAAGGAAAACTGCAAGGAAAATTTATTTATATTTTGTTACTTAATATTGCAATTCTCTGTCATATGTATAACATGATTATATTAATTGTAACTACCATAAAATGTCCAGCGTATAAAGCACACTTTGAACACAAAAAAAGTATCAACATTAACAGATGCGCGTTAAAACTGATAGCTTCAAAATTTAACAAAAAATGGATGAGCTTAAAAAAATTAGGGACCTACACTGGTGTCCAAAGGTTAAGTATAAATCGTAAAATGCGAAAGTCATGGAGTAAATATTCGTAAAATTATTCCAAATTTTTTGCGTATATTAAGTGGGTGAAGAAGAAACATTGGGTTTATGCAAAACTTTTCAGTCGACTACGTCCTGCGTGAAACACCGGCGCATGTCAGAACGCGGAGAAACCAATTCACGCAGCATAGACAGTTCAGGCAAGTTTCGTGCCACTGCTGTGCGAAGGAACGTTGTTAACCATCAAACAATGTGAATTATGGCACAAAGACGCCAATTGGACATGTTTACGAAAGAAAGAGTCGTTGGAATGTTCGAATCCTCACGATCACAAAACAAAGTGTCTCGAATTCTGAATGTGGACCAGTCTGTGATCTCAAGACTGTAGCAGAGGCTTCAAAGAACGGGAGATGTTACTCGACAACCAGTATCAGGTCGACAAAGAGTCACAACCCCTCGACAAGACCCATATCGGGTAATAAATGCGCGACGTCAGAGGGGCAGTACGGCCAGAGCACTGGGTTCGGCGCTCACAGTTGCCACAGGAATACGAATTTCGAGTCAAACTGTTTAGAGGAGACTCAATCATGCTGGCCTGCATGCCAGAAGACCAGCAGTTTGCATTCCCCTCACGTCTGCGCATAAACGCGCTCGTTTGAACTGGAGTTTGAAACATAAACATTGGAGTGTGGGAGAGTGGGCCAATGTGATGCCCAGTGACGAGTCCCGGTTTAGACTTAGTAGTGATTCTCGATGGGTAACGATATGCAGAGAACGTGGAACACGTGTTGAACCAAGAAACGTAACGGAAAGGCATCATTTTCCATCAAGGGGAGTAATGGTATGTACATGCATCATGATAGACGGACGCAAAGACCTCCATTTCTTTGACACGGGGTCTGTGACTGCTCAAAGATACAGAGACGAAGTTCTTGAGCCTTAAATTCGCTTGTTTCGAGGTGCTGTCGGTCCTGACTTCATATTCATGGATGATAATGCGCCATGCGAACCGAGCGGTGCTGAGTGATGACTTCCTTGAAACGGAAAACATCCAGCGCATGTTGTGGCCTGCGAACTACGCTGATTTAAATCCTATCGAGCATGTATGGGATATGCTCGGGAGAAAAATTGAAGCCCTTTCGCTCCCACCAAGCTCCGTTACAGAACTGAAGAGAGCTCTCCAAGGAGCTTGGAACCGTTTGAGCACACAACTTATTCACCATCTCATAGCAAGTATGGTAAATCGCTGTGCAGCGTGCTTGGCTGTCAGAGGGGACCACACGCCTTATTAAACTGCAGCATCAGTATTTTATTTAATGTTTTCTTTCTTTTTTTCTTTAAAGTTTTAATCCTTGCTATGCTAAATTTTCTTTGAAACTGCTACTTTGGATAATAAATTAATTATTATCATTCTTTTAAATTTCTTCCTTATTTTATAACCATTTTACACTCGCATATCACGTTTCCCGCTATTCTGATTTACAGTATCTTCTTAATTCACATAATTATCAACTATGCTTATCTTTTGGACACCAGTGTATATAAATCGGAATTTTATTCATTTAAAATAAATGACATACCTAATGAACTTAAACGGCTGTTCTGGAAGTATGGTATATTTTTTTTCAAAAGTCTGCGATAAAATCTCAAATAAAAAAGGACTTAATAACATACCAGTTTGCACACATGCATTTAAAGTTCGTTCGTAAAAAAGGAGTTGCCCGTTATACAGCGAATATAATTTTTTTTTTAAATGTGGCTTTAAAGTAAAAGTGCACGTTATACAACATTGCGCGTTATACCTGGAATTTGCTTACAAATGCTATTTTAATTAGTTATTTTAAGAGTATAATAAATTGAGAATGGTATAACATTCCTTTGTTTCTCTTCAGAAAAAAATCTTTTGATATTTATTATTAATATTTGCCCTCACATCAGGAGAGTTATTTAAGAAAGATCTTCCTTCGAGCAAAATCAAGGTCAAATTATTCAACTTCCATATTTTTATATAGGAAACACAAGGACAAGCACAATAAAATATAGTACTTTCAAGTGGAGAAGATATATTTTAGAATAACATCATGCTAGGAAAAAGTTGAAACATTTTAGTGCGGCACTTAAGTCATTTGATAGTCCCTTACTTGAAATTAGAACTTATTTAAATTAACAATATATAAATACACACAGTCTCGAATCATAATTTTATACACTCTTGACAAATGTTTGGATAGCTTTTCTTGCATCAGAGCTATTCAATGGACTCAACGGATATTGTAAATTCCAAGGAGATAGCTAATCATTAAAAAGTAGCAGCATCACGTAACTCGTGAAGATTCAACAGAGAATTCTTGCATTATGATACACTAGATTTCCAGGTACTCTTGATATTTTTACGGTGGTTTAGATCTGAGGATTTGGTCGGTCACGTTGTCAATGAATGTCGTCCTCCATATTCCTCTAAACATTTATAAGCAATTGACCATAGGTAATATGTGGCATTCTCGTGATCGGCAATACTTGTAGCATGACAGATTGCTGCTATTTCTTGAATTGAGCTACAATAGATCCACGCATGGTATTAAAATTAAATCTAGCTGACCAAGACCCAAAAATATACTTTATACTTTCAGCGAATTATTTTTCATTCAACTTACCTAGTTTTTATTTATTTATTTCTAAGAGATATACTCAATGACGATAGAACCATGTAGCAGTAATGTGACTCACTGAGGAAGTCGTTGTCCTTCGTTTTACGGTCTGCATCTGCAATATGCAAATTCAAAGAAGGTTAGTTTGTATGCAATGGTTGTATTATATTTATCAATGTATTTTATAAAAAGTCATAAAATAAAAATTGAGATAAATTAATAAATGTTCATGCCATATTTAAAATTCATATATAAATACACACAGCCAACGTAAATGCAACGCACCTGAAGAAGCACGCAAATACCTTATGAAATGTACAAATCTTAGCAGTAATTGCAAAGACAGGGAGTTTTACAATACAGTCTATTTAGGCTTGAGATTTATTGTTCTATACACTGTTTTGGCAGTATGAAAACATCATACCTAACCTGAAGGATATGTCAACTGCATGCTAGAGCAAGATATTCAGCGACAAGCACGCCCTGTCGTGCCACTCAAAGATGCTATTTAAAGGCTCGGAATTTCAAATCGAATTTCAAGTTCGCATTGTGTTTTATTGTTTCAAGCGATCAGGTGTATGTGTCAGAAAGTGCGATCAGTTTTTGATCAAGTATCCGAGGTTGACTTGAAGTGATAAGGCACTCGGGTTGCTGGATTATCTTTTCGGAAATCGGTAGTTGCGCGTCGTATTGACGAAACCAAACAACTGTCATATATGTGACCGCTCGTGCGGAGTTTGGCGACGACGGACCTCCGATGGCGATATCCACCTCAGTGCACCATCGCTTCGCGAGATCAGGCACATTGCTGCGCATGGCAGGACGGACGCCCTAGAATACACGAAACCTACAGTACAGCACATCGAGTCTGAATGCATTATTCAGTGGCGCTACCATTCGACGCCTTTACAGTCAATTTGCCTCTGCGCGACGATCCATTGCTTCTGGTCTACCCTGACGCATAACATGAATCCCCCCGCCATGGTACGCGATGAAAGAAGGATGTGGTCGATGAATGCAGCATTGTCTTTATTGATGACTCAAACATCTGTCTGCTGACACATGACGGTAGTTCAAGTCTGGAGACATCCTGGAGAGGATGCTGAACAGCTGGTTAGGCACCGCACACTGTTCCTGCACAGGCGTATTATATGGTATGGGTGAGTGGAATATCTTTTCTGCAATCTTCGTTACGCATTGTTTACTTTAAACAGCTGCTAACATCCATCTTCGAGGTGCTGGAGCCAGTGTCCTTCCTTACTGTCGGACTTGGTCACAGCCATGTATTACAGGGAGAATGCACGAACGACATGGCACGCATTGTCCAAAGGTTTCGTCAATCACCAGGATTGTTGCTTCCTGGCTGTCTTCTCTCGATCTTTCACTAGAATAATGTGGTCCATGGTTGCTCTAACTATTGACCAGATTAACCTACCTAAGCCACACAGATCAACTTTGGCAAGCTTTGGAAGCTGCATTTCTGTACGCGACCATCAAAGTCTTTGAATCAATGCCGTGCGTGTGGCATGGTGATCTGCCATATGGCAGTATCTCTGGCTACTGATTCTGCAGGAACCACATTTCACAGAAGTCTTGAATTTTATGATACCTGGTCAATCATGTTATCTATAAAATACATTTTGGTACTATATCTCTTGTCTTCCTTGGGGTTACATTAGTGGCCAGACAATAATAGTGAACACTGCAGGATTCTTCAACCTTATTTCAAGATAAAAATATATCGTATCTTTCGTAATCTTAGTGGACTCCTATACTTTACAAAATTTGTTTATATGTATGAAAGAATGTAAAAATTAAAGAGAGGATTTTAAGGATAAAATACAAGAAAAATGAAAATAAATATAGATATAGAAAAGTAAGTAAAGAAAGATGAGGAAGAAAGAAAATGATAAAAAAACCGTCAAAAACGGAGAAACTAGAAAAAGCAAGATCAACAAAATCATATGAGAGAATAAAATAGATAGTGGAAGAGCACAAAAAGAAAGTTGAAATCTCTCTTTTCTCTCAAATAAAATGTAAGGAGAAACAGTCCAATGAACAAACGAGGTTCACATAATAAGAAAATAAATCAACGAAGGAAAACACTCCAAAAATAAAAGATATAAACCAGAATGTTTCCAAAAATATTTGTATTTTTTCCCACTATTTTCATCTAACTTCGACTTTGAAAACAACGACGGATAGCTCTACCAACCGTTCTGAGTTCTACAGTTTCAGAGCAGAAAGTAAATCTCATAACTTCAAATTAAAATGTTGTTCTTCAGAATATAAGAATCTTTCTTGCTACGTCTTTAATAAACACCTTTTTCCCCTTTCGAATTACAGTTGTTGAGGACAGAAATCAAAGAAAGAAGTGAAAAGGAAGCTGAGAATTTCCGAGTTTTCAGGGGAATAAAAGGAATAGTAGCATGGAAAATCAGAAGGAAGGTTTACGGAATAATGTGTCTCAAACTTCGAGATACAAACAGGAGATGTAAAAATGTTGAATAAAAGAGGCTAAAAGACACAAATTCGGTCTTCACTCGTTGGTCTCAGCTAGAGTATTTTTATAACCTCTACCTTATCTTTTGTTGATTTTTCAAAGTAGGTAGAATCTATTTTGACGCAAATAAAAGCAAGGGTGAGTAAAATAACCAAGAGGATTAAAATCAAGATCCGTGTTATTACGTAAAGATTCTTTATATCTGTTGAATGCAGATCTTAAGTCAAGTGCTCAGTATATTTTTATGATTTGCTTCCCATTAATGCTAATCTTAAAAGAAGAACTTTGAAGCACTTACTTTGCTTAGAATGTGTATGCATATAAATAGAATTCTAGGTCCTCAGATGTGAATAAAATAAGACTTACTTTCTTTTACATTTCTTCTAAGGTCTTAAATATGTTCTTGTTTTGATACTATCTTAATAATACACTACAAATAATAACTTCAGAACTTTGAAACAAAATTTAAAATGATTAATTTTTAAAAAATTTAAAATCAACATAATGCATGCAGTTTTATTGTATTTACTTATATTAGGTTATTTGCCAGGAAAATTATTATTGTACCATTTTAAAATGTATTTACAGAAAAGGTTATATAAGAAATGAAAATTTCGAAAACTTGCATATTAATTACTTTACAATAACTAATTTTCTTCTTTTGAAGAGAAAAATTGACGTTCTTACTTCTAGAAGTTGAACTAGAAGAATCAAGTTTAGAAAATTCCCAGTGGCAAAAATATTAACCTTAGAATTTTGATCAGCATGTGATAAATTTAACAAGTAAATTAATTGAATTCCATTATTCTTAGAAACAGATATTTATCAAATCTAGTTTGATTTCATCGTAAATATATATTAAATGTACTACTTTAATACTTCCAATTATTTTATTTAAATTTGTGACATTTTTATCTAGTAAACGTAATGAGTTTATTTTATATGAATAGTGAGTAAAAAAACTGAATTATTTAATTTTAATTTCTTACGAAACTTACAGTCTTTTAACTTAATTTAATTCAATAATTCAAAATTAACGAACATGTTTTAATCTAAAACGATTTCTTTAATTATTTTCTCATATGAACTTTCTGCTCAATCCAAACAAACTCTACCCTAATTTGAATTTTCAATCGTCTATGCTTAGAAGTGTGCATTATTTTTCTATGATAATATAAGCATTACTTGTTGAGAGCTGTTGTACATATTTTATAATTGATGAATTACATGATTTTAAATGCTATTAGGCCATGATTTTGCTTTCAAAATAATATGTTAATGTATTTATCTTTCTACATCAAAATATAAATTTAAATAAAATAATCATATTTAAACAGTAGATTGTATACTAAAAATCTATCTGTCAATTTTAAAATATACTTGGCAAAATCACTTAATTAAAAATCATGATTTTATAACTTTTTAAAGATATCATTGTTTCCCATGATTTATGTAAAAGTGTGAAAACTATAAATTAAATGTTTTTATTTAAATAGTAGTAATTTCACAACATATATGTGATATGTAAGAAGCAAATGCATTTTATCTAAAGCATCTACAGAAATGTGAATAATTAATCATTTCAATTTAATCTAATCATTATTGTTGCAAGTTCAAATCATGCTGAACAGTACAAATAAATGTATGTATAAAAAGTATGCATAATCTTCACCAATTTCAAATACTTTAAAAATTTAAAACTATCATAAAATATGCAATACTTTTATTTAAACCAGATTAGTCTTTGAAATGATGATTAGTTTGTAACTATAGTTTGATTTAGATTTGGTCAAAGTTCACTTATGAACAACTATTCTCATTCATATTGGTCAAATCAAACATCAATATTAGGGCTTTTATCTGCTTTTACGTTAGAAATTATCTTCATCTCTAAAATTATTTGACTTTTGTTCATGATATCAGTTGAAAATATAGTGATTTACGTAAACTTCATTGTGAGCACTTAGATAATCGCTGTACATATTAAGGAAGGTTCAATTGCCTTGAATCAACACAATTTACCTTAACGATTTGATAAGTAAAAACTCATTCATTTAATAATGATCAAATATGAGGACGTGTATATATAAAATAAATAATATTCAAATAGTATAGTGTATTGTATTGAGAATAGTAAGGTTTATTACCTTAACATTGTGCTTGGTAAATTTTAAAATCTTTCCTTTGTTCCTTAAATTATCTAAATGTAGTTGCTTTATCAGATGCTATTAGTTGGGTGTTTTTAATAACCAGTTATCAAAGATAATTCTCTGACTACTTATTCTCTATAGATTAATTTACATGAGATTATTAAAATGTATTCTACTTTAGTTAAAATATGTGCTAGTATTCAATAAAAAAGCACGTAATCTCCTTATGCAGCCCTGCAACGTCTTCCATAGTTCTAGGTTATGCGGAACTTAGTTGAAGGATGGTGTTTGATAGTACACAGTTTGGTTAACATATACCAAATTGTGTTTGTATTCTAAAAATTGATAATTTTCTTGTTCCTGCATTCATGACCGCAAAGCTTTTAGTTCAAAATATTGCAGCAACATGGTTCATATGCTGTATTTTCAGCATCAAAATTTAACACATTAATGCTTGATACATCATGCCATACGTTTGCCTGTGCCTGGAAAATGACATAGAACAGCATCTCAAACAGTGGGTGTCTTCCCTTAGAGCAGGCGTGATAACCTGTAAGAAGGGCATGCAAGCTATTGAAAATCGAAATAAAAGATTTAAAATAAGTGTTAACTTACAGCAAGTAAGTAAACAGAATGACATTTGACATAAAAACTTAATGCATTACACTAATAATACATTAATGCATCAGTACTGCATTGTGTTTGTAGATAATTATTTATAAAATTCAAGTAACCATTTAATAATTGTTAGCTGTCATATACAAAATTTAATGCTTATCTTAATAGTTTGTAAGTTAATAAATTGCATCCAGTTTTAGAGTCAGAAGTATACTGCTATTGCATTTTAAAACATTATTATTGTACGGAGGGCTTGATAAAAGTTAGATTGAAAATTGAGTCGAAATATTGAAAGGTTCAGCGACGACATTACAAGGAAAACAATGCATGAACCTTAGGATCGACTTATATATGTCTCTAAAACAGGTCATTCATTGGATCAACAGGCTGCCATGCAAAATCTCAGTTCATTATCATGGTGTAGCTTCTGCGTTAGTAATCAATTTCCAAGAAATCCTATATTATTCATGTGAAATCCTTTATATTCATTTTAGTATATGTTATTTCTTTATTTCTGAAAACATAATTAAACAATTAAATTAAAGTTGATAAGTCAAAAGGCAATCTAAAATATTGTAATCGTCCCACCATCAGTGGCCGCCCCGTAAAATTAGCAAACGTATTGACTGAGCCAACGTCATATAGGGTGGGTTTAAGCAGCCTAAACCAAGCATCGTACCTACATTTGCTTTATTCGATAACGATAACAAGCATCTGGCTGGGCATGTTTTCATCACACTTCTATGTGCATCATATTTCTCCTGATCTAATCCTTTCATGTCTCAGGTCCATTTTAATGGTCTGATCTCTACATGATTTATCTAAATTTTTATATTAATTTAATTTATTTCTATTCATATTGTCTTCTAAATCTTATTTCTTCATTCTACATCTTAGTCATTCGTCATCGAACTCGTATTTACTCATGACTGGTCAAACTTCTCCTAAACTATGCAGATTTTTGCTGTAACTAGATTGATAGACTCATCCCATCCTAAATCCCATTCAATCACCTTTAAACTCTCACTAAACAAGTAATTTTAGTCACACAATTGAGTAATTTTAATCATTTATTGATAGAATAACTGCTTTTATTACCCTGAAATTAAATAAGATGAAATTTGAAAAGGATAAGTATTGAAATCTCATGATAGAATAAACTCGAAAATAAAGGTTGAAGGATCCCATTCAACGACAGTCGATATGTTTGTATACATTATTTTTAAAGAACTTAGTTTTCATAGTATATGTAAAACATGAAATATAGCTAATATCGAAATATTTTAAATCAATAGATTTTGGGTTTGTCAAAATAATAGAAATATCATTTGTCATTTTAAAGTGTAAATAAAATGGCTTCAGTCTTATCTTCTATAAATGTGTGTGCCTGTATCCCACTTTACGGCATGGACAAAATTCAGTTACAAGAAATCTAGAAATTCATATTTCCAAAAATGTTTCCTTTTTCCTCTCTATATATGTAACGTATTACTATATTATTATTATTAATGTAATTTTAAAATTGGCAACTATAGTTTAATTTATTGACGACAGAAAGAAAAGTGAATAATGAGTTTATTTCCAAACAGAATGCGGAATAACTTATTTCCTTGCTACGTTGAATCTTTATACGTTTTATTTATATAAACTGATAAATATATTCTCAGAATAAGGAGCATCTCAGACGTCTTAGAGTTTGCTCAGTGAGCTAATTCTTTGTTTTAGAGATATCTTAATATATCCTCTGGCGATAAGCTCCTATAATTTATTATATAAAACTTGGTTATGTTATAATTTCGCTTTTTATAAATGTTAGTGTGTATGTGTGTGAATATTTTTCTTGTCTAAAACTGTTTAGCATATTCTGTATTACATCACAACGCATCCCATTATCACTGCTTACAAAATAAAATACGTCTATAGGATATTGTTCTCATCAATTTAAAGTGCAACAAAAGTGTTGCCGCTAGCTTTCTACTGAATACATCGATTATTCGCTTTCATATATTATTTTTTTACAAAGATTACAACAATTTAGATTTCAAAGTGTTGTTTTATTCTGATAAAGAATTGGTGTGTTTCTCCTTACTTGTATTATTTGCTTTCTCATTATATATTTTTGTTTCAACAATCAAATCTTATAAAATTAGCATAGGAAAGCGTAATATTTCGTTTTAAACAAATTTAAAGTCCTGTTATATGTTCAAGAATTCCACGTCTTTAATTTGATATTCCGTATTTTTCATAATATATTTTCGTATTTTGTTTCTTTTGGTATAAATGTCTAAACTATGACAGAGCAATATACAGTATAAATAATAATGAAGAATTCAGCAATTTAAAAATATGCTGCAAATATTTGCATTTTTCTTTGCTATAGCCTGTATTTCTATTAATGCAAAATTAGTCATTCTGTTTTCACTACTTTGTATTCTTACCTTCTTTACTATATAATAATTTCCATTATATTATCAATATTTATGGTTTTCTGAATGCATTATAATAAAATATTCATTTCAACACATAACATAAAATTACGAGTAAACTATGTAAGACTAAACATTTCGTTTAGTTATTTATAAAACATGGCAGAATCACACATTATTCATAGAAACGTGGAGAAGTATAAAGCAACATAAATTATTCACATTGTCATAATAACTAGAACATTTATCAACGATTTATGTAATACCAATGTCGAAAAGTTGTAAAACATGATAGTCTAAAGTATTAATGAAATTTCAAACAATATTAGAAAAATGTTTCCTATAATTTTAAATCTAGGATATTAATACCTCATTTTCCTTGACTCTTTTGTACCCCCTTGTATATACGTCTCTAATCCATTTGTTACTTCCTTGAATATATATCGTCTTCCAAAAATGAGTTATGTTGTTTTATGCTATCAGGTAAACAAAGGCAGTGAATCTGATCCAATAATCATTATAGCTTGTTTACAAAATGTCTTATTTCAAATACTTTTACTTTTTGTTGCCTTTATTTCACAATAGCACTGATCATACATACCCATGTTAAAAATGAGTTACTATTAGAGAGTTGAGGAGTTAATATTTTATTCTTTCAAGATTTCTGTTGCATTTAAATAAATGCATACGGGTAAATTAGTGTGATTACTTCTAACATTATGATAACATATTTTATCTTCCGAATGTACAGCATAATTGAGCTAATTTTGTGTCAAAATCATATTGAGCATCCTGAGAGAACTATTGTCACAGCATTTTAGTAACTGAGGCGCCAGTTAGAGGCGCAGTAACAAAATTTCAACTAGTGCATAACTTTCATATCTTTAGATCGAGCTAAATGAGGGATTCTGACGTCTCAAGTTTACTTTTACTAGACTGAAGTAAGGTAGATTTATCCATTTGCCGAATCTCTTGAAAATGATAACTCGAAAACAGAATTTAACTTGAACTCGTTTGTTCAATGTTCGAGATTCAAATACAGTAAATCGCTTCCATTTATTTCAAGTGAAATTTCAAGTAACATCAATAATTTTTCTTAAATAAAAGTGATTGCAGTAAGACAGGTCAATGGAATGCAAATTCTTTCAAGATATTTGCTAAAAATATCGAGGTCATCTAACATTTTGAATAATTTGCTTCAATTCAGAGACTCAAAATCGTAGCCATTCCGAACAAGAAAATCTCACATGTCATTGTTCGAAGTTTTCTAAACTCAAATAGATCTTAGATGATTCATTGTCTGTCGAAAACTCTCAAGTTTTAGTATTCGAGAGTACTAGTGGTCATGCCAGACTTCAGGCCTTCAACGTGTCATAATTCTGACACGTCTCACGTGTAGAAGATTTCAGCGGCTAAAGTTAAATCTGATGATTCAAACGTCCTTCTTGGATGTGGTCCGAGATGGGGTTCCAGCTCAGTTTCTATCTCTCGAATAGATCCATGAGACAAAATTACGACTTGCACATAGCTGTCGTACAGCTTAGCATTGTGACGTTAATATAGTTTTCTATCATTGTCAATGACTGAAATTTGACAAATAGCCCTATCAAAACTTGAATCAAAAGGCTTCAACAGAAAACTATTGAAATAAGAGACGTTGGAATAAATAATTTGTATGCAATATATAAATACAACTGTTTCAATATTAAGTCTATTTATTTTATTTTAAAAATTAAATTATATATTTTTGTTGTTAAGTATCTATCCTAATTTAAAATGGAAGTCAGTCATACTTAAAATTGGATCACAATTTGTTATAGCTTTTGAAAGCGCATTCTAGAGTTTGGATCTGAGTTACTGTTCATCAAAATACAAAATACCCAAAATTTTAAACATTGAAATTTTGAAAAGAATTTTTGATAGATATGATTAGAGCTAAATACACACACAAAATAAAGCTCAATGTTTTCTGTTCTTATTCCCTTCATTTAAATAAAACGAATCATATCATTAGACCAACTATTTCGCCTAGAATACATGTATAGCTATTTATTAAGCTGGTTGTTAAAAGCAATCGAGGTTAAAAATTTTCCATAATAACTGACTTCGTTAAAATAACAGCAAATTGGTATCGAATGAATGTATCCTAGATGAGGAGTTGAGAGAATAAAGCTCGATTTTGACAAGCCTGCGGGATCTCCTTTTTAAAATATTTTTAAAAAGCGATTTAGAGTTTCCTTTCATTTCTCTTAACTTTAATAAATCCTGCAAATTAAATTCATGTTTGCTTTATCCGTATCTTCTAACAGGAGTTTCTAAATTAATTTTAAAGCCGCTATAAATATTATGAGACAAAAATTATTCCTTTATGTTTACTGACTGTGTGAATGCGTTCATAGGAGAAAAGAAAATAACAGTGTTGGATAGATAGTAAATTTAAATGTCTTGTTCCGAATCCTTGATTATGTTTCATGTAGGAGGAAGAATGATGATGAAACGAGTAGAAACACGCAACTGAAACAAGAAAATGAAATATTAACCATTTTATATCAAGCCTTTTGTGTTGGTTTAACAAACAGAAACTAATGATATACACGATTTAAATTGATACTGAAACGATTTCAACAGGGATTATGAATTTCTCCCTTAAGTAGGGAAACTTGTAAAGTGTTAGTTAATTGAATATACATGAGATTATTCTTATTTGTGCTATTTTAAATTATTTCGATAATGATTCCTTGCAGAAAAGTAGATTTCTTCATATTCGAAGAAAAGTGAATGGTTTTTCAATTTTATATATATAATACATTTATATACAATTAGTTCACCTCTATGTTAATATGATTATTATATATATGTTCAAATTTCAATCGTTGAAATTCATTTTAAAGCATGGGCGGAAATTTTATATACACGATTACTTTAGATGACACGTAATTTAATTATAATTTTTAAAAATTAATTGACTGAAATTATTGAAAAATTACGAATACAAA
>BMAO01009817.1:0-24255 GCA_019973975.1 Trichonephila clavata | reverse complement strand
TTCAATACTCTTTAAAGTTTCTCGCATCAATGCACCCATTGTTATTTTCCAAATCTAGAAAAAACGAAATATGAAAATTAATTTTAAAATAAAAGTAAGATTTTTAAACAAATATATAAAAAAGGTGAATTTTATCATATTTTCCATTAATTCTTGGATTTTCCATATTCTGAAATCCAAAAATCCAATATTTCATCTATTTATCTGCATTATAGTTTAGAGATATCGAAAATTGCAATTGCCATTCAGGATTTCGTAGTCTTTTATGCGGCTTTTATACTCGTTCTTAGTTCCATATTTATATCGACCCATTTATCACGCCGAGTTCAAGAACGTAAATTTTACGAAGAAGTGTTTTATATTTTATCTTACAACATCAATTTTAAAATAATTTCATTTGAATGAACAAAATATTATTAGAAAATACTAGAAAAAAAATTAATTGTAAGAAACTTCTTCAAAATATTGTACTAATAATGGTAATTTTACATTTCGCCGGCGCAAGCGATAAAGCCGCCAAAATCATTCAACCACCCCACTTGCAAAATAAGTCGTGATTTTTTCTTATCAGTTACATCATTTTATAATTTATCAAAAATGGATGAAAAACCAATTAAAACTCATATTAATACATTTTGTGTGTTATCGCCAATAATGCCAACTTGGCAAGATTTGCCCTGGCGAAACGGAAAAGTACCTTAACATCTTTATGAATTAGATGTATTAATATATCTCATGGATAAATCATTCACTCAAAATAATCTAGTAAATGACTACTTAATGGTTCTTCCAGATTATCGCTAGAACTAATGATCGGAATCAAATGAAATTTGGAGTGTAAGTTAGCAAGATTCTGTAATGGGAACATTCATTTTTAGATCGTAATTAACCCATTTATGCCATAATTTAGTTCCCTCTTTGGACTATTAACTGTAATATCAATTATATCCAGCTGCGATGAGAATTGCAGGAAACTTAATGGATCCTTTATAATCTTCATAACTATAAAATCTGCATTGTGCTTTACGAATTGAAATAAGCCATAAAAAGCTTTCTTTTTTTTAAAAAAAAAATATCACTGAATTTTGGGATTTTTTGAAGATGAAAATTTCTCATGTAATTTTGATAATCATATAATCATATAATCTTATTTTGTTTTTACAAAACCATATGAATAAAATTCTTTAAGAGAAATTTAAATTGGACAAACATAGGTTGTAAGCTGCCGTATGCATCAAATGGAAAAAATGTTTGATTTTCCACGTGTGCATGATTTTCCTTAAAACTATTACTGATTAAAATAAGCAAATAGCTGAAATTTAAAAAAAATCCTTAACATGTGCCTAAAACAATACTTAAAATGTGAGTACTTGTGTATTATATCGTTGACCAATTTCGACAAATCAAAAGACGATGCCAACTGCCACGATATGCAGCCAATAATGGAAAACGTTCCCAAGCATGTTCAAATTTCTTAAAAATGATGGCAGCATTTGATAAATTTCTTAAAATTGGCGACGTCTTTAGATTTGACGTTATTGGTCAATGGTATATGTACCATTTCATCAAAATTTATTTCCTTCTTGGCTTGTTTTTTATGTAAATGGTTTTGGTACTGCCGTGGTACCTTGTATTTCTTTGAGTATAATTATTTTTTCATTCTACATTTAAAAAATCCTTACATAACACTAAAATTGTGAAATATAGTTGAACATATTAAACTTTAGTATTTTCATCAAAATACTAATTTATTTTTTTCGTTTCTGAATATATTTGAGATACTAAGTTTAATGAAATTATTTAACTGTATGTTAGAAGCATGAAATTTCTTATAGTTTAATAATTTTTTTAAAAATTATGTCGTTTTTCTGAGTGTTAATAATTGATTATTTTTTAATTATTTAACGTGTAAATATTAGTTATCAATTTTTAAAAAATTGTTTTTTTTTATTCAATTGCAGGGTTTTAATACGAACATACATAACTTCAGGAGAAGGAAAAACATTTTAGACAATTTATTTTAAATCATCATGTTTTGAGTTACAATAAATATTAAAAGCTATGTTTAATTAATTTATTAAAGCCCATTTTTGATTTATTTTCCGTTAGAGTTAAAAAGAACGTGGAATTTATTCCGCATTCTATGATTCCGAATATAAGTCATATAATAAGTTTTTAAAATCTCTTGATAATAAATAATTAGTATTTTGGGAGTTCATAATGAGAAGAATACAAATTTTATTCTCTAGAAATCTAAAATATTCATTAAAAATACAGTATATATCATTTCAAAAAAATTTAGACTCTTGGTTAAGTCAGATATACATATAATTTTAAATTGCCCACATGATTGCAACCGGTGATATTTCATACAAATAGAGTGTTCGTGGCCTTTTCCATTATAATTAAGGTTATAGTAGCACTATTGCAAGTTAAATTTGACGAATTTAAAATCTTAAAGTTGAGTTTGAGGGGAAGTTAGCAAAGTAGCTAGAACAATACTTATTTGTTTTTAAGTTCAATGTTAATCAGCAATTATTATTATTTTAAGTTAAAATGTTTGATTAAAAGGTTTTTTTATATTTAGAAGTAGTTGAGTTTTTTAGCCATTTTGGAACCTTTTTATAAGATATTAACTGTAAATAGTATCTAAATTTAGAAAACTATCGGCTACAGTTTGACTGCAGTTTAACCCTATAAAGCAACCAAACTATAACTATTAGTTTATTAAGAGTATAATATCATATAATTGATTTAAAAAAAAATTTTAACCCTTTAGTTTTTTTTAAAAAGTATTCTAGAATTTCTTTACTAAGCCTTAGAATGCTTTAAGTATACAAAAATGGAAAGAAATTGTAAATAATCTTTAACAAAGGTCCCTAGGAGGATTTTATTCGAAAAAAGACTAGGAATTATTTCTGAGCCCTCCATTTCCGTTTCTATACCGAACAAACACAACGTTCAGTTTTCGAGAACTTTAGAACCTTTTTTGCAATTTGATGTAAGCCACTCTCGGTAAAGTTTATGTGCCTTTTTGGAACAAAAACCGTCTTTTAGTTTTAGAAATGCTTCAGGGGATGATGTATATTTTAGATACAAGGCTTTCAAAATAAACTTACCGAGTTATTGAAACTGCAAAAGAGCTTTGGGAAGATAAAAAGGATATATGGGTATTATTTTTCATAATCCATTCCATTTTCTATATATTTGGAAGTAAAAAAGAACAGTTTTATAACAAAAAATGCAGTTAAAGTTTAATTTTAAGAATTTGTAATGCTGATTATAATTATGATGCAAAAATGAAAAACAATTGTAAAAAAATATATTACAATTAATTTTCTTTTGTTTAAATTGGTATTTTGAAATTTTTCTACCTTAATTGATATTTGAATTTTTTCCCTAAACGAATCTATTTCTTTTAATAAACATATTATAATACAATATTTATTTGAAAAAAATTGATTGCTTAAGGACACCCTGACATAGTTACAATTAATGATATAAGTCGAATTGTGTATTCTGAAACACTGAAATGAAAACATCAATAATGTAGTGTTTAACATTGTTTTGCAAAATCATAGAATATACTTTCAGATGAGCCTTTATTATTTGATGCAATCATACGTTGGAAAAAGTACATTTTAATTCACTAACAACGCGAATTGTCAATGCAATGAAAAATTAACAGTAGAATATTAGAATTTTGGCAGAACAGTAGAGTTTTATTTAAAGTATTTTTAATCCTGTGTGTGTGAAAGAAAAGAAAAAAAACTTTTGAAGTTTGTAATAATATCATACCAATATGTAGAAACATTATGGTGTATAGGATACAGGGTGATTCTAAAACCAAGGATATATTTTGAGGGTGTTAAAACTCATTAAAATAAACATCTTTTCTGTAGGAATGTAAGGGTAGAGTTAAAGTGTAAACGTACAAACACATAAAAAGAGACAGGAAATAAAAACAAAGTTGTTTATTCAAAACATCATCGAACAATGCTTTTTAGCTGCAAAGTTTACAACAAATGCTCAATATTTGGGTTATTAGAAGTACGTGCTTGATAACGTCAGCGAAATGTTTGGAGAACGATTTCAAGGATGATGTTAAGAAATGCTTTGTATAAAGATGAATACCTGGTATATATGTGTGGTATTCATTCACAAATGTTCATGTGTTATTTCGAGACAAGGCGATTTTTGCGCACGATAATATTTTCAATGTGCATAGTACTCATTGGTTGAGAAACAATAAATAACGATAGTATATTACACATCCATTTCAACAACGTTCTCGATGAAAATAGGATAGGATCGTATGAACAATTTTCTCATAGCCTGATAATTCCCTACTAAGCGACTTGATCGACGCTTTTTTCGTATTTTTCTCAAAAAAGTTGTACCAGAATTACAAGATATTATGGATGTAGTTTGGAATTAAACATGCTTTTAGCACGAAGGTGCGTCGACATGTTTCAGTGTGGAAATTCATAATACCAAGAAACCATTCTTTAGGTGGGATGCATTAGGCATGGTAAATCAGTTCAATGATTATTCCATTCACCAGATTTGTTAATTTTTTATTTCTTCCTATGTGAACAAATGAACGCTACATTGGAGTGCCTAAAATTTATATTCTTTAAGATTCTAGCTGATGCTATGGAATAACGCATCGATAAATTTATTGAGACTATCCGCTTGCCAGAATTACCTGACATTCTTGGAATGGTTTGCCAATCACTCCATCAACATTATGAATATTGTATTACTTATAATACACGCTTCGATACAATTTAACCACTTTGTTAGTATTGCTACAAAAAGTACATTATGGTAATATTTTGACTAAGTAATGCTTTTTTTTCTTCTTCTGAGGCCCATTTGTGTGTGTTAGGTCAGCATTTCTCAAACTGTGGGGCGCACCCTCTGGGGGGTTGCATGGTATCCCAACGAAGGGGGTACGAGCATTTTGAAAATAAAATATTATTATGAAAGGAAACGAAACACAAAATACCTTCTGACATAATAAAAAATACGCTTTTATACTGATATAATATATTTGTATATGTATCTGTACTGCACAATGTATTTGTGTGATTATTAGTTTAACAATACTAAGTTAAGAACTGTCATATATAAAATTATATAAAAAATTTAATACTTATAATTTGTAAGGTTTGTAATTAAAATCATATTGTAAATTTACGTCAAAGTACATTATTATTGAATTCAATACATTGTAAGTGTTTGGATGGGGGAGGGGGACATGAAGAAAATTATGACTGAAAATTGGGTGGCAAATAATGAAAGTTTGATAAGCACTGTGTTAGTGGCTTTAGTCGTTACTTCTCTCTCACAATTCCTTCCTGTACCAAAGATATCTTAACGAGGTGAACCACCCTTCAACGTTTGTCCCACAATTTTAGTCAACTGTGCAAACTCACTTCAAATAAACGCAAAACATGTATGAAACGGCTGTGATATTACGGCTTATTATTAAATACAGAATAAATTTAACAATATTTGTTAGCCTTCCTTTTAAATTGTTTAATTAATTTTTACACGTATATTTCGATGAAATTATTGCTTAGTGAATAACGTATACATGAGGATCAAATTCAATGAGCATCTTTTGGCAATAATTAAAACATAAAGTCGTAAAATACGTTATTTAAAAAAACATTCCCTAACTAATTTTAGGTGTTTTTAAGCATCTAAGATTAGAATATATCAATTAATTTCTTTATGTTTCCCCAATTAAACAAACTAGTTGATTTTAGGAGGGCTGGGGAAACGAATTTAACTGGGAAGCTTTACTTTTAATGGTTTTTTCTAGAACTATATAAAAGAAAATAACGTCACGCATTTCAACAATTATTTTCCCAACATCAAAATGGCTGATGAAAATTAATTATATATATATATATATATATATATATATATATAGTCATGCTAATATTATATCTATATCTTTGGGATCTCTGTATTTAAAGACCTAAGTAGATAACTTCTCATTTCTCATTTTATTTGAGAGTTTTTGCTCAATGTACTCCTTTTATGTTTAGGTTCTTTTATTTTATATTCTGTTTAGATCCCCCTCCTTCCTTATTGTGATTTACCGAATTGTAAAAGAGGAAGGTTGGTTCCATTAAACTAGTTTAATCCCACTTATTTGGTCCTAAGTCAAAAATTGCTTTTTGATTCCCACACTGGGATACTTTTTTACTTTTCTTCCTTTAAAAGATTTTTGTTGTTTTGTGATTTTTGTATTTTGTTTTCATTATTTATTCTTTCATGCTTTTATATATATTTTATGTTTATTGTTCATGCACGCGCACACACACATATATCTGTAATATGCATATGTATATGTATGTATATTAATTTCTCATGACTTTACACAAATATATCCATTTTGCTTTTAAAGAATAGGACAATTGTTCTCTATCCAAATTACGAGTTTTTTTTCTGAATTATTCCCATCCTATCACCAATAATTTTTTCAGATTCCTGAACACTGTTCTAATGTAACGTAACTAGTTCCAAAATAGTGTATTTATCATACAAATTACTTTAAAAAAATATCTGCAAAATCAATTTTTGATGCAACATTACTACTTTACAAAACCAAAGCAAACATCATATCGGAAGGATAAACAGCAACAGAAAAAAAGATGGCCGCTGCCTATTTTTAGGTAAACAATGGCTTCCTACAAACTTCCATACGAAATAAGAGAGAAGAGTAATACCTCCTTCCATTAGGGCTGCTGGTCTAAAAAATGGCCTCCCATTTTTGTTGCTGTTCCAGGGCTGTTGCCAGATCCGATGGTTGCTCCTTTTGCTTCAAAGCCGACTTGATCCCAAGTGCATATGCTTCCCTGGGATGGTGTTAGTGTGTTGGACAGACAGACGCGATTTCAAATCCCTCTTGTGTTCTTTTTCTTAAACATTGTTCTTTATTCAGCAGTGAGATTTTTTTGAACGAAATTTCTATTGCCATGGAAAGGGGAAAAGAGGTCGTTGTTTATCTGGTGCTTCTTTTCCCTTTCGTTGGGGATTGTTGTTGTTTTTTTGGAAGGGCAAATGTTTGTTCTAATTTTCTCGTCTTTGTCTTTCTAAAGAGTTGTGTGAGGTTTGACGGGGGAAAGAGACAGGGATCAGACGTATATACGCATTGAGATAGATTTTAGAGTCTTAAGGCTTCGTGTGTATTTACCTGAGT
This sequence comes from Trichonephila clavata, assembly GCA_019973975.1. Lineage (NCBI taxonomy): Eukaryota > Metazoa > Arthropoda > Arachnida > Araneae > Nephilidae > Trichonephila > Trichonephila clavata. The sequence continues at coordinate 17,036 of BMAO01009817.1, read as the reverse complement.
GAAGGCATTGAGGATGATTTGAAGATACGAGAGATTTGATGCTTGATAGTTAGTGACAGTGTCTTCATCAATAAAACATTTAACTTAAATGTCTTCTGAATTATTCTTATTGTTGAATGTGTATTTTAAAATTTATTTTTTCTAACACATTGTGAAAGAGTTTCTCGAATATGTAGGAATTAAAGTTAATACGATGGGTATAATTTTTACATAATTTATATTGCCACGATTATTTAAAATGGGAAAATTCTATTAAAAGAAAATATTTATTAATCTATTGATGTATTTTAATGTTATGCAAATTCTTAAAATATACAAACACTACAAAAGGCTTTTTAACAGCAAATGATAAATATGTATCACATCTTGTTTAAGAATATGTGAGCCTAGCTTTAAAAGTCTTAGGTTTGCTTAGAGACTTTTAACAGAAACAACAACAAAAATCATAAAACTCACATTTTTTCTGGTTTTTACTTCTTATTATTGTTTAAAGTTAATCTATATATATAAAGGAGAAAAGCGACTGACTAATCACGATATCTCTGGAACTATTCAACCTACATACTTGAAATTTGGTAGACATGTTCCTTTCATAAAGTAGACATCAGCTAAGAACGGATTTTCCGAAATACGAAACGCAAGGGGGTTAAGGGGCGTTATAAATAATTGTTTCCATGTTTAAACTACTCAATGTACAATTTGAAATTGGGTTAGCAGATTCCTTTCATACAGTAGAGATCCGCTACAAAATGAGTTTGGTGAAAATCGTCCCCCAAGTGTCGTTGCAGGGGCTTAGGGTGCGTTATAGATAATTACTTTCATTTTTAAACTATTTAACGCACTGTCTTTAAATTTGATATAAATAGATTCCTTTCGTAGAATAATGATCAGTTACAAAACGGGTTTTGTGAAAACAGACTTCTAAGTGGCGTTTCGGGGGATTAAGGGGCGTAATAGATAAATATATCCGTTTTTAAACTACTTCACCTACCTGCTTGAAAATTGGTAGGTAAGTTTCTTTCATGGAGTAAATATCCGCTACAAAATGGGTTTTTAAAAAATTGACCCCCAAGGAGTGTTGCGGGGTGGGGGGTTTAAGGGGCGTTATAAATTCCGATTTTTTAACTATTAGATGTACAGTCTTGAAACTTAGTAAGCAGATTCCTCTCATAGGGTAGAGATACGCTACAAAATGGGTTTCGTGAAAATTGCCCCCAAGTTGCGTTGCGGGACTTAAGGGGCGTTATAGATAATTATTTCCATTTTTAAACTATTAGACGCACAGTTTTTATATTTCATAAATAGATTTCTTTCATAGAGTAGAGATCAGCTATAAGAAGGTTTTGTGAAAACAGACCTCTAAGTGGCGTTGTGGGGGATTAAGTGGCGTAATAGATAAATATTTTCGTTTTTAAACTACTTGACCTACTTGCTTGAAATATGGTAGGAATGTTTCTTTCATGGAGTACATATCCGTCACAAAACGGGTTTGGGGAAAATTGACCCCCAAGGGGTGTTGCGGGGGGTTAAGGGCAGATATAAGTAATTATTTCTATTTTTAAACTATTAGACGCACAGTCTTGAAATTTGGTGAGCAGATTCCTCTCATAGAATAGAGATACACTACAAAATGTGTTTTGTGAAAATAGACCCCTAGGTGGCGTTGCGGGGTTCAAGGGGCGTTATTTATGATTTTTTTTGCATTTTTAATTTATTGGACGCACAAATTTTGCTAAGCAGATTCCTTTCATAGAGTGCAATTCCCCTACAAAATGGGTTTTGTGAAAACAGACACTGAAGTGGCGTTGCGGGTGCTCAAGTGACGTTATAGATAATTATCCCCATTTTTAAACTATTAGACATACAGTCTTGAAATTTGATAAGCATTTGATCTTGATTCCTTTCGTAGAGAACCGCTACAAAATGGGTTTTGCGAATATCAACTACCAAGTTTAATTTCGGGAGATTAAGAGGCGTAATCGATAAATATTTCCATTTTTAAACTACTCGATTATCCTGCTTGAAAATTGGTAGGCATGTTCCTTTCATGAAATAGAGTTCCTCTAACAAAGAGTAAAACGAAAATTGTTACCCAAGGATGGTTGCGAGGGTCAAGAGGAGTTACAGAAAAATATTCCTGTTTTTAATTGTTAGACCCATATACTTGAAATTTTTTAAGCATGTTTCTTTTGTTGAATAGGGATGCACTAAAAATGTATTTTAAGTAAATCAAGCTCTGCAAAGGGGTGCTGGGGTTACTGGGACGTATTGACACAAAAAAAATCCTTTTTTTCGAGCTACAAGGACTATAATAATGAAATTTGGTTTGCATTTTTCTTTTGTTGAATTGAAATCCGCTAAGAGAGGTTATTTTGGAAAACGGCTCTCAACACACGGGATTACGGGGATATTGATAGTAAAGCTTTTGTTTTTTTCTGTTTGATTTAGACTTGAAATTTGGCTTGCATGTTTAATTTACGAAGTAGAGATCCACCGCGAAAATTGGTTTTTCGGGAATCCACTTGGTTTTTGGGTTATGAAAGAGCAAACATCATTCTATACTTCAATTTTAGAGATTTATAGAAGATACAAATTAGATGAGTTCTGCCCTTTTTATTTATCAAAAGGTGACAGTTACAGGTCTAAGTATATTTTTCAATACAATCGAATTCTTAATGCTAGGACTTAGATATCAATAATTTATACATATATATAAGCAGTAAAAATTTATAGAACATCATGAAATACCCAGCGAAGCGGGCGGGTAACAGCTAGTACTTTATATAAGAATTAATTTTTTATAGGAACTATTGAAGATATTTTCATTATTATAAAAGTTATTTTTGCTAATATTTTATTATTTTCTTGTATTTCCACTTTCTGCTTTTATTTGTGGGGAGGGGATTGTAAAGAAATCCCGAGAACTATTTCACTTCTGTCTCAGAACTAATCGATACATATAAAATTTTCAGAAACAATCTAATAAGAAAATTAAACTTTTGAACTAATTACAAATATATTCAAACTGAATTGTTTATAATTTTTCAAAAACGCAAATTTTTATTTTACTTATGTTATATGTATAGTTACACTTTAATGGGGGAGGGGGCGTTATCTCTTAAGAAATTCTTCGCATTTCAAAAGTGCAATTGTACATTGAGTATAATTGCATTCGATGATTTGAGTCATCCGAACTGACGATGCATGAAATGAGTCATGGGTCGAATCTTGATTTCAACTAAATTTATTACTTTAAGTATTGAAGGCTGCTGCACAATAGAATCTTCTGTAAAGTTGTCTTCTGTTGTAAAATATAAGTGTGAATGTGGTACTAGTTTTGGCGTCGTATTCATCACTTGGTTTTGATTTAAATTACGAAGACTATTGCTGAAGAACATCAGGCAACATGAATTTTAGCTAACTAAATCAAATCGAGTAAATTTTTAAAAACCACTTAAATGTCAAAAGTCTTTGTCAGGTTGTTTTCTATTCTTTTTAAAAATATATTTAATTATATTCGACAAAACGTATTACTTTTTGTATTTACGAACTATACCGTCGATCAATTTTGTCAGAACAAAAGACGTCAGCAATTCAAAAAATGTCGCCAAATGTAGTCAGCGTTATTATTTTCGAATATGCGTGTAAACGATTTCCACTATTGGCTGTATATCGTGGAGTTTGGTCGACAGTATAATACGTAAGTTCCCCTTCTTTTCTAAAAAAACGCCCATAAAAAATAAGCTGTTTTTACATAAGTTCCAGATTTTCTAATCTTAATTTAAAACTTAAGTAAATGCTACAAAATATTTTGCATTTTTCAATTCTTGGGATCATTTAAGGAATATTTAATTGGTAAATGAATATTCTTTAACCATATGTATCTGCAAATAATTCCATTTGAAAATAAAATAGGTAAAATGTAAATAATATAAGAATAAAATGATTAACGAGAAAAATGTCATTGTGGTAAAAGCTTGGGGTGCTCGATAGCAATTGTTAAAATTTCTTACTAGTTCTATTCCGAAATGCAGAGTTAGTGTAAAAATGTTGCACAAAGCTTCCCACGCTTTTACCCCAATGACATTAATTTTCTCATTAATAATTTATATATTAAGAATTATTTTTACATTTTAGTTCCATTAACCATAAAAGCGTGTTTTTCAGTTTTTTAAAACTATAATTTATTTTTCATTTTTTAGTTCAATCTACAATAAAAGCGTGTTTTTTAATTTTTTAAAAAAATATATCACTTATTTATTGATGAATTAATCTTAAATGCATCATTTTTTTTAGAATTTGGAGTACCCATTGGCGTTTTTGCTTTAGGATTTTAACTTAATTTTTAATCGCCAAATCTGTAATTAATCGCCAAATATTGAAATATGATCTGGAATTAGTCATCATCAAACTGGAAATGGGAAATAGTTAATCCTGATGATCCTGATCAGGACAACTGAACAAAAATATTTAATTATTGTATTATCATCGGTTCTGGACAAGTGTGCAAAATTTCGAATTAATCTGATCTTTTAAAGTGGGTAAAAATCGAGTACAAAGATTCCATTACATACAGGTAAAGCTTATAAAAGCGTGTTTAAAAAAATTAGTTGCAAATTAAATGGAGAATTGTAATAATGGTGAAAAAATAGATCTGTTTATGAATAATGTAAAGGTAAATGGCGCAAAATATTTTACTTGCACATTAATCTAATTTTATTGTTTTTCAGTAAGGTAGAAAGAAACTCAAATAGCATTCAGTAAAACTTATTTATAGAAGTTTGTGAAACAATATAATAGTTTCAAATCAATTCCTGTTAGAATTGTAATATTTACATTTTGAAATGGATTATTTTATTGTGCAGCAGTTTTTAGTTTCTTTTATAAATTGAAGGATATTTTATTAATTTATCGTATTAAGTTAGGAAGTCTTAATGTTAAATTTCTCAATAAATTAACTACTCAGATAAATTATTTATAACTTAAATTATTCATATTTCTTGTGTGTGGAAGGTTTGAAAACAAAACATACAAAAAAGTTAGATTAAACGAAAAATGCATTTTTAATAGAAATAAAAAGATCAAAACTTTTCAAAAAACAAATAAAAAAATCGGGCCAGTAAAAAATTATGACAGAGAAATATAGCTAGTTTTTTAATTCTCAGTTAGGCAGAAACTTATTTTACAGAAAAATTAGATTACAAGTGGGCAAAGACTTTCAAACAGGACACAAATCGAATAATGCAGTATTAATGATTTTAAGAATCAAATTACTTGACCAAGTTGTAAGGATTTTTATTTTACACAAATCCACCACACATAAAATTGAAGTTATTAATGTAATTATTACACTGATACTTAAATTCTTAAATTACTTTCCAAAAGGATCAAATTCTTTTCACCACAACAGCAACAAAAAAGATCGTAGCAAAGAATATTTTTAATTTCAGAAATACTTGACCAATTACAGTTACAGTACTCGAAAGAATAAAATGATATTAGATTACAGCTACCAAACGATTTCGAGAAATCCGAGCAAAACAGAAATTCTGAAAAAAAAAAAAGTTACATTCTTCAGGTTAAGAGCAGTCAATGTTCTCGAATATCAAATTACTTTGCCGGGTTTTAAATACAGTCCACAAGGACTAAATGTGCAATTAAGTGTTGGATGATCACTTTGCACAAGCGGAGAGATAATTACCTTAGAACTTAATTGCATTTCTTCATTACGGTATCGAAGCAAAGAAAGAGAAATGCATGGAATGAGTTAATCGTATTTCACGCGAATTCAGAATAATTAATGTGAAAGTTCCCAACTTCTTATGCAAAATTCCTTCATGGGAGAAATTTCTTCCGTAGTTAAAAATATTCTGAAGAAGATATCTTAAAAAATGGTACTTTTATTCAAGTAGTTTATAATCATTTTAGAGTGTTCGGGGTAACTTAATGCAGAAAGATTTCCAACATTCCAGAATAATTAAGATTGTGTCTTAATTACTTTTTTTTCCTTAAGAACTTTTTCGATGAAAGTGTTCAAGTATAGTTTTAAATTTCGAGCGCATTTTTAGGTGTAAATATTACTCTTCTTTCTATAGCAGTGCTAAAACACAAATCTTGATTTATAAAATATCAGTTAATATTTCAGAATTGCAAAGTAAAACACAAATAAAGCCGCTATTTATTATGATTTATACAAGTTGCTTTTGCGAAATATGCGAAAATTAAAATTCTTTTATCTTATTCCCCCCCCCCCTATTTTTTTGGCAATGTTATTGTATACAAATACAAACTGATCGATAGTTGTTGAGTTTGCAGCGACTACCTATCCTGAAAGTCGCAACCAAAAAAGTACAGAAATAAAAGCGCTTAGTGACAAACCCGAATAAGGGTTTCTTTTCATCCCAGTCGTCTAATATGTGCAAGAAATGATCTACGTACCCAAAGTGGGTCAGTTCAAATCTCCCTACCCTAAAGCAGAAATTCAGGTTATCAGAAGTGATACATCATGAGCACAACTGTTGCCGAAGTGGTGACCCGATAATTGAATACTAGATAGTAGCACAGCCTAACACTGAGGCTGTTTATGTAATTTATTTGTAGAGCCTAGCTAAGGCATTCCTAAAAATCCCGACTAGTAATTCAAATGTCATCGGCGCACGCAGCAGCCTGACCAGCCATCTCAACAAAGAATTGCTCACAGTGTAAATGAAAAAACATTTCAACGAAACTCCAAACTTACATCAATTGCAGTAATAGGTGAAAAATAATCTTCTCTCTCTTGTGTTGTTGTTTAGTTTTACAATGTCATGAGATATCGAACAAAGCTGGAGGCTAGCGGTTGGTTAATGCTATAAAATTCCGCATCGAAATTTCATTGAAATTCATTGAAAAGCGTTTTCTGTTATAAATCTTTAGGATATACATATTAATTTGATTAAAAAGCAATTGCTGCAGAATTTAAGGTATTGTCCTAAATGGGCTTATAATTAATTTAAAATATGTGTAAGTTGAAATAATTTGAAACTTTATGGAGATGGATGAGGCACATTCTCATACACTTATCGACTGCTTTTAATATTACTCAATTCAAATCAAATTTATTTGATAGATAACTAGCAAACACATCTTGTAATTCTTATAAAATAATAATTTTATGCCCTTATACTAAATACCGTATTTACTCGAATCTGAGCCGCACTATTTTTCCAGTGCTAATGCTACTGAAAATAGAATGCGGCTTAGAATCGAAGGCAAAACATTTGCTGGATGGGCGAAAAAAATTGAGTTTTTACCCTTTTTAAAAAGAAAAATATAACCTCCCATTCTATCCACTTGCATTGATGATTTATTCCATTCTGCAATTTATCTCCAGTACTCTGTCTATCTTAAACATCTCATTGTCTGCTCGTATTTAGGAATTTTTTTGTATACGCTTTCTTTTAATCACCTAAACATCAAAGATATCGGTAATAGTATCAAAACGAGAGTTCACTGTGACTCATGTGTAAAAAGGGAGGCAATTTTACATGCAGAAAAAAAAACGGAAACAGATTAGTAGCGACTGAAAATTTGACACGAATGAAAAAAATATCCGCCAATGGCGTAAGCAAAATTATATAATTTTTTTTTGTAAATGTTCAAAAGTCTTTAATAATTCTTTCCCATTCTTCTATAATACATTCTCTTGATAGAAATGTTGCATAACAAATGCATTCGATTGCACGGAAAATGAACCGTGTGGGAAAAAGGCGATACCGGTACTATTTCCAAAGTCATCAGCGACAATGGGAGTGACGAAAGATGACATTGACGGTTAGAGTAATTATAGATTCATGTATGAACTCGAAAGTTTTTAATGCTGGTAAAATAAATAAATTATTTACTTCTTATAATATTTTAAAAACTTCTTAAGTATGGATTATAATCGACACTTAAGGTGTGTAATAAATGGGTTTAAAGGTTTATCAATAATTATTGATGAACTTTTTGCACATTTACTATTGTTTTTTTCTCAAAAACGTGAAAATTTGGGGGGGGGTGTTAGAGTCGATGACTACATTTTTTCACAAAAACATCTTGGGAACTTGGGGTGCGGCTTAGATTCGCGTAAATACGGTAACAAAAAATTCTCAGCAATTAATTCATGTTAAATCTAATTAAAAACATTTTTACAATTATGTAGACAATATAACAACCAATGCACTGCAATAGACAGATTTAAATTATCAAGAAAGTTCAACTTTTAGTTCCCATTTCCTATTTCCGCTTTGTCGATCCAATCCAAATCAAGGAACTTCGAGCTTAAATTTTCCATTCAGATCTTTCCTAGCAATTCCCCTATCCTAATTTCCGCCCGTGTTTTCACAATTCATTTGCTGCACGCTATTCCCATTGTCTTCATCCTCCGCCCTGTGCGAAGTATCAGGAAATGTGTCTGCCACACAAGAGAGTTTCAACTTCGCGTATTGTAAGGTTGGCCCATTGAATGGAGAACAGGGTGTCTTCCAACATTGCATCTTCTGTGGCGAAAAGAGGACCGCAGAAGCAGGGAAGTTTCATGAAATATTCATTGTTTTATATTTCAATTCCGTTAGAAGATTGAAGAGAGAAGGCGGAAGGAAACAGAGTAGCAAATTTAGTTTCGTTCTCCACCTTCAGGATTTTTTTTGTTCTGCGTGTCATTTTTCAAGTTATCGTTGAATTAGTAGATATTGGTTTTCTTCAGGTGTCATATTCAAGGAAAAGTAAAAATGGAATGTATTTAACTTACTAACATGTGTTTCTTAATTTCAAAAACAAACTGGAATATTATATCTTTACTTAAAAGTTATTTTGATATTCGAAAAATTTTTGTTACGAGAAATACATAGATTTCACTCATTAAACACTTAACAGTTTCTTTTTTCTGTCATAGGTAAAAAAATAAGCATATTTTTTAAAAAAAACATTTTTAAGATGAAAAAAATTATATTAACTCAAATCAGAAGTCAGAAATGTTATAAATATTGAATTCAAAGAGTTATGCTAATTTTTATTTTCATTGAAAAAACATATTTTTTCCTTGAAGTTGGCTTTTTCCCCCGAAGAAATAAGCAAACTGAAAAGAACACTTTGCAAAAATTATTATTCGAAGTAAAAAGATAATACTGAACTTACAGTTAATTAATCTCTTAAAATTAAGTTTTTGTGTGGTAAATTTTAAAACAGGGAGACAAGCACAATCCAACATCGCAATCGGGACAAAAATATCGAGTTTTTTTTTCACTTATTTTCCAAAATCGTTTGTTTTCGAACAATACTCAAAACATTACACGGTTGGTAAACAGAACTGAAACTTCATTCTGTTTAAAAAACTATACATACTTAAAATATTATACACCATTTCTGATGCGTTTGACGAAGCCAAGGCTGCCTTCTTTACCACTTCTTATGTATGACGTAGGTATCCAACGAGCCCCATTGGGGCTGGCATTTTGAGGAATTTCAATTTCGAGGAATTCTTTCAGCTCACTGAGAAAAAGCTCTCGAAGCTGTTGCAACGGCAATTGGCCAAAAATCGCTCCAAAGGTTTGCTTGAAAGAAAAATTGCTTCAACTACGTATACTATGATAAGGCCTTTAAGTGTAGAACTTCCTACTCGTGTTGATTGAAGTGAGATCTCGCTGATCATTCAGTTCCGAGAGAATCGAAAGCAGTAAGGATTATGAAGCCATCAAATCGTACAGAAAATGACAACAAAATGATATTCATAATAATTAACTTTTATTAATTTAAGCGTTAGAACTGTACGTGATATACAAAAAAGACAACTAAATAATAATTAATAACAGTTACTTACCTGAAATGAGATATAGCCATTAAAACTCACCAATGAGAAATCCTCCATTATCTTCCAGTAGTGGCTGCAATTCAGGAATAAGCTACTATAGTTCAGGAACTCCCCTAGTATGGTTATATTGTCCACATAACAACTGTTCTCTACCTCTCTGACTATTTATATGCTATTTAGTAGTGACGTTCATTTTCGAAGTGGAGTTGCTCAAGTTCTAAGTGCCAATTTGTCTGGACGGGAAATAAATCCGTGTTAGAGAGGTTAGAGCTCTCAGACAGCCCATCGTTATAAACCTTGTCACTTAACAAAAAACAAAAAAAGTTACTTTGCCTATAGCTCTCGTGCAACTTCAAAGTATGATTTCTGTAAAGTATGAAATTAAAAATCTGAAAGTAATATAACCAACTTTATTTTTCATTTTTAAAAAACAAATATCCAGTTCCACATAAAAACGTGCAATGGACTTAATTCATACCACGTCATATTCACACAATTACGACAGCAACGTGTTTTTAGCTAATCAGTTAAAAAATTCATGTGACGTCCTAGTCACACGATAAAAGCAATTGTGTATTTCCAATTAATCAGTCCATGCGCTTTGTTGTTGCCAACTTTCTCTCTTTTCAGAAACTTTATCTTATAAAATACATGTTTGTGAATAATAATACTGCATCTAGGCATATAAAATGCACTTTATAAAATAAATTTTAAAATATTTAAAAAAAAACTTATATACATAATATTTGAAAATCGTTAACCAATTATGAAATTCTAAATTTTATCCAAGTTTTACTAATAGAACAACAAGTACAATTAGTTTAATGTCTGTTTTGAAATCAATGGAGGACAAGTGGTTATCTTTGTCATGTGACCATAATAAATTGAGTCCATTACGACAATGTAATACATGTTTAAACTATATACGGTTACATGTATTTTAATAATACAGTTGACTCTCGCTAATTCAAACTTTCGATAATGCGAACCTCTCTCTAATTCGAAGTATATGCTCAACCCCTGAAAAAACTCTTGTTATTTCGAACTAAACAATACATTTTGGCACACTCAATATTTCGAATTAAAATCTGAGGTTGGCCAGACTACAACACGCGATAATTCGAAGTGATGTGATAAAACTTTCAACAATTCAAACACTTACTATCATGTAGAGTCCAGTAGCAAACAGGTTGGAGCTTAAATGTTTTGTGTTGTATAGTCTGGGCTTGTCTCCACTGTAACGTAGCCTCTTTGATGACCATCGGTGTTGAGTCTGATAATTTCGACAGAAGTTGAAGTGTCATTATAAAAACTATACGCAAATTTTTCCTCCAAAATCATGTTGATGCGGATGTTTTTCAAACTTCATTTATTTTAGAAAAATCTATTGTCTAAGTTAGATTGAATGCCATAAAACACACACACACACACAAAAAAGATGACAGATTTTTTTTTCGTCAAAAAATTAATTATATACAGTATGCGTTCTTTCAATAGCTGTTTTTAATACATAAATGTATTCTTTTAATACAGGACTTTTAACTTCTGTGTAATTTTTATACTGCATAATATGTACTTTTTAAAAATACTTTGAAATAATGTTATACATATGTACAATTGTTGTTTTATTACATAGTTTCAAATTTAAATGTGTTAGAAAATTTTTTCTCTTAGTGTATTTTGGGAGATTTTTCCTACCCTCTTGATAATTCGAACTCTTGATAATTCAAAGTTTTTCCTTGGTCCCTTCAACTTAGAATTATCGAGAGTCAACTGTATATATTTTATGGCCATATACGTCCCGTTTAAACGTAAGCAAATCTTTCTCTTAACAGTATTCAATAAATTTATGAGTAAAGAATTTAAAGAATCCATTTAAACATTTTTTTTTATTTTATTAAATCCATTAAATTTATTTCATTATTTTTAATGTTATCTTCTGTAAATTTATGGATTCACTTCTTTCAGATGATAAATTTTTAAAAAGAAATTATCTTTATCTGTCTGACCGTATATGATTAATTTTCCTGAAACAATATAAAATTATTCATCACACGCATTAGATCATCATTAAGAGGGGGAATGTGAAGTGAAATGAACCATAAAATTTTTCATTTGATGAAAAAAGTTCTTAAATAATCTTTAGTATTTATAACCCATACCTGTTTAAAATTAGGTGTCTTATTTGTCATTTAAAAAAGAATTTGAGTAAGTCTCTTTAGATACTGGTTAACCCACTCATCTTTATTCTTTTTCCACGTATGGCTCAAATGAAAGACAGCTCACTTTGGTTATACTTCTCATTTTGGAACATGAAACTTTCATTTGAGACAGATTATCTAAGGATCTTAGTAAAAAAAAGAAAGACTCATGTATGATGTTAATAGAAAAATAAAATATAATTTATCAAAATTTAGAATTCAATTCGCATTTTCTTAGTAATTTGTGCTTAACTTGTATTAACTTTGTATATCCACATACTTAAATATTTACAACTCGCAACTTTTTCAAAACATTCTAGGTACTACAGAGTTTTCTTAAAAATATTCAATCTCGTAAGATTAAATCTCTTGAATTGCTCTTTAAAATGTATGTTAACCTCAATAGATTTTAAGCATTTAAAACTAAAGAGTGCAATAACAATTTATATTAGTTATTCCAACCTATAAAAGTTTTCCAACATTCAAGCTCAATTTACTTTTCTGGGTATTCAGTACTCTAATAATTAAAAGGTGAAACTTTGATAGAGACCGATTGTTTTGTTTTATTTTGACCCATTCTTACTTTGTCATTGATTTTTTGCTGAAATGATTAATGCATTTTTAAAGGCAAAATATAGTTTAAACTTGAGCCACTCAAAAAATTCATGTAAAACATAAAATTATTCAAGGATGAATCGATATATTTTATTGTTGTTGTTCTCTTTATTATTTAACATTTGGCCAAAAAAATGTGAAGAGGTTTTTTTTTTACTGGCACTGTGCATTTTAGCAACTTAGCCTTCGCAGACACGGCAAGTCGTCGAACGTGAGAGCCCTTCATGGTGGCTCCATCTAGTGGTGGCCTCGTTACCAAATTTGGGCACTTGAATTAATATTTTTTAACTCAAGCCGTCGTCGGATACTAAATATTGCCCCGATTTCATTTTACGAAGAGCCAAATTTCCATGAAATTAATTTTTCCATATTGATACTCAAGGAGTCTTTTACATGCCACATAATCATATAACATGCGTGCCTATGATTTTTGGATCCAGAAAATCTATCAACACTAGTCGAGATCGAACCCCGCAACCTTGAGTTTACGAAGTGCGCATGCTACCGGATCCAACTGTAGACATTTCTGTCGTTGTAACATTTAATTGTTGTAAAAACATTTTATGTATTCTTAATTCTTATGCATGATGACATATTTATTTGTATATAAAATTTGAATAAGTTAATTTACTGAAAATAAAAAAAAATAGTTATACCATGTTCAAGCAAGCTCATTTACTGTTACTTTAATTTGTTTTTGTTTACATCATAAATAAAATTATACCCTAGATTTGTTCCTTAAAAATAATCCATAAAGAAGTCGATGAGGAACTTTGGAATCAATCATAAATAATGATAAGTACTATTAGTGGTTTTCAACAAATATGAATTTAATTTTTAAAAAAAAGAAATACCGTACATTCCCGCGTACATGTTGAGTACTTGTTTTTGGAACTTTTTGAAGTTAAAGTAAGGGAATTAGTTATGCATAGATCGAAAAAATGCGTAACGTTTTTTTCTTCTTAATTGTTTTCCGTTGTTCATGGTCATAGTCAGTTTTCATCTTTTAGCTTTTTAGGAATTTTTATACTAGTAGTTTAGTTTAAATACGTTTAGATCAACCAAAATTAAACTATAGCACTGTAAAATTTTCAACACAAATGCCCGATCTTATGAATAGGAATTCACAAAGCTAACAACTAGATAATTTCCCAACGATACAACTTTTTTAAAAAATTTTTCTCCAAAATAATTCAATCAATATTTTCTGGTATTGACACAGCTTCAAAAGACGGCAACTTCGTGAATTGTAATAATACTTGTATACCGTGACAATGGCTGATGCACCAATTGGTGAACATAATTAAATCTTGTCACACTCTATTGCCACCAAATGCGACTATTTCGAATTCATTTACAAAGGGAATCGCGCATTGTCAGTTAACAGTACATTAACTCAATGTCCGGTGAATCCGGTTAGAAACGCCAGCCTAAACGGCCTCTTTTGTGTCAACATAGCACAGATTCACTGTGATTACTATAAACGGGACCAACACTTTACAAATATTCTTCCGTAAGACAATAAATACATAGAAATTAACAAAGGAAATCAATTTATTTATCTTTTTGAAATTTGATTTCGGAATTTTAGGTAATCGGTGTCAATAAATATTTAAGTCCCAAGTTCCAGAGTTTGAATTTGAGGTATGATATAAACCATGGAAAAAGAATACAAATTTAATTATTTTCTTTTTTGATTTAAGTTTTTCTTTTTAATACATTGCTTGATTAAAGTATAATTTCTTTTCACTAAATGTGATCGAGGAAGCATTGCCTGTTAATAATTGTAATATCTGAAATTTTCTACGTTAAGCACGCTGATATTTTTTACAGTGATTATTTAACTACTGCATGTGAGGATTTAACACCTGAACCAGCACTTACGTATTCTCGCAACCGTATTGGCGACATTATAGGAAATGAAGCTCATAGTTGCCAACTAAGCGCGTACGTTACATGCGAAATCGGGTTTGCCAACTTGGCGAGTTATCTTAAGTGTTGGCATGTTGCGACAGTACGTAAGTACCTCTGAACCTATTTAAAGAGACATAAATCCTCTATTTACATAGATTTTATTGAGAACAATGTTCTCACACATTACAAAAATAAGTTCCATAATGCATTTGAACTCAATGTTATGCATCTAACTATTTTTTTTAAAAAAAAAATCTGGCATTCGGTCGAATAAATTAAACGTTTTTAATACAAATCGATGTTAAAATAACTTATTAACAGACTTCGGTTGAATACAATTCAAAATTTTTAATATAAAAAGATATTTATAAGCATCTTAATTTTAGAAAGAGAAAGAGAATGCGCTAGTTTGAATAATACATAGTTATAAGTTATGATGTGTACGTTAGAAGACTTTCTCAGAAATAAGTAATAAGTAATCTGATTACGATTTTCTTTTATTATGGCATCATATAAATTTCAATATGCTTTGGTGAATAAACTATTCTAAAATATTTTTGTAAGTATTTTAGTGTAATATCTATTTTTCAAATTGCTCTCATTGCAGATTTTATGTGATCTAGTAACAAAGCAGAAACTATTTTTTTACTTAGATTCTGTGTATCGGAGAATATTCAGTTTTAAAACATTTTCAAATATAAACAAGAGAAATATTTTAATAGTTTTAATACAATACAAATAAAACCGAAGCCTTTAAAATGGAAATTAATTTTTAAAAAAATATTAAACGTATAAAAATATTTAAAAATGAAATCTTAGCTCATATATAATATTGAATACTTATTTTTAAAATCCACTAATAAATTTAAGAAACTGAAGCTTAATATGTCATAACAAAGATTAACGGGAAAAATTGATCTTATGATATATATTTCAAACTAATTATAAAGACAAATATTTAGAAAATCCTTGCTAAAATTAAGAAACAGATTAGATGTTCAAAACCTTATCTTTGCCTTAAATGCCTTTATACTTCACTTTACTATTTTAAATCTCTTTGAAAAAAGATACAATACTATAAGCATTACATTTATAAATGTTAGTTAAGCTTGCATTAGTTTTTACCTGACATTAATATGTCGAATGAAACTAAAAAGCCTAAATCAAATTATAGCTAACTTTTATGAGATAACTTTTTCGATCCTATAGTGTATCATCGTTCTAATCGATTACAGGAAATTCTAGTAACAATTACATTTAACTTTTTGTGGAATCGAAATAATCGATATCTTGGGCAAACTCTGATACCATTAGATTGATTTGATCCTTTTCACGAAAGATGATGTAATATTATCTACAAATTTCATTTTATCGATAGTCGAAGTATAGAAACAATATATCAATTGGGAAATTAAATAAAAATAAGAAATACCCATATCAACTTGATTAAAATAGAATTCTGGAAATAGTTTTATTCGAAGAGTTTAACAGAAAAAGATAATTCGAATTTAATCCTCTGTGAGATATTTCGAGTATTTTTTAGGAACAAGTTGAGTTCTAGTATGCATTCAGATGTTATAAAATACTTTTAAAATCAAATTTGAAAAACCATTAAAACCGAAATATAAAATCTATGCAAGTCTTAGCTGCACAAAATCAAAATTTAGAACAGATTCTGAAATTGTAAGCATTACCTGGAAAGTAACAGAAATATTACGCTGTAGAAATGAAATAAAAAATATTATAATTTTTAAAGAGATCGTTTGTACAATATATTTTTCTTGATGATTTCTGTTTAGAATAAATTTTTACGTTATCTAAAACTTTCAACATCTTTTTTACTCTGCTTTTAGTTAAAAATATATATGTATGTAATATATCTAGATATATAGTTTTTATTTTTTCAAATATTTAGCTTACATTAATAAAGATACTGTAATTTCTGTTAACAACTGTACTTCTACCTTTAATAGAAATTAAGGTAAAATAAGGAAACAAAAATATACAAATTAAATAAAAATAAGGTATTTTATTTTCATTTTAAAATTAATCGCCTATTTTATTTCAAATTTCATAGTTCTATTTATTTATTAGAAAATAATTCAAACTGTCGCATTTATCATGTTTAAAGTTTTAATTAAAGTTTTTATTTTGTTCCTTCGGTTATTTGTATTCATGGGAGAATTAAGAAGTGAATTTTTCTTTGTATAATTTAATTAACATATATCAGCATAGAATGTTTGAATAATTCTTGTTTTCACTTTTTATGTTTCTCGTTGAGACAAATTTATTAAAATAATAACCAATATGATACATTTTTTAAAAATTTTGGCTCACAAATTTTTTTCTTTAAAAAACAATTATACCTTGTCTTCCAGCATTTTATTCATAGCATACAAAACTTTAGAGGGAAGGATCTACGTAATTAAATGTATAAGAGCATAAAAAAACTTTGGTGTTGAAGTAAACTCCTAAGA